>RYFJ01001803.1:0-323395 GCA_003991445.1 Oryza meyeriana var. granulata
CGGCGTCCGTTCCCGGACCGTCTCCCCGGACCCCGCGCATCACAGAGACTCTCTCGGCCCCGGGCCCGCTCCCGGGCCCGGACTTACTTCTTCCGCCCTAGAAGATCGGCGTCTGCCGGGTGATCCACCTCCCGGGACCCCAGGGCCGAGGAGGTTCCAGGACCAGGCCACCGGGAGGTGGATCACGGCAGACGCCGATCTTCTAGGCGGAAGAAGTAAGTCCCGGCCCGTGGGGAGCGGCGCCCGGCCGAGGCGGATGTCTCTGTGATGCGCCGGGGTCCGGGGAGACGGAGTCCCGGACCGGACGCCGGGGCCGGCGAGATGGTTGCCCGGACCGAGCGTTCCAGTGTTTCCGGGGAGATGGTTCCCCGGACCGGGGTCATGTCCCGGGAACGGGGATTCACCGGGACCGGGGCAGCCGGCTCCCGGGCCTGGGGCCCGGGGCGTCGGCTTCCGGACCCGGGGGCGTACCAGGGAACGGGGCGCTCTGGATCGGACGGTGCCGGCGCTCCGGTACTCGGAGGGAGAAGGGCCCCGTATCCTGCCGTCGCCCAGTGATAGAATGTGACCCGGAGTGTGCGCGTGGCTGAAGACCCTCGCGTCCCGAGAGGGGAGACCCCCGGTCCATTTCGCCGACGTAGTGGCCCCCTGGCCCATGTTGCTCCTGGCCGGGACCAGTCCGGGCAGGAACAGGGGCCCACGTCTTGAAGAAAAGAGGGGACGCGGGGTTCACCTTGTTCGCTATGGACTGGTGTAGCTTGCCGACTTGTTGAATTTAGACGGGATATGTGCCCGGAACCGGGCTGAATGCATGGAATTGATGGAGCGCTAGATGAGGAAGCCTGGTCCGAGATGGAGATGTGGGAGAAGGAACACTCTCCGAGAGGGAAGCGCTGGGCCCTAAGAGGCGCTCGCGTCTCGGGATGTTGAGTTTCGCCGTGCGCGAGGGAGTCGCGTGGACTTCGCGAGGAGGTCGCGGTGGTTCGCGAGGAGGCGCGGGAGGGCCGTGGCCGCAGTCCACTGCCCCGGAGGTAGGGTTCCTCGACCGCGGCGAGCGCTTGTAGAGCCGATGCTTGACGAAGGGGTAGAGGAAGACGCCGGTCCCCTTCTGACGCCGCTTTCCTATCTTTGACGCCATCCGCGGCGCCCTTGGCGCCCGGGGCCACTCCACGGCCCCCGAAGTGCTCCACTTCCGACGTCGCCCGGGGTCCGTCAGTAAGTACACCGATGACCGCGCCCCGTGCGGCGACATTTCTGGGCCTCGCTTGGGCTTGCGCTCCGTTTTGCCTGTCTTGTATCAACAGAGGGTATTTGTTAGATATATGATGAGTTTATATTTCGTACCTTTGCCTATGGTGTTGTTCCAGGGAATTGTTCCGCGTCTGCTTGTGGTGACGCTGTTGTATCCCGGGGAGACGACGAGTGCCAGGCGCCTCCGACTTGGGGCGTCAGCGGCCGCGGATGGTCGCGCGGCGTCTCGGTGTAGCGCCTACCCCGGCGAGCTCGGCTTCCGATCGGCGAGAGTTGCCCGGGAACTCGGCCCCCGAGGACGGGAGGGGGCCCGGGGACAAGTCGGCGCGGACCGGTCTGAGTCGTTGCCCGTGCCCCGGGATCGCGAGCACCCGAGCGCGGGTCTTGGCGAATCCATTAGGTTCGTAGGTTGGACTTCTTCCGTTCTTCCGGATCCGGGGGCCCTCCGTGCCTCCGGCGCCATTGGGCCGTGGGACCGCCACGAGGCCGGGGAACTGGTTTGAACTGGACACGGGATCGTTAAGGCAGCTGGGCGTCCGGTGCCTCGGCGGTTGTAGGGAGGAGCTGGCCAGGCGGGCTCCGCAGCCCGTGTCGAGGTTCGGAAAGCCTGCCTAAAACCTGCTGAGAACTGGTTCAATCTTCACACGATGAATCGTGAGAGTATTGGCTCATTCCCTGTGCCCGTTCCGTGCTACGATCAGTGGTGTCGATTACCTCCCGAAGGCGTCTTCGCGGCTCGCGACGGTGCGGAGGGAAAGATACGCATTTGGCATTTCTCCCCCTACCTCCGGGAAGAACCGATCCGAAGCTAGCCAGGCAGGAACATCGGGGCCGCAGGGACACGGGGCGCCTCCCGGAGGCGCCATCAGGTCCCCGGCGGAGCTCGACAACGCCCCTGGACCTATCAGCCCGACGTCTGGATACGATTACTCGTTCGGTAAAACTAATGACAATTGCACGAATCCCAACCGTCGCCCACGGGCGCGGCCGAGTATGCCCCCAGGGGATGAGACCTCAATGAACGCAACACACGGAAAAGACGGAAAGAAAGGACGGGCACCGGAATAGATAGATTATTAAATAGAAAATGCTGATTATATGAAGCGTATATACCAGGGCGGCCCCGCGTCAGTGCTGAGGTTTAGAGCCACGTTACTTTGATGTATTTATGGAAAAGAATTTGGTGAGGGTGCTCCCAGGCTTACCGAACCCGGTTGGGAAAATCGATCATCAGGAAGGGCTTCCCCACGGGGGAAGGTTTACTTCTTTTCCAGCACGGTAAGGACACGGCGGAAGAACCAACCCCCAACCCGAAGCGATCGGACCCGTAACCTTACCTAAAGATAGCGCTTGAGGCTTGCTGGTAATCGAAGCGACGCGGAGCGGAGCGCGCCCACCTTCGTTTCCTCGAGGAAGTCGAGGTTGTCGAGCTGTGCACATTTGTGGTGGTTGATGTTTTCATGTAGCGCTGTACCCGAAGAGAGCCGAAGGAGAGTTCCGGCGAAGAGCGCTCCGCCCGGTACACAGGAAGAAACGGGGTCTCCCCGGGGCCGCCTACTTGGTGGTGGTATGAATCGGCCCCAGGACGGCCAGGGAAAGGGTCTACTCTGCACATATGAAC
The DNA here is from genome assembly GCA_003991445.1 of Oryza meyeriana var. granulata. Lineage (NCBI taxonomy): Eukaryota > Viridiplantae > Streptophyta > Magnoliopsida > Poales > Poaceae > Oryza > Oryza meyeriana. The sequence continues at coordinate 2,873 of RYFJ01001803.1, forward strand.
TGTGAGAGGCATTCCGGTTCAGTTCCTTCGTCCATCCATGCTACGAGCCGTTGGCGTCAATTAATCTCCCGAAGGCGTTCTCGTGGTCGCACCCGTTGGCGGCTGGGTTTTGCATAACCCAGCCGTCGTACGGGCGGCGGCCCGATGGAACCCCAGGAGTGAGACTTGCGCAAAGCGCAACACATAGAAAAAGACGAGAGGACGAGACCGGGAAAGATATTAAAAACGTTGTTTATGTAAAGGGTGTTATACATGGGAACCCTGGTCAGCGCTGAGTTTCCGCGAGAAGTCAGAAGTCGGCGTTGGCCGGGTTTACCATAACTTACAGGACATTTTATACCGATAGACTTGTGAAGTGCTTGATGTTGTGCTAGGGATGGAGCTCGGACTCGCTTCCCTCATGGAGCCCGGTTCCGGCGTGTGCTCAGGACCGGGGCCCGGCCGTCATGCGAAGGGTACGTGCCCGGACCCGGGGCCCCGGACAGAGTCAGTCGCACCTACCCGGGTTTCACCCTCGTCAGGGGAGGCTCTTCGGGTTAGTACGCCCGGAACATGTGCCGGGACCCCGAGGGCCCCAGGTACTGATATTATGCCGGGTTCCGGGGGCCCGGGCTTTGGTCATATTTTTTTTGAATTAGGGGTGTGAGCACGACCTTCCCGGACGCATTCTCGCCGGGGCGGTGCTGTCCGGGCTATTCGCGCCCTCTTCCGGGGTGTCGCGTTCCTAGACTTGCACTCGCCTTGGCGGGCCGCCTGGTTCGACACCTCGGTGTCGGGCCCGGGGCACGGATTCGGAATCCGTGCCTCGGCTCGAATATGTGCCCAGGACCCGGGCCCGGACTGAAATATAGTTGATATATGCGTGGTCGACATGTGCCCGGGCCATGGGCGCCGAATAAGGAACATGGACCATATCGGACAACTTCCCGGACCCGCCCTTCCGAGCGGTGTCGTCCGGGTATCGCGCCCCCGTTGAGGCTGTTCTGGCTCGGGAGCGGGATTTGGACGTCTGCCAAGGGAATGGACTGTTGAATTAGAGCGTCCGATCGAAGGCAGACGGTCGATCGCCCGGATCGGACCGTCCGAATCGCCTCGGATCGCGCTTGGCCTGCGTAGGCTCCTGCCGGAACTTCTTGACGCGCCCGGCCAACTTGTGGACGGGCGCGGCAGTCAAGGTCGTGCGAATCCGTCCGTGGACGGGACGGCACACCTCCGGGCTTCGGCCGGCTCGAGGCACTCGGCTAAGCGCTGGACGGCACGACAACTCCGTGATTGTCGTGCGGTCGGTATCGTGGAAAGGCGCACCACCCCCGGGCTGCGGGGCCGGCTTTGAGACGCTCGGATGCCCTGATGGCGTGGCACTCCGTGATGTCGTGCCGGTCCGTGTGGTGTAGGCGCACCACCCCGAAACTAGGCCGGCTCGGCACGCTCGTGGTGAGCGCTGACGGCGCGGCACTCCGTGATGTCTGCCAGTCCGTCTGGTGGAGGGGGCACCACTTCTGGGCTGTTGCTGGGTGGGCGGCGCGCGTGCGGCCTTTTGCCGCTTGCTACGGACCATCGGCCTCCGCAGGCATCATAGCTCCGGGGGCTGCCCGTAAGCCGCCAAGGCGTAGCTCTCGGCTACCGCCTTGGTTCTGCTTCCTCCTGTTCCGCCGGGGTAGCGCGGAACGTGAGGAGCTTGCCGTCCTCTCCAGGGCCCCTGTCGGGGCCACGTTGCCCGGGCGGGGTGTAGCCGCCGACCCTCGCGCAGTCTCGACGATGATGTGGCCTCCTGCCTATGGAGTGCGTCGATGTCGAGGCGCCGGCGTAAAACACTGAAAAGGAAACTCCCCCTACCTGGCGCGCCAGCGTGTCGGAGGAGTTAAACCTCGACTGCGGGAAGTTCTAGAGACCCCCTTTGAGATTCGGCCAGGGAGTAGTTCTCAGGCGTACCGAGGCGTCCGGTGGATAAAGAATTCGAGAACAATGACGAGAATGGATTGCACACAAGGGACAGGAGGGATTTAGAACAGGTTCGGGCGCTCGGAAAGCGCAATACCCTACTCCTGTGTGTTTTCTATCCGTGGTGGATGAAGGTGTTACAAGTGAAAAACCCGGGGAGCTCGGAAGGTTGCCCGGTGACTTGAGGCTCGGGGGGAGAGCTTGCTGAATTAGTTCTGCTGGGAGCTAAAGCCGGCTCAATCTGTGGCGTGGATCCTCCTTTTATCGGATAAGGGGAGTCCACAGTGCCAGTACATGAGAGAGCAGGAGAGAGAGAGGAGGAAAAAGCGTTGTCTTGTCGCACGTCTCCGTCCTGCAGCCACCTGCTACGCCCATGCCGGGGTAGGTCGGCTGCGGCGGCCTGGTCTTGCGGGGGAGTGAGGATGGTGACGGGTCGTCTAAAAAGGTCGTTCTGTTGCTGAGAGATGGCTGAAGCGTGGAGACATGACGGCGCTCGCCCTCCAAGTCAAAAGGCTCTGACTGCACAGCGATTGCAGCAGTGAAAGAGGCCCGTAGTCAAAAAGGAGCTTCTGACAGCACAAGAGCGGGCCACGGAAGCCAGGCGCGTCATGCCCCCATCGCTTGTCATTAATGCTGTAGTTGGTGAGCCGCTGCCGTCCGCTGAGAGGCCGATCCGGGCGGGGAGGTGCCGGTTACCGAAGAGGGGGCCGATCAGCTCAGAGGAGCCGATCATCGGGAGAGCCGATCAGTCGGGTAATGCGAGACCCGGCCGGGGAGCGCGCCCGGGACCAGGAGCGTCTCCGCAATGCGGCCCCAGGGACGCCACCCGGGGCTGAAGCTGTGCGACCCGGGACCGGAACCTTGGGCACGGGACGGTCCTCGGGACCCTCCGAGGAGGAGGTTCTCGGGAACCGGGTCCGGGCACAGAATGGTCCCCGGGACCCAGGGTCCGAGGAGGTTCCCAGACCAGGCACCGGGAGGTGGATCACCGGCAGACGCCGATCTTCTAGGGCGGAAGAAGTAAGTCCCGGGCCCGGGGAGCGGCGCCCGGGCCGAGAGAGTCTCTGTGATGCGCCGGGGTCCGGGGAGACGGAGTCCCGGGACGGACGCCGGGGTCCGGCGAGATGGTTCCGGGACCGAGCGTCCAGGTCCGGGGAGATGGTTCCCCGGACCGGGTCATGTCCCGGGAACGGGGATTCCCGGGACCGGGGCAGCCGGCTCCCGGGGCCTGGGGCCCGGGGCGGTCGGCTCCCGGGACCCGGGGGGCGTACCAGGGAACGGGGCGCTCTGGATCGGACGGTGCCCGGGCTCCGGGTACTCGGAGGGAGAAGGGCCGTATCCTGCCGTCGCCGTGATAGAATGTGGACCCGGAGTGTGCGCGTGGCTGAAGACCCTCGCGTCCCCGAGGACTGGGAGACCCCCGGTCCCATTTCGGGGACCATTCTGTGCCCGGACCCCGGTTCCCGAGAACCTCCTCCTCGGGAGGGTCCCGAGGACCGTCCCGTGCCCAAGGCCTTCCGGTCCCGGGTCGCACAGCTTCAGCCCCGGGTGGCGTCCCTGGGGCGCATTGCGGAGACGCTCCTGGTCCCGGGCGCCGCTCCCCGGGCCCGGGTCTCGCATTACGACTGATCGGCTCCTCCCGATGATCGGCTCTCTTGAGCTGATCGCCTCTTCGGTAACCGGCACCTCCCGCCCGGATCGGCCTCTCAGGGACGGCAGCGGCTCACCAACTACAGCATTAATGACAAGGCGATGGGCATGACGCGCCTGGCTTCCGTGGCCCGCTTCTTGTGCTGTCAGAAGCTCCTTTTGACTAGGAGGCCTCTTTCACTGTGCAATCGCTGTGCAGTCAGAGCCTTTTGACTTGGAGGCGAGCGCCGTCATGTCTCCACGCTTCAGCCATCCTCAGCAACAGACGACCAGACGACCCGTCACATCCTCACGTCCCGAAGACCAGGCCGCCCGCAGCCGACCTACCCCGGCATGGGCGTAGCAGGTGGCTGCAGGCGGAGACGTGCGACAAGACAACGCTTTTCCTCTCTCTCTCTCTCTCTCCATGTACTGGCACTGTGGACTCCCCTTATCGATAAAAGGAGGATCCACGCCACAGATTGAGCCGGCTTTAGCTCCCAGCAAGAACTAATTCAGCCAAGCTCTCCCCCTGAGCCTCAAGTCACCGGGCAACCTTCCGAGCTCCCCGGGTTTTCACCTTGTAACCACCTTCATCCACCACGGATAGAAAACACACAGGAGTAGGGTATTGCGCTTCCGAGCGGCCCGAACCTGTCTAAATCCTCCTGTCCCTTGTGTGCAATCCATTCTCGCATTGTTCGATCTTTCTTCCACCGGACGCCTCGTACGCCTGAGAACTACTCCTCTGGCCGAATCTCAAAGGGGGTCTCTAGACTTCCCGCAGTCGAGGTTAACTCCTCCGACAGTAGGTGACCTCTGTGTGTGGCCGGACTTCGTCGATGACCTCCTCCGTCGCCAACAACCAATCATCCACATACCTCTGCAATTGGGGAACCCATAGAGTGCCGGCTGCCTGTCCCCTACGAGTATAGCTAGTTGCAGAAAGTGTATTAGACTTCATAAACAAGTTATAATGCTGAACGAAGTTCGCAGTTGTACTAACCAGTGAACGTCATGTGGGACAACCTGCTCCATGGGCACAGGGAAGTGCTGACGTAGGCCGAACTGTTGCATCATGCGCTGCGAACAATGGGGCTTGACAAAGATGTCGAACACCATCGGCGTTGTCGTCATCTAGTAGGCCTGGTCACACGTGCACAAAGCCGAGAGTCCGATCGGTACAGGGCCACGATGGCCTGCGCATTGTACAGTTCCCAGACGACGTCGCTGGGCTGTAGGCGATCGAACTCCATCACAAAGTCGGAGTAGGCCCTCCTAACCTACACGTGGGCGTAATGACGCAGCAAAATAGGATGGGAGAACACATTAGTGTTTGCGCGTAATTGATAAACCTCGAATTTCACGTTATGTACCTCACAGCGACACCAGACTATCCCCATAGTCGGACGGTCCTCGGCCGACTGCTCGTACAAGCCTCCTAGGCCGCCCTTGTAGGGAGAGTGCTGAATCAGAGGGTGACCTATCGTGAACTGCTCGGCCGCCAGGCCACCCAGAGTTGCAGAAGGAGAGGGCAACCGACGATAAGCGCTCCTAGATCGGTCTTTATGAACACGTCACAAAGACCACGGTACATCGCCACGAGCACAGCAGATCCCCAGCTCCACTACGGTATACTACCGTCCTCGGCATCGGCGATCGCACGTGCATAGTGGATCAGTCACTTGTCCACCGCTTGCCCTGTCGTGCTGATAAACATCACCTAGCTGAAAGAGCCAGAGCAGGTACGCCTCCAAGCTTCATCGCACTGAGTAGTCATCGGCGTCAGGGTGGAGCTGATCAGGCTGCAAACCAAGAATATTGTTAGTTCCACTGATACTTTAGAATTCGGGCGATTATAAATCTAACAAATATGCAATTTACAGTGAACTGTAGCAGCCACGCCTTCGAGGGGCCGCTCGTAGTGTAAGGAGGGAGTGGACCCAGCGCACCAAGTCCAGGCGGGTGCTGCACGTGAGATAACTGAAGAGTGATGTCCTCCGCCCATCCGTGAGCCCTTTCAACCGGACCCACAGCGTCTCCCGCGAGGAAAAGACCCAGTAGGTACGATACGTCCTGAAGCGTGGGAGCCATCTCCGATCTCCAGCGATCCACCAGTGCTGCTAGAAGTGACTGGTCAGTGTCCCACCGCCTCGCTGGATCCCTCTCATCCAATGCGGCCTCGACTAGCCTGCACAGCGAAAGAAGTACAGTCTCATGCAACCTACAGAACATAGCACTGTAGTCAATATTGCAAAATGTGGAGGCTATGGGCCCCGAGTACCTCATTACCAGTATATGGGCCACTCGGATAGAGGATGGGCCGAACCATGTAATTAGAGATAAGATAGCATCCGGTAGGCTTTGCCCTGTATAACGAGGAAATATAGTCTTAGTCGGATAGGTCTCTATCTCTAAGAAGGAAATCCCTTGGCCGTATTCAGCTGGGATCCTTATCATGTACCCTTGTCCCCTAGTATATAAAGGGAGGCAGGGCGCCTCTTAGGGCAAGACGGAAGATCATTGATCACCAACCACCTCAGAGGAATAACACCTCAACTGGACGTAGGGTATTACCTCACATCGAGGGCCTGAACCAGTATAAATCTTCTCTGTGTTCCTCTGCAATCCACTGAATTCACCTTCGCCGAGTAGCCCTATAGTTTTATTGCCGGTATAAAGCATCGACAGTTGGCGCGCCAGGTAGGGGCTCCGGCGAATTCTTCATCAGCAGATTCGATGGATTCAACCAACGGAGTCAATGGCAACAAGTTCTCCCCTGGAGACACAATTACCTTCGGGAGCCTAGATTTCGTTGCCGATCAACTCGGCAATCTCACCTTGGCTGAAGCAGACCGAATCTTGCCGGCCGAGGAATTAGCCGACACTGCGCCAGTCGGCCCACAGGACACCGCCGTCTCCTTCCACGACTTATTGCGGCAGTCCTTCACATCGCCAAGCATAGGGAGAACTCTCTCCTTCAGCGTCCGACTTGTGCTAGGCCTTGAGCCAGCCCGGGTTGGGCCGAGAAGGGGAGAGATCATCAATCTCCCACACGGACTCGGCGACGTTGCAGATTTACACCCCGCACAACAAACCCGATCTCCTATGATTCAGTTTGGACACGGCCAAGCGTCGTTTTAGATTGGATCTAGAGAGGTTGGGGTCGTTCTCACTCCGATAAACTACTCGGAGTCCGACTCCAAGTCGGATAACGGTTCGAACGCCAGTTCGGACTCTAGTCTGGCGAGTTTTCTCCTCCCCCGCGAGATCTTCATGGCTTCAACACCACCCTCCCAGGTGCGCCGACTACAAGAGGAGCAGCAGGAGGAGGCGCGCCGACTGCAACAACAGGAGGAAGCTAATCGTGAGGCTCGCAACGACGGGCTGTGCAGAGCTGGGCGAGCAGCCCAGCAGCAGATTCTCCAAACCAAAGTCGGCGGTCACGACGTCTTCGTCACGCCGCAACAGAACATTGTGGCCACCGCAACTTTGCTGGACACGCTCTAGCTTGGGCCTGACCACCAGGCCACCCCAACCATCGCCAAGATCAAGGCGATGATCACGGCTGCTGCCTGCCAACAACAACAACAGCAGTCAGGCGACACCCTAGTACCGATTAACTGGTCGGGATCTCTAGCAGCGGGCTCGTCCACATCAGCTCGGCGTCAGGCGGCCGGCTCAAGTCGGCCACACGAGGAGTCCAGGCAAACTACGCTCGGCAATACTATTAACAACAACCGGCGCCATCACCAGTATGATCGCCGACCTAATCAAGACCTCCGAGAGCGCATACAGCATGACCTTCGCCATACTATCAGTGCCCGACGCCGCGAGCGACAAGAGGATGAGCGCCGCCGACTGGAAGACGAAAACGAGCGCTTTGGCCTCCATCACGAGTGGTTTAACTACCGTGGTCGGAGCCCGAGCCCCCATGAAGACGAAGGGATCCCAGCTTTCACTCGGGAGCTGCAAGACGTCCACTGGCCGACTAGCTTTAAGCCCACAGGGATCGAAAAGTATGACGGCAAGACGAATCCCAAGTCCTGCATCACCGTATATACCCTAGCAGTTCGAGCTGCTGGGGGCGACAACAAAGCCATGGCTAACTACCTCCCGGTCGCACTAGCCGACTCGGTGATGACATGGCTGACAGGCCTCCCGAAGCGGTCGATTGGTTCCTGGGGAGAACTTAGGAAGCGGTTCATCGCGAATTTTCAGGGGACCTACGAGAGGCTGTCTTCAGAGCACGATCTTTATCAGCTGCACCAGAAGAAGAACGAGTCTCTACGAGACTTCATCAAGAGGTTTTCCGAGAAGCGTAACAAGATCCCAACGATCCGCGACGAGGCCGTCATCGCCGCCTTTCGCAAGGGAGTAAAGGACACCCCATTCATCGCGAAGTTCACTTGGAAACCACCGCCGTCTGTCCGGGCTCTGTTGGACATGGCCAATAAATACGCCGACTTGGCTGAAGCGGTTGCAGAGGCCCTCGACGAGAAGAAGGAGTCCTGACAGAAGGACCAAAAGGCGAAAACTGATAACGAGCCGTCTCAAAACAAGTTTGGCAGCCGCAAGCGGAAGTCAGACAACGAGGTGGCCAACATGGAGCGCAGTTGGTCGCAGCCCCAACGGAACAACGACTACCAGAAAGTCATGAGCGGGCCATGCCCCTTCCACCCCAAGGGCAAGCACGCGGCCAAAGACTGCTACATGCTCAAGAAGTTTGCCTCCGAGCAGGCTTCATCGTCTGGTGCCGACAAGGACAAAGACAAGCCAGACTCGGGTCCGGCTGATGATTTCCAAGATCCTCAAGCCGAGCTCAACCACATCTTCGGGGGGCCGCTCGCGTATGAGTCCAAGCGCAAACAGAAGCTTTCAGCGCACGACATCAACATGGTCTCTACAACGAACATCCCCCAGTACCTGCGCTGGTCAGAGATGGCCATTACCTTCAATCGCGCAGATCACCCAGATCGGATTTCCCACCTGGGACGCTATCCACTCGTCCTAGACCCGGTCGTCAGAAACATCAGGCTGAAGAAAACCCTCATCGACGAAGGTAGCGCGCTCAATATCCTGTTCGCCAAGACTTTGGACGAGATGAAGATTCCTCGTTCAGAACTACGGCCGAGCACTGCGCCCTTCCACGGGATAATTCCTGGCCTGTCATCAACTCCACTCGGGCAGATAACCTTGTCGGAAACCTTCGGCACGCGGGATAACTTTCGCACGGAAAACATCTGTTTCGAGGTGGCCAACTTCGAAACCGCGTACCACGCGATACTCGGACGACCGGCACTCGCCAAATTCATGGCGATACCGCACTATACATACATGGTGCTCAAGATGCCTGGGCCAGCAGGAGTCCTCTCCCTCCGCAACGACATCAAGCAAGCCTTCACCTGCGACAAGGAGAGCTGCGAACTGGCTCAATCACAAGAGGCGGCAGTCGAGCGCGATAGCATTTGGCAAGCCGTCACAACTGAAGTCGAGCAAGATCAAGTTCCGGCGAAAAAAGCAGCGAAGTCGGGAATTTCAGCGGACTCTGACACGAAGAAGATCCCCCTGGACCTTCCGACCCCTCCAAGACTGCTCTAGTCGGGACCGGACTCGACCCCAAATAGGAAGACGTGCTCATCACCTTCCTCCAAGCCAACAAGGATATCTTCGTGTGGAAACCGTCCGACATGCCGGGCGTACCAAGGAAGGTGATCGAGCACGCCCTAAACGTGAAGACAGATGCCAAGCCAGTCAAGCAACGGCTGCGGCGCTTCGCTCAAGACCGCAAAGATGCTATTCGGGAGGAGATCACCAAGCTCCTCGTAGCCGGGTTCATCAAGGAGGTCTATCACCCGGATTAGCTGGCAAACCCAATTCTGGTCCGGAAGAAAAACGGTAAATGGCGCATGTGCGTCGACTACACCGATCTCAACAAAGCATGCCCCAAGGACCCATTTGGTCTTCCTAGGATAGATCAGGTGGTTGATTCCACGGCAGGGTGTGACCTACTCAGCTTTCTCGACTGCTACTCGGGATACCATCAAATCAGCCTAAAGGAGGACTGCTTAAAGACGTCTTTCATCACGCCGTTTGGAGCGTACTGCTATATCACAATGCCGTTCGGTTTGAAGAATGCTGGCGCAACCTATCAACGGGCTATTCAGCGGTGTCTGCACACTCAGATCGGGTGCAACGTGGAAGCCTACGTCGACGACGTGGTGATCAAGACCAAGTCCAAAGAAGACCTCATCGTTGACCTGGAAGAAACCTTCCAAAATCTTCGACGATTCAAGATGAAGCTGAACCCGGAAAAATGCGCGTTCGGTGTGCCATCCGGAAAGTTACTCGGCTTCATCGTCTCGTACCGTGGCATCGAGGCCAACCCGGAGAAAGTCAACGCCATCAGGAACATGGCACCCCCGACTAACCTCAAAGATGTCCAGAAGCTGACAGGCTGCATGGCGGCACTCAGCCGGTTTATCTCCTGACTGGGCGAACAAGGTATGCCCTTCTTCAAGCTACTCAAAAAGGCAGACAATTTCCAATGGACTCCGGAAGCCTAGCAAGCCTTCGAAGATTTCAAGCAATTCCTTACATCACCTCCTATGCTGGCGTCACCTATGCCCCAAGAACCGCTAATGCTATATTTGGCGGCAACCACTCAAGTAGTCAGCACGGTATTGGTGGTCGAGCGATCCGAACAGGGTCATATTCAGAAAATACAACGGCCAGTCTACTTTGTCAGCGAGTCCTTGCCGACTTGAAGACGAGATACCCGCAGGTCCAGAAGCTGCTATATGGCCTACTCATCACAGTCCGGAAGCTGGTGCATTGTTTTCAAGCACATCAAGTCACGGTGGTCACAGCGTTTCCACTCGGGGATGTCCTTCATAATCGCGAGGCCACCGGCCGAATCGCTAAATGGGCACTCGAGCTGATGGCGTTCGATATCACCTTTCAGCCACGGACAGTAATTAAATCGCAAGCTCTAGCCGACTTCGTGGCCGAGTGGACAGAAGTTCAACTCCCTACATCAACAGCAAAGCTAGAGTACTGGACAATGTAATTCGACGGTTCCCTATGGATCGGCGACGCCGGGGCTGGAGTCATATTGACATCCCCCACCGGCGAAAAACTGAAGTACGTTCTACAAATCTACTTCCCGGCTTCCCACAACGTCGCCGAGTACGAGGCACTAATCCACGGGCTCCGCATGGCTATATCACTCGGCATACATCGACTAGTTGTGCGCGGGGATTCTCAACTTGTGGTAAACCAAGTCATGAAAGACTAGACTTGTCTCGACGATACCATGGCGGCATACTGTCAGGAGGTCCACAAGCTAGAAAACAAGTTCGACGGGCTGAAAATCACACACGTCCTGCGTCAATACAACGACGCGGCAGACGAGCTGGCAAACATGGGATCCAAGCGAGAAGTAGTTCCGACTGGAGTCTTTGACGAACAACTTATGGAGCCATCTGTCAAGAAGAAACCGTCGCCGGAGCAGTCGGGAGGCTAACCTACCCCGGCCACAGACGAGGTGCTGCACATATGTCAAGATTGGAGGACTCCTGTTGTCAAATTTCTCCTGGACGATGAACTCCCAGAAGATCGCGGTCAAGCCGAGCAGATCAAGCGTCGAAGCAAAAGCTTCCCACTAGTCGGAGAAGACCTGTACCGAAGGAGCGCATCCGGTGTCCTCATGCGCTGCGTCACCACCGAGGAGGGCAAGCAGATCCTGCATTCGATTCACTCGGGCATATGTGGCAAGCATGCCGCATCCAGGACGTTAGTCGGAAAGGCTTACCGGTAGGGATTCTTCTGGCCCACAGCAGTAACAGACGCCAAGGACATTGTTCGCAAGTACGAGGGTTGCCAGTTCTATGCAAGACAAACAAATCTCCCAGTCCAGGAACTCCAAACTATCCCTATTTCCTGGCCATTCACAGTATGGGAGCTCGACATGGTCGGGCCTTTCAAGAAAGCGCCAGGAGGGTTTACACATTTATTCGTCGTGGTGGATAAATTCACCAAGTGGATTGAGGCTAAACCCGTTGCAACAATTACAGCGGCACGAGCAAAGGACTTCATCATGAGTATACTATATCGGTTCGGGGTCCCTAACCGCATCATCACCGACAACGGTACTCAGTTCACGGGCGGCGTATTCCAAGACTTCTGTGAAGATTTCGGCATCAAGATCTGCTACGCATCTGTGGCACACCCGCGGAGCAATGGGCAGGTCGAACGAGCCAATGGCATGGTCTTACAAGGCATCAAGGCCAGAATATTTGACCGACTACAACCATATGCGGGCCGGTGGGTACAAGAACTCCCATCCGTTCTCTGGTCTCTCAGAACCACGGTTAGTTGGGCAACAGGGCAATCCCCTTTCTTCCTGGTCTATGGTGCTGAGGCTATGCTTCCGATAGAGTTACAGTTCGGCTCTCCGCGAGTCCGGGCTTTCTCAGAAGATGACTCAAATAACACCCGACTGGTCGAGCTAGATCAGTTGGAAGAAGCAAGGGACACCATAACAATCCAGTCGGCAAGGTATCTTCAAGGCCTACGTCGTTACCACAATCGCAATATCCGTGGCCCCGCCTTTTTGGTCGGGGATCTCGTTCTGAGGAAAATACAAACTACCAAAGACAGGCATAAATTATCCCCAATCTGGGAAGGGCCGTTCATTATAGCCGAGGTCACGCCGCCAGGCGCCTACCGACTGAAGACTAAAGACGGCGTTCTCATCAGCAACTCATGGAACATAGAACAGCTACGTCCTTTCTATACCTGAGTTTTATAATTTTTCATGTGTACAGTTTCTCTGACTCACTACGCCGCTTGTATCAATCGAGTAGTGAGTCGGGGGCTGCATGTATATATGTGTTCTGTCAGTAACATACGAGCTTATCCTACTTCAGTTATGAAGCCTTACTACGACTGTCACGTTTGCCCGAGTACAGCTTCTTACTTTGAACGTTTTTATTAAGTTCTGACAGACTAACTCGGCGTAGACTACACGGTCAAGTAAAGCTAATGATGACTGAGTAATAAGTTTGGCAGCATTGCACACGTATTTAGACATGTTTTTCCACAAAAGTTTATGCATACCAACTACATAACATGTTGCCCTTACAGACCCAGGTCTCGGGTAATTATTTCAGCAGTCGGCTTCGCCCGGGCAATCAGCTCCAGTGCCTCCTCGGGCGTTGTCTCCTCGGCAAACCCCTCCCCGATGGCTTCAATATCTGCCCTTGGGTAGATGGACTTGGTCATCGCCAGGGTCTGGGCCACGCCGGCAACAACATGCTCATCCGAGTACATTTTCAAGGCACTCGGTGCATCCTCAAGACGCGCCTCTATCTGGGGGATCCTGCTGCAACTGGTTCCCACAGGGCTGGGATCTATGAGGTCAAGGAGCCCTTTCACGGACCCGACGAGGGCCTCCCGTGACTCCCTGATCACTCATATCTCCTCTGTGTAAAACCGATACTGGGCCTGGACATTGGCTCTCATGTCTGCCTAGGTCCGCCGGCAAGTAAACTTGTCAGATTCGGCTACAGACGGAACGACTAATGGATTGGCTAAGATCATAGTCGGGTTGAGGACTTACTTTCGTAGTCATCCTCCCACCCGGCCACGGTCTTCTCCAGCTCGGCTTTTTCCTTGCCGAGCTTGACGACGGCCTCTTTCAACTCGGCCTTCTCTCGATCAAGCTTGGTGTTGGCCTTTGTCAGGTCGGCCTTGACCTTCTCAAGCTCGGCCCTGGCTTCTTCGGCCTCCTTCAGCCGTGATTCCCTCTCTATTCGGGTCTTCAACTTCGCTTCGAGGGCTACACGACAGATTAGCCAAGAGCTCAACCGTGCGGTCATGACATAACTGGGCAGTCGGGAACAACGCAGCTGGATGAATACGTCGATGGTTCAGTCGGGAAGATACATTCGGGGAGTTTACCTCTGATCTTTCCGGCTAGGGCCCAAGTCTCCTCCCTGAGCTGATCAGCGCCACTCTTCAGCCAGGCTTCCCTCCCCGCATGATGCTCCTCCATCTCGGCCTTTAATGCTCAGAGCTGCTCCAGTTACGCGAGGTGGGGAGCCATTTCGACGAGGATCTCCGTCATCGCCTCATTGCGGTCGACAAGCTTCTGCTCAGGATAAGAGACAAATCAAGAATGGAGTCAGACGTCAAAATGAGAAGATCGCCAGGACTCTACCACAAGAATCATACCCCAACTCCCTTGGACCCGCTGATAGCGGCGCGAAGCAAGCTTTCGCGTTCCCTCCTCGCGACGACTTCATCAAGCCTGAAGCTCTTCACGGTCCTGTCAGGTACCGTCCATGTGAATGTCCGGGGCATCACACACGGAGGAGCTTCAATCCGAGGCAGGTTTGGGATCTCTGGCGGCGGCGACGATGACGACGATGACCACAACGGCAATGGGGTCCCGGCCTCCACACCGCCGTCCCCCACGGCCTCGGGGACCGGCCCAGGGGCTTCGACGGCGGCCTCTGCAACAGGCGACGCTTCAGGGGCTGGGACCTCAACCTCAGCAACTGCCTCTTGGTCGGGTGGCGGCGATGACCCTGCAGTCGGGACCACCTCGGTCTCTGTGACCGGGTTGGCCACCGGCTTAGCGGGTGTGTTCGCGGCCGCCGGCTTGGCTGGGGCAGGCTCTTCAAGGGGAGCAGTCGGATTGGTCTCCTTGAGATCGATATCGGCCTGCTTCCTGCATGACGAAACACGACATCAAAACACTACTCCAACACGCAAGAATTTCAGAAGATCCGGAGCAGCGCACCTCTTGGAGAACTTCAGCTTCCTGCCGGGCGACCCAGGTCCCGTCGGAGTGCTAGCTCCGGTGGTCGGCCCGGTTGGCATTACAGTCGGTGGCGGCGCATCAGCCTGAGTCGGCCTCAACTCCGGTGTGGTTGGCTTGGGCGCCTCCGCCCTCGGCGGCGTCTACTCCGGCCGGCCCCTCGACGGCGTTGACGCCGGGCTCGACAAGGTTGGGCTCAAACCCACAGGTCTCAACCTTGGGCTTGATCGCCTGGGCGCCGTGGCGACGACGTCCTTTATCTTCAGGCTTCCTGCCACGGCACGCGGCCCCTCGCCCCAATACAAATGGGCTTCTTCCCCGCTCTCTTGGAGTCGGGTTGGGCAGCAGAGGGGCTCCTCAGCCTCTTCTTCGATGCGACGGCCGACAACGGGCGGGAGTCTTCATCAAACTCTTCATGCCACTATAAGTGAGTCAACAAAATACATCATGCAATGCTGAACAATCACAGTTCCATAGGCATTCATCACAGAAGAAGGTTAAAGGTTACCTTGGTCCGGGGCCGAATGAAGCTATAAGCCGCAACCCGGCGGTTATCGTCCTCGATCGCGACCACCCCTTCGAAGAAGTAGCCGAACAGGGTCTCGGTCACTTCCCCCTTGTTCGCCGACTCGTTGCTTACTCGGTTAGGATCATTTTTGCCTTTAAAGGCCTAGCCAAATGCATTCCTCAGCTTCAGCGGCTGGATGCGCCGGGTCAAGAAGCGACGAGCCACCCAAGTTCCTGTCAGGCCGGCCTTCTTGAGGTCATCTATCTTCACCAACAGTTGATGTGCCTGGCCCATCTCTTCAAAGGATGGCTCTGCTGACCAGTTTGGTGAAACCACGGGCGGCAAGCCGGTAAATGGGCACAAGGAGGGAGCCAGATTTGCGCAATAGAACCATTCCTTGTGCCAACCTTTCAGAGAAGATTTCAAGGGCAAATCAAGATATGTCTTCTTCTCATTGCTCCTCAGCTAGAGACCAGCCCCCCCAATCACATTAATGTTATTCTTGGAGGGTTGGGGTTTGATGTGGAACAGATGTTGGAAGAGGATAAAATGGGGTTCAACACCCAAGAAGCACTCACAAAGAGTAACAAAGATGGAGATCTGAAGAATCGAGTTGGGGTTCAAATGCACCAACTCCAGCCCGTAGAAGTCAAGGATGCGGCGGAAGAAATCCGAAGACGGAAGGCACAAGCCCCGATCGAAAAAAGAGGCGAAAACTACCATTTCACCAGGTTGAGGATTTGGGACCGACTCACCATTAGCCGACCGCCAGTGAATCACCTCTTGGCTAGGCAACTTCAGTTCACTCTCCAGCCGCTTCAGCTTCACCGAGCCGCAATCTGAAATCGGCCAAGAACTTCCCGACGCACCCGCAAGATCCAAAGCTTTCGGCATGACTGGAGGCGGTGAGATTTGGGGAAAAGCATATCGGGGGCTTGGAACAAACGAAGAAGATTGAAATCGCCCGACTTCGGGTGGGGAATAGCGGCAGCTAACCCTAGCCGGGCGGGAAGCGAAAAGTTGGGCGCGAAGGTGGAAGACGAAGCGATTGGCTGATTTGGGGAAGATGAAGGAATCTTTTTCTCTCTCCCTGCTTTTATAGAGCCGATGCCGACTAGATGGGCTTGGGCCTACATAGTTAGCACTGGGCCACCAAGATATGAGTTCCTACAGTAGCATGCTCCATGTGGGCCGCCCGCAGGCTAAGTTGAAATTATAGCGCTGGTGCTACTAACAGGAGCCGATGAGGTAAACAGATATGCTTCATGAGAGCCTTATTGCTAAACATATATGTTTGGGTATCTGTTTTATCCACCAGGTCTCGAGGATATATCCTTATAAGGATCACAAGCTGGTCTTCATTAAAATTGGAGATGCAGGTATCTTTCTCGGGTACACCTGACCACGTTATAGATTTATTTTCATAAAGTGGCACTCGGCCTACATGCGTGGCCACCAGTTGCCGTGAGCAACGTTATTCCCGCTGACATGATGCGGAAGAGTCTAACTTTCGAGTAGTGCACTACTCGAGAGAGACTATAAATATCTTTTCCCACTGACATGATGCGGAGGAGTCTAACTTCTGAGTGGGACGCCACTCGGAAAAGACTATAAACCCCCTTTTCCAGCTGACATGACGCTGAAGAGTCCCATATACGAGTAGCATCCTACTCGGCAAGACTATAAACACATATTCCGACTGACATGAAGTCGAAGAGTCCTACATACGAGTAGTTCCCTACTCGGCAAGACTATAAAGTTTATTCTGGTTGACATGATACCGAAGAGTCTCATATACCAGTAGTAATCTACTCGAGAAAGACTTCCAGGTTAAAGATCTTTGACTTTATGTTTAATTGTCTTCACAATTAAGCACAAAGTCGGGGGCTACACCTAATAGGTGCGCCTATTCGGCGCACACTATTTATACATCTACATGAAGCCCTTCATAGCCTCGCTGCCAGCTGACATGAAGCAGGACTCGGAAAGAAGATTTACTTGGACAAAGACTACTCGGGAGCATTGCACTCGGGCTATCTTCATCGTGGAGGACGAGCACTCGGCACCAGCTGTGACTCAACTATGAAGGTCTCAGGGGCTACTGTGGAGGCCATAGGCCCCGGGTACCTCATTACCAGTATATGGGCCACTCGGATAGAGGATGGGCCGAACCATGTAATTAGAGATAAGATAGCATCCGGCAGGCTTTGCCCTGTATAACGAGGAAACATAATCTTAGTCGGATAGGTCTCTACCTTTAAGAAGGAAATTCCTTGGCCGTATCCGGCTGGGATCCTTATCATGTACCCCTGTCCCCTAGTATATAAAGGGAGGCAGGGCGCCCCTCAGGGCAAGACGGAAGATCATTGATCACCAACCACCTCAGAGGAATAACACCTCAACTGGACGTAGGGTATTACCTCACATCGAAGGCCTGAACCAGTATAAATCTTCTCTGTGTTCCTCTGCACCGAATTCACCTTCGCCGAGTAGCCCTATTGTTTTATTGCCGGTGTAAAGCATCGACACAAAAGATAGATATGGAAAAGTGTGGCAGCAAAATGTTGGTATAGCTCTTACCTCTCACGGAACCGGGGGTCTATATGCAAGAGGTGACGTGAAGACCATGGACGGAAGATGCTCAGCTCGGCACCCTCAATGGCTGACAGGTAAGACCGGTGGGACCGGTCGAGCCCCCGGTCTAGTAGCTCCGGTATCTAGTATGCCATACCTGAATGCAAATAGAAATTTAGCACAATTTTTAATCTCTAAGCAACAAGTAAGAGTTAGTTCGTAAAGTTAATTGAACAACCGCATTAAAAATTATGGTAAAGGTTCATAACATTATTACATGATAATAAAGAACAACAATAGGGTACATATCGTTCTATTACAAAGATCTAGAACGCAACATAGCACGACAACTTAAGTTACAGAACCTCTATTACAATGATACATGAATTGACACTACACCATAGCACCACCAGATGCACGAGAACGTCTAGGACATGGTCGCCTTGAAGTGGTGCCTTTACCCGGGAAACACTTCGATCAATGCCTGAACCCGATGGACCAGCTTCCGCCGCACTTGGGCCCGTTGCATCTTTCGGACATTTCTTGTAAGTATGGCCTTTCTGGTCGTATTTTGAACAACGTTTACACCTTCCACCTGCTTCGGACTCATCCACGTCATTACGAATGCGTCTTATTTTGCAGCGACCTACTTTGTCCCTCAATTTTGTTGGGTCAAGAATGTAAATAACTTGAGGATGCTCGGTAGTAAATGTCTCCGCAATACCAAGCCATATATCTCGTCACTCCAGATATTGAAGATTGCTTCTTACCTAAAATAAGGTGAGATAAAATAGCGTGCTTCTATCCCGCACTCAGCGCTTGTGGCAATAACATGATAACATGGCTTGTGGAGCAGAGTAGGCTTTTGGCACGAGCATTTACAGGCCTCGTCTTCTTTCAGGACGCACTCCAGCACAACTCTCTTACGGTAGATTCCACGCATGCCCCTGTTGACACACAATATTTTGAACCTCTGCTCTTGTGTGCCTTGAGGTATAGCTCTATATCTTCAGGCCTTATTACTTTTATCTAGCATGTACTTAGTCAGTAATGTATCAAAGAAAAGATCATTGTCTACCATGGAGGTGCCAGCTGCTTTTAACCGATCTCTGAAGTACGTGCATGTAACATACAAGATAAATTCAATAATGCCAATAAGTGGGAGCCCATGAACACCATGCATCACCCAGTTGTAAATCTCTGTCAAATTTATGGTCATTATGTCAAATCAAGAACCATCTTTATTAAACAACAAGGCCCATTTCTTCTTTGGCTCATTCTCAATCTACTCTGAAAATTTCCTAATCGACGATGATGACCTTCTTCTCATACGAGGTCCATCACTTGGGAGAAGTCGAAGAGCTTGTGGAGCTTCATCCCCAACAAGGGTAGCTCTCCTTGACTGCTCATGTTTGTTTAGACAACAGTTCATCCAATCTCCAAAACTCATTAAATTTCTTCTTTTGATTATGGGCGCATAGTCTCTTGAAAAGATCCATAAGATGCTTGTTCTTAAATTGCCTATAGAAATTAGCACCCATATAACATATGCACCATCTACTTTGAACATCAGACCACCTTGGTGGGTACTCCTTATCTACGCAGCCATCCTCAATTCTTCAATTGCTTGCAGCAAGCCAGCGTGACGGTTATGTAGTAGGCATACATCTGGCCTCATTCTTACAATTACAGACTTAACCCGTTTTAGGAACCAGTACCAGCTATCAATATTCTCGCTCTCAACAAAAACAAAATCCACAGGTAACACTTGGTTGTTCCCATCAACTCTAATTATTGTCAATATCTGTTCTCTTCACTTTCTAGTTAGGAATGTCCCATCAATGCAGAAGATGGGACGACAATGCACAAATATTTGAATGCAAGCACCTAGTGCAAAGAATGCCCGTTACAACACACTTTGGTTACATTAGTCAATTGATGGGAAAGCTTTCAGGTCATAGTAGGTCTTCGGATTCCTCTGAAGAATGCAGGCTAAAAGACGAGGCAAATTATCGTACGATGCTTCAAATGTGCCAAACATCATATCCACAACCTTCTATTTCGCCTTCCATAATTTTGTATAACTAATTTTGTACTTGAATTTCTCCTCAATATGTCTAACAATTGATTTTGGTTCGTATCCTAAGTTGTTCACAACATGTGAGTACATCTTTGTTGCAACAAATGCAGATGTCATGTTTCTATGGTATTTCTCAACCCCTTGTAAGTAACAAGAATACTTGATCATGATCGACACTTGCCAATAATCCTTCCATTTACTCTTGAACACGTGCACCCGTCATAGATACCCATCCTTCATACACTTCACTTCATACACCGACTTACTTGACTTTACGATCCAGAATTTTCTCTGAAGTGACACCGCCCATTGTTTCACTGTCTCCTTCAAATCCTCTATATATGCATACTTAGCCCCCTAAATGACCTCGTTCTCCTTGTACTCCCATGGCACATGATGCCGCTCAGAGATAACAAGTCTGAAAAAGTCCTTGTTGGTCCATTCTGCAGGCATTACATTCTTCTCATCAGACGATTCATCATCCTCTGCATGCTCGTTATCAGTATCTTCCCTATTCATTTCCTTAACGATGGTGTCGATTAGCTCCCTCGCGTCTACCGCACCTGTTAGCTGCCAATCTTCTTCATGCTCTCCTTCGTTTTCCTCCATTGTTCCGGCATCATCTCCCGTCACACTTAGACCCTCATCATCTTGCACGACCATTGCAACGGTGTTATCCTTCTCGTACACCGACACAAGTATGCCAAGTGAAACCACGTTGGAATGCATTTCCCACGTACCATCTCCAAATGGCACTGCAATCCACCGGCATAAATTCCCAAAAAGAACCTTCAGTTGCACGACTCACTACAACATATACGGTTATTGCGTTGATCTGGGGGATCGACTCGGAAGCCTTGCATCAACCAATTGTATACTAACCCGAAACTTCTCTTAGCTGGCCTATCAATGCCCTTAGCCATTGAACTGAACTCCGATAGATCTACACCCTGTGGACCATACCTAACATTCACTTGTCAGTGAAATAACTGAAAAACCAACTTATTTGACATCTCTGTTGATGAACAAATAGAGTTAAACTAAGTACTAACATGCTCATAAAATCTAATACCGTGTAATCGACTTTTTATAACCACAATGTCTAAAAAAATTATGTCGTCTAATAGGTTGGCCTAAAAAAGTACAGATCTACAAATGTAACAACTTATTTTTATATCGTACGCTACACGTAACTAGCACAATACTACACATATTACATCATTTCATGAATACAAATGAAAATTGCAAATGGACATAAGATTTTACTTACAGACGAATCTGCAAACTAGTAGGGTTTTGCTGCTTTCCTTCGCCCCCCCTCTCAGCTCTCTTTTCTTTTTTCTGGTATTTTTGAGAATTTTATGAATTTTTCGGATAATGAGAGGGGGTTTTATACCAAGCCACCAAAAAATCGCCCTAATGGAGAGCGTTTTTTTACCACTTTTACAGGTGACACCCTGCCCCAGTGGCCGGGCGGCCCCCTGGCCGAGCAAAAATCGCCCTCCCAAAGGACGGCAATGGGGCCATCTGCGAAAAACCGCCCTCTAGGAGAGCGGCAAGGGGGACGCTGCAAAATGGCAGACGGCCCGACGGCCACTGACAGTGGCGGTCGACGAGCGTCTGCCATGTCATTTAAAACGCTATTTTTTAAAAAAAAAACGCCCTCCCAGAGGGCGTTGGGGGTATATATTTGTAAATTTTCAAAACTAAAATAAACTTTTGTAAATATTTTTTAAAAAAATATAAAAATAAAAAAAATTCTTCCAATTCATGGGCTCAGCACTAATGATCCCCCTCATCAGTGCCTCTTTTGTAGTGCCGGTTCAATAACCGGCAGTAATGCTCTTTTAAACAGGCAATAATGACGATTTCTGTTCTAGTGACGCATGCATAATGGGTCGCTGATAGTATATTTTTTTCTGGTTATAACACATGGATACTTTGCTTGTTAATAAAAATTACAATGAGCATTATCTAAAAAATTGCAATTAACCAATTAACAATGGCTGCGATTTTTTGGGAGCGGTAGTCTTTCACTAGCATGGCATATTGCAGACCAATAGTAGTTATCGACTAATATTAGCCAGTTATTTATATTTAGAGTTGGAAAAATTCATACGGTCATTATGGCTCGCGTGACGCAGCCTGTCTGAATATATATAAACATGACAACCAATTTTGCCTCCAGACAGCATTCAACAGTTCAAAACAAAAACAAAATGGAGTCATCACGCAGGTTCTTCCCGGCCATCGTTGTCCTCCTCCTGCTTGTTGTCGCCACAGGTACAATAGGAGGGAATTATATATGCTGAGCCTTGGGGTAGAGTTTTGATGTGAAGTAATGGGTCTTTTACATGTTCAGATAAACATTTTTTTTGAGCAGTGCTATACGTACTTTTAAAAACTTGTACAAAATTCTGACTAACAAAGATCTTAACCATTTGTTTTAAGCAGCTGGAAGTTATCATAAAGTTAGATTCAATCGTAACGTGCCACTTCTGTGTTAGTACAATGTTTATAGCATTCTGAGAGTTTTAAGAAAAGCACTCTGAGAGTTTTTACCGATAATGGAGAAACATGTGAGATTAACCAGCAAATTGAAAATTCAGCTGTGTTAATATGTGTGGTTGTTTTGTGATGAGCAGAGGTGGCGCCAGCACAGGCGAGGGAGTGCGAAACCCCAAGCAGCAAGTTCAAGGGGATGTGCATGATAGATGCCAACTGCGGCCACCTCTGCAAGACGGAGGGGTTCTTGGGCGGCGACTGTAGAGGCTTCCGTCGCCGCTGCATGTGCACCACTGCATGCTAGGCCCAACCCAATGGGTTCATCATGAAACCGTTCAAGTAAATCGGCCGTAATCGATCGTTGCTGGCACATCCATCAGATACAAATATGTCTTACCTTATAAGAATAATTTTCAGCTTAACGCGTGGACTTCTTTTAATTATGTTAAAATAAAATGAGGAAATGAAGTGTTTCCAGTAATGCAAAGTTGCAACGTCTAATCAATTCTTTTCTCCGGATCTTTGTAAGGTCCACTTAATAGTCGTTGATCAAAGCATGCCATTGTATCTTTGCCCTTTTTTGGTGTAATGTTTTAACCGTTGGAATTGTAAGTGGGACTAGGATCCAATTAGAGAATAATTCCTAAAAAAACTCAAAAGCCCACCTTATAGGAGACATGCATGTGAACTTTAGTACCACTTTGCTTATTATAGGAGAGGAAGATCTCCTTAAAAGGGTGAGTGTTCTCCTAGCCACTTGAGAGCAATGTGTGGTGAAGAGAACTAGAGAAACACATGCGCGCGATCGTTTTGTCTTGCCGGGCAAAGGGGTGCGCGCACACGACATGCACGTGAATGATCGCCAAAATTGTCTCATCATACTTGCACAGTGCAGCATTCTTTTGCTATCGACTTATCTGATTTGGCTACTACTCGTACTCAACCTTCTGAAATAAATCCCAGCTCAATCACACACCTGAACAATCTGAACACCTACATAAATCTGTCACCGAGAAAGATGATAGTGAACACCTACATAAATCTGTCACCGAGAAAGATGATAGTGAAGCTTCCTTTGGTGATGATTTCACTGTGTACCTCATGGATGACACTTCTAAGTCTATTTCAAAAGCTTATGCATCTCCTGATACAGACTACTGGAAGGAGACTGTCCGTAGTGAAATAGATTTTATTATCGCTAACGGGACTTGGGAGGTGACAGAGTGACCTTATGGGTGCAAACATGTGGGTTATAAGTGGGTGTTCAAGAAGAAACTTAGACCTGATGGTACTATTGAATAATACAAGGCTCGGCTTGTAGCCAAAGGTTATACTCAGAAAGAAGGCGAAGATTTCTTTGACACTTACTCACCTATTGCTAGACTGACCACAATTCGAGTACTACTCTCTTTAGCTATCTCACATGGTCTTCTCGTTTATCCGATGGACGTTAAGACAGCTTTTCTTAATGGAGAGATAGATGAGGAAATTTATATGGAACAGCCTGATGGGTTTGCAGTAAAAGGTCAAGAAGACAAGATGCTAAAGTTGCTAAAATCATTGTATGGTCTAAAACAAGCTCCTAAGCAGTGGCATAAGAAATTTGATAAAACACTAACATCTGCAGGCTTTGCAGTCAATGAGACAGATAAATGTGTATACTATCACTATAGTGGGGGTGAGGGATTTATTCTGTGCTTATATGTCGATGACATACTGATTTTTGGAATAAGTATTGATGTGATAAACGAGGTTAAATCATTTCTATCTTAGAATTTCGATATGAAAGACTTGGGAGTAGCTGATATTATCTTGAACATCAAGCTAAGAAGAGATGAGAATGGAATTACACTCATGCAGTCCCATTATGTGGAAAAGATCTTGAACCATTTTGGTTATATTGATAGCAAGCCTTCTCTAATACCTTATAATTCTAGCTTGTTGCTTCGCAAGAACAAGAGAATAGCTAGGAATCAATTGGAATACTCCTAGATAATTAGCACACTTATGTACCTAGCTAGCGCGACTAGCCCTGATATCTCTTTTGCTGTGAGCAAATTAAGCCGATTTACTTTTAACCCAGGAGATGATCATTGGCGTGCGCTGGAGCGAGTTATGCCCTATCTTAAGGGTACTATGAAGCTTGGACTTCATTATACTGGGTACTCGTCGGTACTAGAGGGCTATAGTGATTCCAACTGGATCTTTGATGTCGATAAGATCAAAGCCACTAGTGGATATGTTTTTACACTAGGTGGTGCTGTTGTTTCATGGAGGTCTTGCAAACAGACTTTCTTAACTAGGTCAACCATGGAAGCTGAGCTTACGACACTAGACACTGCTACTGTTGAGGTAGAATGGCTGCGTGATCTATTAAAGGATCTACCTGTGGTTGAGAAGCCTGTGCCAGCCATTCTTATGAACTGTGACAATCAAACTGTCATTACTAAAGTGAACAGGGATAACATGAAATCATCTAAACATGTGAAGAGACGATTGAAGTCTGTCAGGAAATTGAGGAACTCCAGAGTTATAACATTAGATTATATTCAAATATTTAGAAACCTGGCAGATCCCTTTACTAAGGGACTATCACATAATGTAATAGATAATACATCGAAGGAGATGGGTATGAGACCCATGTGAGTTATACTATGGTGGTAACCTAACCTATGTGATCGGAGATCCTATGAAATAGGACTTAGGAAGAACAAGTCATTAGTTAACTAGAGGAGAGTACTTTTAACCCTCTCTAAGTGAAGATGTATGTACTCTCATAAGCTGCAAGGCAGCTTGGTCTTAATGTGTTCTGTTGGTTTTAAATAGCGAAAATGCTGTCCTGCAGAGTATTCTTGAAAGAGCATACCTATATGAGGCTGATTGTTAGTCGCAGTCTATTGAGTTTTTGGGTGAATCTCCTAGAAAGCTCATGAAAAGACAAAGGAGTATGACTTATACGCTCCAATTGAGGGGTAGCCGATAGGTGTCCTTGTATCAGTTAAGTTTTTGAGTGAAACTTGCTCGTACAAAACTTGCAATTCAAGACTTAATTCATTGTTCAAGTTGCGAGTAAGTGTAGCTTGGAGATCTAGATGGATGTTCAAGTTTAACCGGTCTCTATTGAAATACTGGTATAAAAACAGTACATTGGAAAAGGACAAATCTGTATGTGACTTTGAAATTTGGTGGGTGATTGTTGGAATTGTTAGTGGGTCTAAGGCCTAATTGGAGAATAATTCTAAGAAAAATCTCAAAAGCCCACCTTATGGGAGGCAAGCATGTGAACTTTAGTATCACCTTGTTTATTCTAGGAGAGGGAGACCTCCTTAAAAGGGTGAGTGCTCTCCTAGCCAGTTGAGCAATATGTGGTGGAGAGAACTAAAGAAACATGCACGCGTGCTCGCCTGGCCTGGCCCGGGAGGCACGCGCACACGACATGCAAGTGAATGGTCCGCCAAAATTGGCTCCTCATGCTTTCACAGATATGGCTTCCTTTTGTAGAATCCGGGTAGGTTACGCGCGACTTATCCGGTTTGGCTACGGGAAGGGCGCCCTGATCACATGCCTTATATATATCAAACCACCACTTCTACGTAACACACACGAAAGCAATGTAGAATTTTGCCTCTCCTCTGTACTGCTCCGTCTCGCTCGTCGGCGTGCACCGGCTATCGGGAAGCAGGGTTTTGCCTCTCCTCTGTACTGCGCTGCCCGTACTTCGTCTCACTCATTGGCGTGCACTGGCTATCGGGAGAGTAGGTCTCCGGAACCGTCGTCCTCGTAAAGTCCTGCACTGGGAGAGGGCGAATAAGGTTTTTGGAAAGCGCTCCGCGCGACTGCTCGTTGTTTGTCCACCACGACTCGTCTTCCTCTACGTTCAGGCGCTACGCGTCGTCGTCACCATCCTGTACCACACGTTATACGTGCGGTGCGTGCTACTGCTCCGAGCGCATCTGTTTTGAGCTCTTCTTCTAAATAAAATCGTCGGTATGTATTCTTCATATTTTACATGTTTAATCTATTTATATATTTTTCTGTTGCATATATGTCTAGATTGTGTAAGATGATTCTGCTAGCTTATGCGGTTAATGTCATGATTTATTTACGGAATAAATTAAATCTATATGTGCTTATTTTTCCAACGTCAACCAAAATCGTTGTTTGAAAGTAAAAAGATTCAGTGTCAGATCAACCAAAAAAACACAACATCACTTACGGTTCAAAAAGGTAATCTGTTACAGTAATATGGTCAGTGATGTGGGAGTGTTGTCTGTAACTGTCACGTCCCAGCAAAGGAAGCAAGCTGTAGTGGTGGCTGATAGGCGGACGTGGCTGCAGTCCCCCTGGCCGGCGAGGCACGGTGACGGCCGGAAGAAAGAAGCGCGCAAGGAAACGGGCACACCGAGAGGCAGGAAGAACGAGAGAGTCGCGAGAGAGGAAATTATTAGAGATTAATCTTCTGCGATCTGTATTGTGTGATTAGAGCATCTCCAGCAGGGACCCTAAATATAGCCCTCAAACAATTTTTGGGTGGTGGGACAAAAAATTTAGGTCCAGCAGGGATCCTAATAGAGCCCCTAAAATGAGGAGGCCCCCAAATCCAGTCCTCAAGCCCCCAGTCTTGGGGGCTCTACACCACGGCCCCTATCGACGTTATTTTGGCGCGATGACAATTCCTCCTGCCTGCACGCCGCCTCCCGCCGAACTCCTGCGCCGCCACCTCCCGCCCGGCCTCCTGCGCGCCGCCCTGCCCGCCGGCCTCCTGCGCCGCGTCGCCCAACCTCCCGCGCCCTGGCCTCCCGCGTGCCGGCCTCTCGCGCCCTGCCTCCCGCGTGCCGCCCTCCTGCACCCCGGCCTCCCGGCGCGCCCCGGCAGCCTCCCGCGCCCCGGCCTCCCGCGCGTGGCTTCCCGCGCCCCGCCTCCCCCGCGCCGCCCTCCTGCGCCCTGGCCTCCCGCCCGCCAGCGCGGCCTGCGCCCTGGCCTCCCGCGCGCCGCCCTCCTGCTCTAAATTCTTATAAATATTTATGTTTTAATTATAGTGTTAAAGTAGACATATACATATAGTCTACGGTGAAAAATAATAGAAAAAGAAATAAGGGCTGAGAAATGGGGGCTGTTGCTGGAGTTCGGAGCATTTTTAGGGTCCAAAGAAAATAGGGGCAGCCCCCATTTAACATTTAGGGACTCTAAAATAGGGGCTATTGCTGGAGATGCTCAATCCCTTTAAATAGAACACAACTCCAGAAATAACTTCCTAACAAACTCTGATAAGATAATGGAACTAATCTCTTTAAACGATAGACGATAAAATCCTGTAGCTCGTTATCCGGAACCACGGCACGCACCCGTGGCGTGTTGAAGTCCGCCTTGAAGCAGTGCATGGTCTTCTGGATGGCCGGCTGGGTGCGCGTCGGCGACGAGGTCGGTGAGGATGTCGGCATCGGGCAGAATGTAGATCTTGCCATCAAACGTGAGCAGCTCGTCCACGAGCGCCCATGGCCCCTCCAATTAGCCATTGTGGATCTTGTCTCACAACGCCACAACCGCCGGGTGTGAGAGGACGAAGGAGGGCGCCGTGAGCGCCATGGCGTGGCCCGATGGTGCAGCGTCAGCGTGGCACGTCGGCGGCGCCCTGTTGTGGCCCGCTGGTGCACGACGTCATGGCGTGGAAGCGTGTCGGGGAAGGCGTCAGCGTCGACCTCGCGACGTGAGAGCACGTCGGCCACGGTGTTTTGGCGTCCCGGCTGGTACTCCCCCGTGAAGTTGAAGCTAAGCAGCTTGCTCACCCAATCGTGCTGTGGAATGGTGGAGAGCCGCTGATCGAGTAAAACCTTGAGACTATAATGGTCAGTACGTACCAAGAACAGGCGTTGCCAGAGTTACGGCCGTCACTGGCGAACGGCCTGGATGAGGCCGATCAGCTCGCGCTCGTAGACGGCGAGCTTCGAGTGGCGCGGTGCGATCGTCCGGCTGAAGGAGGTGATCGGTCCCGTCCCTTGGTGAAGCACGGCGCCAAACCCAATTCCGGAGGCGTCGCACTCCACCGTGAACGGCGTGGTGAAGTCCAGAAGCTGCAGCATCAGGCTCGATGTTGTAGTGCATGGAAGGCCCAGACGGCTTCCTCTGTCCAGGCAAACGCTGCTCGCATGAAGCCAATACACCAAAGCCCTGATGAAGCGGCAGTGAAAGCCCCCAAGTCCCAGGAAGCCCCGTAGTGCACACACCATGCGCGGAGTCGGCCAATCCAGCACGGCGTGGACTTTTTGGGTGTCCATGGCCACACAGGCGCCGGAGATGACGTGCCTGAGGTAGACCACCAAGGCAACGCCGAAGAAGCACATCGATCGCTTGAGGAACGTGGAAAACACTGCCCTGACGTGGCGCAGGTATTAAGTAAACATACAGCTAAAAGTACTGCAAAACAAACTAGGATGGTGTATTTCATCATTTCAGCCCCTAATCTTGATGCATTTCAACCTGTTCCATTGCTAACTTCTCTCAGCTCCAGGAAACGAATTCGGCCGAGAGGTTTTGTCGGGATATCTGCAAGCTGTTCTTCTGAACAGATGTGCTCCACTTCTATCTTCTTCATTTCGACATGTTCTCTTATAAAATGAAATCTTGTGTCAATGTGCTTACTTTGATCATGGCGTACTAGATTCTTGCAAAGATTTATTGTCGATTTGTTATCCACATTTAAAATAGCACAAGGTGGTTCCATCTCCTGCAGTTCACCAATTAATCTTGCCAGCCATATCCTCTGACAAGCTGCAGTTGTAGCCGTTATGTATTCTGCCTCAGAGGATGTAAGAGCTACCACTTTTTGCTTTTATGACTGCCAAGTGATCAAGTTCTCTCCTAACTTGAAAAGGACACCACTTGTGCTTTTCCTATCATCAATATCACCTGCCATGTCAGAATCATTGACACCAATCAATTGAGAACCTTGCACCTCTCCTCTTATGAACTTCACACCGAAGTTCAATGTGCCTGCAATATACCTCAGAATGTGCTTGATTGCTGCAGAGTGTTCAGTAGTAGGTTTTTCCATGAACCTACTAACATATCCTACATAATATGACAAATCTGGTCTAGTGTTAACCAGATACCTAAGGCTCCCAACTATTCTTCTAAATTTAGTAGCATCCACACACTCACCAGTGCTTTCTTTACTTAGTTTAAGCCTTGCCTCCATGGGAATTCGAGTGGGGTTGCAATCTTGCATTCCAGCCTTCTCAAGTATCTTCTCTGTATATGCTGCTTGAGACACTGTGATTCCCTCACTTGGCTGGTTCACCTGCATACCTAAGTAATAAGACAGCAGTCCCAAGTCACTCATACTGAGCATGGCTTGCATTTGCTCCTTGAATTTCACTATCTCCTCAAGCTTTGTGTAACGCCCCAATTTTTCGGACCATTAAAAACCTATTTTAAATAAAACCCTAATTTCTAAAATCTTGACTTTTGTGTGTGCTTAAAGACCTAAGTGCCTTGGATCTCAATTCATCCCGCCTTAAAAAGTTCCAAAATTCCCCCAAATAAAATCACGATCCAAAAATTTAAATTCTCGGATTCGAATTTTGCAATTCGAATCTCTCTCTCAGACTCATCCAATAAAATTTTCTTTATTTTTCTTCTCCCAAGAAAAATCAAAACTTCATCAAAAATCTCTTCTCGAGTTCCAGGGCCAAATTTCAAATTTTTGAGATTTAAATCCTCCTTTAAATCCCTCTCTTTTTCTTCCTAAATATCCCTCGAATTTCTATCCAAAAAGAATTCAATTACCCTTCAAATCAGTCCAAGGACCCCTTCCAAAATTTCCACTTCTCATTGAGTTCAAATACCAAATTTGAATCAAACCTGGGCTCAAACTCTTCCAAAAACCCTTTAATTTTAAATCCCTGAGAAAACAGCAAACGTCATTGTTCTCCGTGGGCTGCCTTCTTCTCAGCCCAGCCCTCGCTCGGCCTCCTCTCTTCCCTCCCTCGGGCACAGCCGGCCCAAGGCTCAGCTCGCAGCTCAGCCACACTCCTAGCGCCCACTGCCAACTGGGCCCGCAACCGCGCCTCACCCACGCGCCCCCTGACAACAGGGCCCCACCTATCAGCTAAGGGAATATTTGTAATGGCTGCATTTTATTTTTGTGCCAAAAACTATTTTAATAAAAATCTAAATTCAAAATTTGGCTCTTTACTCGAGATTGGAATTTTTGTGCCGTGTGTGATCTCAGGAAATTCTCAAAAATTATTCAAAACAGCCCTAGAGCCTATGTAGAAATCCCCCAAAATTTTTGCAGAATTTCAAAACCCCATTTAAATCAAATTTCAAATTCCAAAACCTCCAAAAACCAAATAAAACAAATCCCTAGAAAAAAATAAAGAGCACTGTGCTTGTCGGGCCACCGTCCTTCTTTTCGGCCTGCTCTGTTCTCTCTCTGCGCGGCCCACTTGGCCCGCGCGAGCGCGCACGCGGGATTTAATTCCCACGGGCCCCGCGCGTCAACCGCCCCGTCTCCACCCGCCTCCTCGGCCGCCCGATGCTTACATGTGGACGGACAAGATTGCTTCTGCCGCTTGGCCCCGCCTGTCAGTCCCGACAACGCTGTCGTCTTCAACCTCTTGCCGCTCGTCCTTTTCTCTTTCTTCTCTCGATTTCTCTCTGTTCTCCCTCTGTTCCACGCCCATACCGCCCGGTCAGCACCTTAAAAACGCGCGGACGACATCATCAAACCCCACCGCCCCATCGCCCGGCATGAGACCCACTCCACCGTCGTCGCCGCGAACTCCGGAGTCAAAAAGGCTAAGCCACCACCGCTTTTCTCCTCAACGCCGAGCCTCGAAAGTTGATGCGCACGCACGGGCACCTCGTCCCGTCGCTTCGCCGTCATCTCCTCTTCCCATTTTTCCCCTCTACCGCACATGACGCAAGCCACAGCGAGGTCCGCCATTGTTGCGTCTCGTCGGCCGAGCTCGAGCCTATCCATCTCTGTTCCCACCGCCTTTGTTCGCTGTCGGATAGCGCCGAGCTCCACTATAAATAGAGCCACATCCCCTCCCATTCCGGTCACCGAGACAAGCCCCGAGCTAGCCCATCACCGGAAGCATCCCTCCGCCGTGTTATGACCCAAGCCACGTCGCCGTTATAGACCACCATCGACCAATCCACCGTCACCGCCGAGCTCCCCAAACCACCAGGAAGCTTCTCCGCCACTCCCCGCCGCCAATTAGCCCCTAAATCGGAAACCCCCAAATTCGCTCATCGCCATCCGCCGTCGCCGCCGCTTCGGTTCTCGCCGTAGACGAAGGTAGAGTCAAATGAACCCCCTCCCTTCGCTTCCCCACTCGTGACCGCACCTAAACCACCCGATCCCGAGCCATTCCGCTGTCCAAATGGTCGCCGGCGACGATATCTCCCCTCTGCCTCCGCCACCGGTTCGGGATGGCCGTCGCTAACCTTCTTTCGCCGCCTATCCTTCCAATCCGAGCCGCTTATTCAATTCCCCGTCGCCTCCGCTCTCCTCTGATGTCAGCCACTCGCCGTAGTTTGCCGCCGCGGCTGAGATCGACTCCGGCAATCATCGGTCGTCAATCTTTCGTCGTGGCCGCTTCGTCGGCTATGCCGACGTGGCATGCCACGTCAGCCGGCGTGGCCCACCTTCCGGACCTCGGCCCCACCTGTCGGCACGCCTGTTTTTCCTCTCCACCCACTGACATGCTGGTCCCACCCGTCAGCCTCCACTCACACTCTCTTCCCCTGACAAGCCAACCCCACCTATCTGTCTCTCTATTCCCTCCCTTTTACTGTTGCCGGCCCCACATGTCAGCTTCAGTGCTGCTCTACTCTCTCTCTCCTGACCCGAGGGCCCCGCTGTCAACCTCTGATTCCTTTTCTTTTATTTATCTTTTATTCCTTTTCTTTCCTAAAAATAATTTTAATCCTTTTTATTTCCAGAAATTAACACAAACTTTGAAAATTCATAACTTTTAAACCGTAACTCCTTTTGAGCCCATTCAACTCTCAAAATTTTTCTAAAAATGAGATCTACACATTGGCACTATTAGTTGTATG
Organism: Oryza meyeriana var. granulata; assembly: GCA_003991445.1. Classification (NCBI taxonomy): domain Eukaryota; kingdom Viridiplantae; phylum Streptophyta; class Magnoliopsida; order Poales; family Poaceae; genus Oryza; species Oryza meyeriana. Next base: position 35,003 of record RYFJ01001803.1, read on the forward strand.
AGTTAGGTTCTGATTCTTGGTGTTTTTGCATGTTTTCTTTTTGCGATGCGTAGAGGTCGTGTCCGAGGAGTCGCCGAAGGACGATTTTGTCGAAGACCCGCAGGACCTCGAGCAAGGCAAGTTACCCTTGAGCATATTGGACCCATGATTTAAAATTTATTTTTATTTCTAAAACTTGCATAAATAGGAACACGACTGTTTTTCGGCCGTGGTTTGTAACTGAATCTGTCCGGCCTAACCTATTTGCTGCATCTTTACCTGCCTTGACTAAATTGTTGCCCTGACCCTTGTAGCCCTGTCATCTTGATATTTCTACTTGTGTACGGATGTCGATGACCCCTTTTACCTAAAACTAAAAATATGGCGATGGGAAAAACTAGGATTTTAAATAAAATGATTCTAAACCTCGACACCCTTGGTCGAGAATTTGCGAAATAAAATGGTTTTATAAAACTTGGTCATGAGTCGTCGTTGTCTGTGTGGCTTCGACTTCACATGACTTTTAAGGACCATTTTCTTGAGGAATTGCACTAAGCATATATCAGTGCGACCACACGGGTGGAATGGGCACCCCTGTCTAAGTAATTAGTGTTCCTAGGATGGTTTTTGGTTGCTAATAAATATGGGAGCGGTTGGGTGCCAAGAAGGCGATCTACCCCCATCCTTGAGTACAGGAAATGAGTTCCTGGTACTTGGTTGAGAGGACCCATTTATAGGGCAACGTGTTATCCTTGGAAGGCTCTAGAAAAGCCTTGTCGCGAACCTCCTCTCTTGGCCAGTGTGGGAGTAAGCTCGCGTCGTGTGGGTAAAACGTGCAATCTTTGCAAAGATCTATAAACTGTTCGAACAACCGTGCCCACGGTTATGGGCGGATGTGAAGTGATTCCTCTAGAGTAGATTTTATTTTATAAATATCTGTGCAATTGTTTTGTGGGTTGGGAATCGTTACCAGAATCGGTCTGTGTGACTGATGGATGGCCTGTGTGGCCTGAAACGGGCCTGTGTGACCCGGGGTGCTGGATGGCACCATAGTTGAGTTTGTCTGAGTTAAGTGACAAGTTTTGAAATAAAGAGAATTCACCTAAATGGAGGTACCAGAGGAGGGTATACTCCGAATCGGAATATGTGACAAGTCTCAGACTTGTGGAATGGGTCGAGACGCGAGTCTCTTCCCGACTAACTTAATTGTGGTGAGTTGTTGCAAAGAAACTCATGGAATGGATTGAAGCATGAGTTTCTTTTCGACAACTTAAAGAGCACACTTAGAATTTTAGAACCACAAAGTCTTTGAAAACGACTTTTGCAAAAATAACGCTAACCTTCCTTGCTAAACCTTGCATGCTACAAAATTTCCGTGACTTGCTGAGTACCTCGTGTACTCACCCTTGCTTACCTTCTCTCAGAAGTCTATAAAGACGAAGACCCCACCCTCAGCCAGTTCTACTAGGATCAAGTCGAGTATGAGGAGTTTTAGGGTTTCGTCTAGGTCCCCAAGCCATGCTTGTGGGTTTAGGTCTATTCGTGTATTTCCGCTACCTACTTTTGTGATGTATCGTTGCATATCTCGGGTTTTATCCGAGGCTGCAACTTATGTAAGGACTATGAATAATAAATAAAGGAGGTTTGGCTGTGATCCACCGATGTCCTGTATGTACCAGCTGGTCTCCTAGGACTAGTACAGGTATTACAGGTAATGACGTTCCTCCTCTGCTGACCTGTACGGGTTAGCGGGAGAGGGGCGTTACAATATTCCCTTGGTATAATTCCTTTCCAATTCAAATAAACCCTTTTTAATTTCAGAAAATACAGTTAAACTTCAAAAATTCATATCTTTTTATCCGTAACTCCGATCGACCTTATTCAAGTCTTAAAATTTTTCTAAACCTAAGATCTACCACATGGCACTATTAGTTAATAATAATAGTATTTTATTTTTAGGGCTTTTGCATGTTTTTCTCTCATTACGCGTAGTCGATGTCAATGGAAATTCTTTCGGACGCGGATTCTCCAAGATTTTGAAGACAAAGTTAGAGGCAAGTCATCCCTTGAACATATTGCTCCCAGTTTACAAATTATTATCGTTTGCCAAACTGCATTTTAGTGCGCACGTTAAATTGAATCGACCTCGGTTCGTGCAACGAACTGACGGCCCCGCACGCAATGGGTCAGCCGTCCCCGCCTTCCTGTGTGTGCACCCGGTCCCTGTGAGCCAAACCGCCGATGGGTAGGCCCTCTCCTATTCGGTCCATAGCGGCCCACCCTGTAAACACTCTTTGCCTAGTCCCTTTGACATGTGGACCCTACTTGTGGTCCAATGACCCGCCGGGCCGCTCTTCCTAGGCCTCTTGAGTAGGCCGATGGGCCGCTACCCTGCTAGTTCGGCATGCTCCGCTCCATCCCCTCTCGAGCTATCACCTGTTGGACACGGCCACCAGTAGGCCGCGGTCCACAGGCCCATGTTCCTCCACCATCTCTCCCATTGACCTACGGAACATGCCCGTTAGTGGCCCAAAAGGATATTCCCGAGAATATCATTTCCAAAAATTCTAGGAATCCTTTTCTTTTATTCTAGAAAATCCAATAATTTTTCAAAAATCATATCTTTCAATCTGTAGCTCCGATTGACTCCGTTCCAACTCCAGTAATTTTCTAAAATTGAGATCTATCTATTGGCACTATTAGTAGTCTTAAATTGAGTCTTTTCTTGGTCTTTGTGTAGGATTTTAATTGTTTGCACCTAGTAACCGTCGCCGGATTTCCGATTCGGAGCGGATTTCACGAAGATTCTCGAAGATCTAGAGCAAGGCAAGTCACCTTTGATCAATTGAGCCTATAATTGAACTTAAGTTATTTTGTTTGCAAAATTACACCGATAGGCGTGCACGTGAACTATTCAACCTCGTGTGTGAGACAGATTGGTGGGCCTACCCATCTTGCTACATATGATCATTCATTGACACTTACAATACTCTGTTCCCTTGTAACCACCTTTGTCGCGCCTCGGTATTCATGCACTCGTGTGCGAATACCGACGGACACCCTCAAACTTAAAATTTGTAAACACCTTTGGGTGAAACTTGGTTTATGAAATCATTGGAAAACCCAATACCTCGGTCGGTGTCTTGTGAAAGAAAATGAGTTTTAAAAGGGAAAACTTGCGACACAAGGCCAGTCCAATGTGGGATGCCTGTGTGGTCGCCGTAAGGACCGATTCCTTCGGAATTTAATCTAAACATACAACAGTATAACCACATAGGTGAAATGGAAAGCCCCTAGCTAAGTAACTAGCCACCAGGGACGTCTTGCATGCCTTTGGATTGTGGATTATTGGGAGGTTGGCGGGGAAGACCTCTTGGGTTCCTGGCACAACATGGTCTAGGACCTATCCTGCCATTGGGCGCGGACCCCTCCAGTTGGCATAGGGTAACCTACTGTCGACTCTGAAAATGCCTTGTCGCAAAAACCTCTATGTCACCAATCGTACCTGATCGGTGTGAGCTGGTGGCTAGAGTAAGTCGTGTCGTGTGGGTAAAGTGTACCCCCTCTACAGAGGTTAACAATTGTTTGAACAGTCGTGCCCATGGTCATGGGTGGATGTGCTGTGATTTCTTAGCGTAGTTCTGTTTTACCTTGCTTTGTGAAAATGTGTGTGTGGTTTGGGAACCGTGGGAAGGAAGCGCTGTCGTTGACAGCTGGACTCTGTGAAGTCCGATAAGATGGACTGGTTGTCGTGAACAGCAGGACTCTTGGAGTCCGGAGATTTGTTTTGGCTCTATGAGCTAGCTTGAAGCCAACTCTTGGAGTTGGGCAATTTGGAGAATCAATTTGACACCTTTCACACCAATCGGGCGAGACTTCATCTTGTCTCGGTTCTTAAGAAGCACACACTTAGCAGATTTAAAAGGAATTCAAATAAAACTGATTGCAAAATATCCAACCTCTCTTTGAAGCCTGCAACGACCACCTACATTTCCTTAGCTTGATGAGTACGTAAGTACTCACCTTTACTCTTTATATAGTTTCCTCCATCGAGAAGCTAGAGTTGGAGTTGCAGTGAAGTGAAGACTAGGGTTTCGTCTTGGTTCCCAGTCGCAACCCATGGTGTTAGGACTTAGTCCGTTGGTTTTGCTACTATCGCTGCTTCTATGTTGTTTGTTGCTATCTCCGGCTTGCCCTGAAGCTGCAACGTAAGTTAGGGTATAAATCTTTTCATTTAATTGAGGATTGCAATGATGCATATCTGTTTTCGGTGGATACCAACGCTGCATCCTGGAACTAGTATCGGTATCGTGGTTCCGTGGGGAGCAATTCACGTTGTTCTCTTGCAGCACGTCCTATCTGGTGCTGTTGTACGGCGGTGCAAGATTGGGGTGTGACAACCCCACTATCAGGGAATATTCTTTTCCTTTTTTGACTTATTTTTTCAAAAATCCCAAAAAATCCTTTAAACTTCAAAAATTCATTTCACTTCAACCGTAACTCCATTTGACTTTTTTTCCAGTTCCAAATATTTTTCTAAAATTGTGCTTATTATTATTAATTGTTTGTAGGGTTTCTTTTAGGATTTGTTGACCACGTAGCGACGTTTCGGATTTCCATTGGATGCAAGGATCTCGGAGATTTGAAGACTGTCTTCAAGGCAAGTCACTCTTTGATCATATTGCTCCTACATTTATAAAATGAGATTGATTGAAAAAATAAATGTTTAGTGTACACAAATAATTTAATTGGTCTCAGTTTACGTGCAACCAATAGACCTACCTATTAGTTGCACTATTTACCATAGGTTGTTGCTAAACCCTTTCCTTGTAACTCCACCATAGTGGTGCCTTATTATCCTCGCCCATTGAGTAGGAGTATCATCACCCCACATACACTATTGCTTATCAAAAAATGGGAACTTTGGGTTGAAAAGTCTTTATAAAACTGACTCGTAGAGTTAGTGGGTTTTGAAAGAGAAAGTTGGTTTGAGAAAGTTCGCAATGCGGATCTCGCTTCTGTGGGTTGGTTTCATATTCGCATCTTAGGACTAATTCCGTGGGGAATTAACATATGAGCACCATATAGCACGGCAGCACAGGTGTTTATGGGATGGCTCTGGCTAAGTAATTAGTTATCACATAGAAATGTTGTATACCAATGGTTGTGGAATGCTAGAGATCAGGGAGACGGAGATGCAGATCACTACAGCCTCTTTTGGGCGATATTACAACCTCTATTGTGGCGCATTATCGATGGAAGATGTAGCCTCACCGGTGTTCCTGAGTAAGCGAGCGCATGTCCATTGCCTGATACTTAGTCTTGAGAGACTCAACGCAACTATGTGGCATGGGATCTTTATGGGTTAGCTTTGGAAAGGTTTTGGCACAAACTTCCGGTGCCAATGGGTACCCAATGTCAGTTTCGTGTCAAGTGGGTAAAGCGTACAAACTTTGAAGAGATTAACTAAACTAGTTGAACAGCCGTGCCCACAGTCATAGGCGAATGTAAGGTGGTTCTCCTAGCATAAATTTGATTGTCTCTGCTTTGTAAAAATGGTTTGTGGGATGGGAATTGTTATCAGAGTCAATTTGGTTGACTAACGGATGACCTAAGTGGTCAAAAACAGGCTTGTGTGACATAGGATGTCAAACTGGCAACATATATAGAGTAGGCCTCCCGAATGGAAGCGGAAGGGTGTAGGTAATTGCGAGAAGCCAAAAAATAAGGGAAACAATATGACATTCATGGCATGAATTAAATACATGAAATATGAGTAGATATTTCTTGATAGAGTTAGAAAGTGAAAAGAAACTAGTAAAGAAACTAAAATCTGTTCTCTCTGCTTGAGTTGTTGTAAAGCAACTCGCAGACAAATTGAGACGAGAGTCTCCTTCCAAATGGTTCTATAGAAACCCACACTTAGAGTTTTTCTGGAATTTTTTTGAAATTAAGGATTGTAAGATAAACCTAATCTCCCTGTTGCAGCTTGCATAGCCATAGTTTCCGTGACTTGCGAGTACGAAAGTATTCACTCTCTATGTGTTCATGTTTTTCTCATCCCTCAAGTTCAGGGTGAAGAAGTTGAAGGTTTTAGTTTCATCCCTAGACCTAGGCCACTGCTAATGGATTAGTGTGCTAGCCGCACTAAGTTCTACTGTTGCTCTTGGGAATTGTTTCTCCGGGTCTACCTGATGTTGAAACAAGGTATATTATTTATATTACATATTTTAATTTTGCAATGATTCCTATTTTGTTATCGTGACTACTAGCTTGGAATCCTGGGTCTTGAACTGCAAGCACGGTTCCGACGAGGATGGTTCGTAGTCCTCGGTGACACGTCCTATGTGGCGTTGTCTTTACGGTGGTGTCAGATCGGGGTATGACATGACATAGATGGGATCAAAAACCTAACTATAAGTACCTGTTTTTTCAAACGAAACATATACATTGTCACAACAGGATTCAAACTTGAGACGTCTCCCTCACACGCGCTCAACTTTATCACTTTACCAAGACATCAATTCTGTTAGGATATGGACATTGTTTTTTCTTTTTGACCTTTCCTATCCAGCAGTTGAACCACAGACTTTGGAGTTTGAATGACTTCAAATAAAAAGGTGTCAGCTACAAAATTGTAGATCTCACCAAGAGCTACCATTTTCATATGAAGTTTCCCTCAATCTGAGTTTGTAGCTAGTAAAATGGTCAAGGTCATCTGGCCGGTTTGTGGCTAGAACTGGAAGTCTGGGACAGATGAGACACTTACTAGTGCCGGTAACTATGACCTAGATTTGAAAATTTTATGGCTGAAAATTCTTATTAGTGTAGATTCTAGCCATGAATCGGTATTGATAAGTGGCTCATTAGTGCCGGTTGCTGCTTAGAAGTGGCATTGATATAGTGAGCCATATGGGTGGCTAGGCATGTGTGAAATGGAACATCAGTGCCGGTTCTTAGTGAGGCAGCACTGATGAAGTGTCCCGAATGAGGGGCTCTGTACGTAGTTATGGATGGGGAAAGTTGTCCGATGACTGGGACGTACTGGTGAGTGGGGATGTGCAAATTTTCTCTAAGGGAGCATAGCACAGCAAATACCTAACCTGCCCACGGTTTTCTATGCTTTGTAAATATTTTTAACCCCTAGCTAACTTGTAAAAGCTGTAGGGACTCACTAAGTCATTTTTCATTGACTACACTGCACCAAGATATGAGAGCACTCCATCTGTCGAGATAAGACAACAAGATGTCTTGGGTAAATAATTTTGTCGACACTCAGTCTGCCACACATTATGGTGTACTGTCACCTTTTCCTGTTCACCTTATAGCATTTCTGTCTTTAGGACATTAGAGGCCAATCAACTTCGCCATATCTCGATATAGATGAAGCTATGCATGGGAGTACTTAATCTATATATAGATGTTTGCTGTTTTTCCTGCGCATGGGGAAAAAAGAATGTCCGATTCACAGCAAAAGTCGCAGTGCCACCGCTGATTTTACTAGTATTAACCGGACAACTATATATAGAGTGATCTGTTAAAAAAAGTATACAAACAATTCATAAATTCCTATGGTTCTCCTTAATTGCATGAGATGCGCGTTCTTCATATATAAGCCTGGCACGGTCACTTCAATCACCAGAATAACAAAGACAAAATCTAATGGAGTCATCACGCAAGTTCTTCCCAGCCATCGTTGTCCTTCTCCTGCTCGTTGTCGCCACAGGTACAGTAGGAGGAAATACATATATAGGTTAAGCTACATTTGGTTTACATCCACGTTCCATGTTGTTCTAGCTCTTTGCTCATTTTCTTAGATAATGGAAATTTGTTTACATCTCTAGCCTCTGCGCCTGTTGGGCACATAGCCAATAAGTTTTAATACTGAAGCAGGCAAATAGAATTAATCAAACGATTTTTAGCCGAATGCTCTATGGCTTTTGATTGCCACATGCATATGCCATATATTCCAAGACCATCTCTCAATTTTGTGACTCCTACTAGCTGGAGGCAGCCAGTAGTGGCTCTGACATATTCAGATAACAAGGTATTATGGGGCTTAATTAGCTAGCTAGTATATGGAACCATGAATTTCATAGTGTTGCCCTGTTAATGTTTGGTTATTTTTTGTGATCAGAGGTAGTGGCAGCACAGGCAAGAGAGTGCGAGACGCCAAGCAACCAGTTCAAGGGGATGTGCATGATGGTAGCCAACTGCGCGAACGTGTGCTTGACCGAGGGGTTCACTGGAGGCAAGTGCAGCGGCTTCCGGCGCCGCTGCATGTGCACTAAGGAATGCTAGTCAAGTGGTTCACCTGAATAACCGCGGTTTGCAACTTAATCATGCATGTTATGTTGCATCCTTCCTAGAATAACTGATCTTCATCCTAACCGCCCGACCAGCCAGAAGGTTTTCATTCATCAGTTAAAATCCTATTTGTAACAAATTTCTGTGATCTTTTTATTCTGCTTTTCTTGTGTGTGTATTAATTGTATTGTTTTTCTTGAAGATATTCACATTAATTTCCATTTCTTACTCTAATTAACCATGATTCTTCCCACGATAATAAGCTAAACCATGCGTTCCAGGTTGATCAAACATGGAAGGAAGTCCCTTCGTTTTGTTGAATCAAGATGCATAAACTTTCTTCATTTGGTTTATTCCAATACAAATTAACTAAGTGCATTGGTAATTAAGCATCTCGTGATAACTAGTTTACCGATGAAGTAGAGCAGTAGATCTGAGAGGATATGGACCGGACGCACACCTCTTCATCCGAGGATATGTATAACGACCCAAATTAAACCTCTGTCGTGGTGAAATTCTCCATTCATCCGAGGTGATTTGAAGAAGCGAGCTTCTTCATCCTTTGGGAGCAACTGGGGAACATGACCCTTGGGCAGACATGTTCACCGTAGCCGGAAGATGGCTTTCCATCGATATCAACCTCTGTCTGCGAATCGGCAGACATGTTCACCGTAGAGGAATCGTCCGCTGCCAACTTCCTTGGCAGCGCAGTAGAAGATGTAATCAACACAAGGGCACAGACAGTAACAAGAACAGGCTTCATAGTTCCCAATCCTTGGTATCTGCGTGCTAAGATAAATAAGTATGAGAAGAAAAGTAAGCATAATAACAAGTTGTAATCTGTAAACATAAATATTGATTTGTCTATATATATTTCATGCCGTAAGTATGAATTACGTACCGACCGAATTCAAAGTATATATATCACCAAGTCTTAATTTGTATTACTCCAAATAGGACATATTTATGATATTTATAGGAGGTTAACAATGTTGCATTATAGGCATGATCGACAATAACAAGTGGTCCGACTGCAGAAATGGTGGAAGATGAGTGGATGGACTATATCTGTATCTGTATCTACATCTACAGTTGACGGGCTATGGAGCAAATTGGTGATAGGGTACTGTGCATGTGCAAGGTGATGAAGGAGCAATAGCTCACCGAATTATTGCGATTTGTAGTAGTACGTTTCTGGACATTGTATAGATATCTGTATGCCATCCATTTAATTTAAAAAATTAGTCGCATAAGTTAACTTCATAAATATTTTGGCAAAACATTCCCAAGCAATTGGTAGGAAAATTCATGGTAAAACACAAATAAAAATTATTACATCTAGGTAAAAAAAACCACCATTCTCAAGCAAAATTCACACTATCCAAACCCTAAATTCGAAGAAAATCTTCATAAATATAATAGAAAAACATGATTCTAACCTTTGGTAGGTAAATTCCCTAAGAAATCCGAGTTCAAAACCTCCCCCAATATTTTGGTAAGTTTTAGAGAGAGAAACGTTGGGTTGAGGAAGAAGGGGTCAGGCTGAGTAGATATATATGTGGGAGATCGTAGGCAGGCCGCCTGCGATAATCGACTTATCGCAGGAGGGCGGCTAAGTTACCTACTTATGATAATAGATTTATTATCACAAGTGGGTGGCTTAATGGCCCACCTGTGATAATCAATCTCCGTAGACGGGCCGTAGCGATTCCGTGGATCGGGATTATCGCAAGCGGCCCTCATCTTGGCCTGCCTACGATCTCCGGGGGGGTCCGTCCGTAAAAATCAATTCTGTAGTAGTGGTTGGGACTTTAGAGGTAATATCATTTTCGAAATAAACTGGGAAGTAATATGGTGTACCAAATACTCCCTCTGCATTCCTTCTGGCTATTCATTCCACGCTTCATCATGGTTCCAGTTTGAACCTTTTGAGTCAATACTACATCATGACAGATGGTTACAAAGGTCATGAAAACCATTAAACCTTTTGTATCTAAACACTGTCATGCCATGAGCAGTGAGCGTGCTAGTGTTGTCCTTCCTCAAAAGGTTCATATTTTAAAATAAGTTTTTTCAGGGTTTATTTTTTAAAATAAATACTAAAAAGGTTTAAAAAAATCTATAGTAGATGGTTTTTAAATAATCTGTGCTGCTAGAGATGGGTTCTGACTTACAACCATCAGAAGTAGTTAGTATATCACACATAAAAAATTTGGAGGGTAATTTTTACCGTGATTTGGATGGCTGACCATGATGGAGTGTTGGTTTTTGAGATAATTTTGGACTTCAACACTTATTAGCCAAATTATTGAGCATTCGATCTGAAGTTCTACTACCCTATTTAATGAAATTGGCATGTGTGCCGATTCGTTAAAAAAAACCCTATGCCCTTACTAAAGGGTAATAGCAGAGCATCCTTATTAAGTCCATCTCCATTCTTCCTCTTAATTCCTTTTGTGAGAGTGGGCTGTGGTAGCGTAACTCGCAGCCTTTCATTTTTTCAACATAGTGCAAGGAATTTTATGACTTTGTACTATCTCCGATCCTTTGCCACCATAGAGACAAGAGGCATAGAACAACTGATGGGGATAACAAATAGGTCATTTAAGTAGCAGTTCTACTCCTGAGGGCCATTAGTGTCGGTTTCAGAACCAACACTGATGAACCCCCCCCCACTTCCTAGCAGTGCCAATATAGCATAAAACCAACACTGGTAGCTCCTACGAACCGGCATTGATGTTGTGTTCTGTGGTAGTGTGCTATTGGGTTGCTTCTTTTGACCGGGTCGTGCTTAGTTTTCTTGATACGCATGCACTGGAACCAACCTGCATGATTTCCATGTCATGATTAATCCAATGTGATAAATTCTTTCTAAATCATGTATATTTTCTTGTTTATGTGCTACTATGTTGTCTTCTACTGCTAAATTATGTCGAACCATTATTTACATGTTTTATCTTCTAGAAAAATCTTTATTACAATAGTATTGCACATTGTGTTTATAAGATGGGAGAGACCATTACCCCATTAGATAGTAAAATAGTGGAACATGTTAAAAGCTAAATCGGAAGCAAGCGCAGGTTGCACATGCTAGGTTGCTTGGGTGGTAAGGATTCAGGTCGTTGCATGTTCAAGCCTCCATATTATTCATTTTCTAGGCAATTGCATCTTGAGCCAGGTTTTATTACCAAAGTTTCACTCTAGATTGGGGTATAGTCAATGCTTTCACTTTGGGAAATATGCAAGTTACTCTTCATTTTTCCTTTTCATTGTAACATTTTTTAAAATTTTCATTCCAAAATTTGAACACGAAGGTACGAATTTACAAATTTCTACCTGCCAATGAATGTACATAATATACGACCCTCGCTGATATCGATTTAAAGCATCACTAATTACATTCCAAGCCATTTTTCACACAACTAAATCCTATTCCGTAACACTTAATAAAGCTTTTCAGTAGAGTAAGGAAGTACTTTGTTTTAGAGCCTTTTTATTTAGTTGTCTTCCATCACATACACATGCATCACGCCTATATATGCGTGATGTTATACATCGATCAGTATTACATCTACAGAATACATATTTAGATCGAGGTTTCTTCTAGCAAAGGGGTTATTGACGGCGGAGGTATGCAGTTTAGCAAATACCATAGTGGCAGGGAGGTCTATCTCCGTGATCAGTAACACTTGAGTAGAGTGCAGCGTTTACAGGGCCAGCTTTGGCCTGTGCCTGGCCGGCGTGCTCCGGCTGATTCATTTCATGATCAGCACCTTTCTTCTCCATGGACGTTGCAGCAGTGCAAGAGCTGGTCATCACAAGCATGAGCATGGCACACACCACAAGCTTCATTGCTCGATATCTTGGAGATCTTACTTATATCCTAAGCATGCACACAGTGAGATTAATTCAAGCGATCACATGGTTAAATTATGGGTTGATGCTAGAATAACAACTAGTTCCGATTCTATATATCTTTCGCAGACAGAAGATAATGATGAGTGATCTATTATAAATTTATAGAATACTACTTAACATAGGAAACATATATATAAAGGTATATTGTCTCTGAGGAAAAAATAATATGTACTAGACTAGCTACTTGTTACTTGTAAGAGAACACTAAAAAGGAGAAGCATACATACTCTAAGCAAATTCTTACCAGCAGTTACTGTAAATACTTGGAGTGAATATTGGTTCATTCATTATAAGTTTGCTATACTCAATTTATAGGAGTAGCAGGACCTGTAGAGTCAATATATACTTTTTGACGCACTTATTTTGGTTGTCGAGTTAAATCAATGCAATTTTCTGTAGTGGTGGTTGCAGACTTTATCTAGCAAATTCGAAATGACACTAACACAAAAACAGGCCATCACTGCAGGTTTGGCGTGAACCGGTAGTGAAATAGTATCGCTGCCGGTTCACAACAGTTTATCACCCTAAACCAATTTGAACCCATGAACAGGCAGTGATAGTATTACTGCCGGTTCACAGTGAACCAGCAAAAAACCATGGCTGACGGCGCTTTGATCGGCAACGGAGGAGAAGAAAAAAAATCTAAGTTCCCCACCCCCTATGTCACTCTCCCTTACTCCCCTCTCCATGTCTCTCTCCCATTCCCCTCTCCTCCCTACCCTCCCGATCTGGCCGGCAGCACCCGCCGCCGTGCCACCCGTTCTCCAAGTATATCTCCCTCAACCAATTCCTCTCCCTCTCCGATGCCACCCTTTCCCTCCCTCCCTAGTGGCACAAGCCAGCTCAGGCGGCATGGGTGCGCTAGGAGGCCAGGAAGGACGATGACGGCTGCTCAGCAATTATGAGAGTGGCTGCTCGATGATGATGATGGTGGCAGCGGCTAGCTCTTTCTCTCCCTCTGCCCCTCAGTGCCAGATCTGGCTCGGTGATTGGTAGATCTGGTGAGCCTAGCCTCCCGGCCGGCTGATCAGGCCACTTGGAGGGTAGGGTCGTGAGTTACCTCCACCCCCTTCTCCATGTCCTCTCAATTGCCCCTTCTCCCTCCCCACCCCAATCGGTGCCCTCTTCCTCGCCGGCGAGGAGAAGGGAGGTCTGCGAGGAAAATGAGGGGGAGGGCATGGCTCTACAACGGCGGTGGTGGTGGCAATGCAACGAGGTCTATGGAGACTTGGTGACAATGGTGGCGATGAAATCTCCAGAACGGTGGCCACTTGGGAGGCACAAGGATGGCGGCACAATTTGATCTGGTGTGGTGGCGGCATGATCCGTGGTGGCAGCATAGGAGATTGACGGCAATGACATGATCCATAGTGGCGACAAACTCGATGTAAGTGCTTGGTGCATTTGGGTGTTAGTTCTTGGAGCATTCTCATGTTATAATTCTGAAATTTGGGTGTTATAGTACCTATGAGGAACTGTGTTGAAGTTAGTTCTATTGTATACAAATCTGTTGGAAAGGACTAAGTTATATTCAATTGTTGCTAGTTCTTTGTTTGTGTGTATGGAAATTGATCTCTGGATTGTTTGCATTCAATGTGGCATCTCTGGATTGGATTGGTTTCTGTGTTAAAATTGTATTATGGATTGGAGAATCAATGGATGTAACCGTTTCTTTTTTTTCCTCCAAAATGAGTAGCCCTGCCAGTTGATGTCATAATCCAGCAGTGTTACTCCGATATCACTGTAGGTTGGTGTCATAATCTGACAGTGATATTCCATATCACATATCACTGCCGGTTCGGGAACCAACAATGTTGCCGGCCTATTGCCGGATCAAAAACCAGCAGTGATGCTGTTTTTTAACCGGCGGTGATAGCTGGTTCTGTAGCAGTATGACCAGTGAGAACAATTGTTGTCTACAATATTCAGCCTCTAGATAAGTAATGATGCTTGAGTTTGTTTGCCGTGCATTTTGCTTGGTGATGCAGAAGGGCAATATTTGGTGTAGTTGTAAACGATGGCCTTGTAGAATAAGACATATATAGCTGCCTATTAGATAGAATGTTATATGTGACGTGCAATTTCAAGGTGCTAACAATCGTTTCTTGAACAATGTAATCACTTCCCAGACCACTATGCGTTATGTTAGAAGTGTCACCTATTTCAAGGAAAAACTATGCATTGCTACAAAATTTTGAAATACCAACCAGCTTTGTTCGCCGGTGTCATTGTAATACGAATCCAAGGATCACCAATAACATCACGTCATTGCTCATGTAACAATTACAGAAGATTTCAGTACAGTCAAGGCAGTTAAAGATATCTACCAGCATGATGAAAAAATTTAAGAAGTTCAAAATTTACGTATTTACTATTGATTTTCAGGATGTTACAAGGCGCACAATTTTTTTACAGCCTTTTAATTTGATTATGTCTTCCATCGCATACATAAACATCATCAGCCTGATGCATGATGTGGTGACGTCGATCAGTTATTGCATGTATAAGGATTATACATATTTTGGTCGAGACTTCTCCTAGCAAAAGCATTATTCATGGCCATGGACCGTGGTAGGGGCTGGAATTTCTGTCTCCATTACCTTCACCAGGCGTAGCGTACAGTGCAGTAGTAGCGTGCTTCAGTTGATTAATTCATTTCTGCACCTTTCTTCTGCATGGACGTTACAGCAGTGCAAGAGCTCATGATCACAAGCATGAGCATCGCACACACCACAAGCTTCATTGCTCGATATCTTGGAGATCTTACTTAGCCTAGCTAACCATATATGCACACAGTGAGATTAATTCAAGCGATCATAAGGTTTATGGGACTTGCTAGAATATCGAGCTGTCCTGATTCTGTATATATATTTCACGGAAAGAAGATCAACGATGAGTGGTCTATTATAAATTTGTAGAATACTACTTAACATAGGAAACATATAGATAAAGATATATATATATATATATATATATATATTGTCTTTGAGGAAACAATAATATCTACTAGTAACTCGAGTATCTACTTTTGTTACTTGTAAGGGAACATTAAAAAGGAGTAGCATACATACTCTAAGCTAATTCTTACTAGCATTTATTGTAAATACTTGGAGCGAATTTTGGGTCATTCATTATAAGCTTGCTATACTCAATTTACAGCAGTACAAGGACCTGTAGAGTCAATATAAACTTTTTGACACTCTTCTCATTGGCTCTCAAGTTAAATCAATGCAATCTTTTGTAGTGGTGGCTTCAAACTTTATCTGGCAAAACCGATTAACCGAAACAACCGATGAAATCAATTGTTGTCTACCATCTAGACCCTCTAGATAAGTAATGATGATTGAGTTTGTTTGCTGTACATTTGCTTGGTGATGCAGAAGGGCAATATATATTTGGTGTAGTAGATAGCCTTGTAGGATAAGACACATATAGCTGCATATTAGATAGAAAGTTATAGGTGTGCAATTTCAATGTGCTAACAATCTTGCTTGACCAATGTGATAACTTTCCAAACCACTGTGCATGATGCTAGAAGTGTCACCAATTTTAAGGAAAAACTGTACATTGCCATAAAAGTTTGAGGTAACAACAAGCTTGTTTGCCCGTGTCATTGATATGTACCTCAAGTTGCATTCCGCTCTCTCGATTTCTTCAAATATTAACCACACACTACAACAAAAATCATTTCCTGTTAAGCCGCCCGCCTGCGAAGAGCGATTTCCACAGTCGGGCAGTGGTGTGGAACCCAGTGGATAGGGGTGCATAACAAGCCAAATCAGCTCATTAAGGCTTGGCTCGTTTGGGCTCCTTATCTTAACGAACTAGCGTGGGTCGGCTCGTTAACCTTAACGAGCTAAAAGCCTAGGTTGGCTTGGCTCGCGAGTTGGCTCGTTAAGCTCGTTAGGTTCGTTAACAAGCTCTATCTCATTTATACCACCTTTATAATTTAAAATCTATCATTTTATGATATATTAACATAATAATAGACACTAACTAATAAAGAACTCACCAAATATAGATAGTTTGAACGAAATTAAAAGACTAAACTCTAGTTAAAAAGCCCTAAGTATATAAAGACATGGTGATCTTTTGTACTAATGAGCTAAACGAGCAGCTTGCGAGCTGGCTCTTTAAGCTCACTCGTTATGACTATGAGTTCCAGTCAATTTGAGCTGAGCTCGATATGAGCCGATCCGAGCCATAGGCTTCGAGCTTTTTGTCCAACCCTACCACCGGGTCTACTCCGTAGGCGTGTTTCCTTTGGTCCGCTTGTGAAGATCTAGGGGGCATCTGTGAAAATCAATTTTGTAGTAGCGACAATGTAACACCCCAGGAATCATAACAATTTTGAGATGCCACTAAACAACCAAACATCTATGACAAAAGAAAGAAATTTCGACAGGATCTCTTCTAAGACAAAAGTGTTGCAGAAGCATCAACATAAAGACATAGACATCAACTGAATACATAAAAAGAGTAAACTAACGGAAGCATCATACTTCAACAATACAAGATAGCTTGACAGGTACGTGACAATTCACATTAACAATATGTGTTTAAACATCCAGCTAAGACTGCTAACAAGTGACCATCCAAAAGAGAACTAGCACTATGGTTCATTATTTATTACGTAGCGAAGACATGGTGCAATGACAAGCCCTCCTACATGCTCGCCAACATATCATGATACACCTGGGAAGAAAAGCAAGGGTGAGATTGGGTAATCTTAGCAAGTGAATTCTTTATCAAGCTATTGGAATGCAATAGAATTATCATCCAATTAATACATGTAGCTCCCTACTTCCATAGATAATTCTTAAATATTACACAGAAGACTTCAACGTAAGCCACAACACAAACTTTTTTATGAATGCATGTGTCATGCAATGCTCTTCGTCACCGTACTTCTTCTTGGGAACATATAGTGTAACGGTGCATGAGATGCAATTCATGCTTCATGCAAGATGATGACATTACTTCCATAATTCACAAGCTTGTTCTCCTACTCATTCTCATGATTACAGACCAAAGCCAGAATGTAAAGGATGAATAATCATGATATAAACAGTAAGTATAAGGATCAAACTTAATATTTAAGATATGAGGATATGTCGCATTATAAATTAAGTGAAGGCAACCAATAACAAGGTAAATGGTAGCAACACTACGACATCCACTTGCCTTCACCAATGATGAGACAGAATTTTGTTGTGTCCCAAAGTGGAACTACCTAAATAAATACCAAATAAACCTCACACAATACACAAATAATCAATCAAGAATTATAAATTCAGTTTTTACGCCGAGAATCTTCTGGAATCAACACCAAACAATGAACCGGCAATATACCTACAGCAGAAACGTGGTTTAACAATTTTGTATATTTAATTTTACAACACAAAACAAAGCAACAAATAGTATTTGTGAAATCTACATAAATAGAACTACATATTTCATATAGACAACAAAATAAAAATTTTCCATTTAAATGGCCTAAAACATGGCACAAAACAGATATTTGCATCTGCCCAGAAAACTGCGCAGCAACCAATCAAAAGGACACTGGCGACAAACCATAAGTAAAAAGCTAACTATTTTTATACAGTAGGTATATCACAACATATTTAACAACTTTTGTAATTACATGATTCTCTAATTCCATCATTAAGACCCTCTAAAAACTACCTGAACTTCGACTACAAAAAAAGCATCGATATTCACAGTCAACTTTAGATCAGTCTACATCCTGAAATACCTTTTCAATTAAATGGAAATTTAAACAGGGGCTATATCCTGACGTTGGCCACAATTTTTGTATAGAACACTTTTCCAGGAAAATTAATTTTGTTTACCAAAACGGCTACCGAAGTCGAGCTAGACACAGCGATGAACGAAACCCTAGGCCGATTGATAAACTGGTTAATGTCTAACTTTCTCACCTTCAACACTTGATCTAAACCCCATAACACAACCAAAATATGGGGAAAAACCTTTCCTAGTTGATGTGGATACACCATGCTTTGGACATTCTCCTATGCATGCGAATCAAACTATAAGGTGAATTCGTTTATCTCAAAATCTATATGTGGAATACGTGACAATTTGATGCTACATAATATTTGTCACTACATTATTTTTAGATGTGAGATAAGTGAACAATTGGCATGCACAAACATGTGGGTCAAGTGGGAGGTGAGGGAGGTGTGGCGCGCATGGAAAAGATCGATTGTTGTTCTATTCATGAAGTTCATGGTGAATTCTTGTTTGACTCGAAGACTTTCGGCATACACGGCATACAGAATGGAAAGCTTATCAAGCGTACTTTATAATAGAACAAATGGCAAGTAATTTAGAGTTTTCTACGCTGAGTTACGTCAAGTCGAAGACTCACTGCACGGGCAGACCAGGTGACTCACAGGTAGCAGCATTAATGATGAACGTGGGCTTTGCACGACTTGTTTGGACCGGGTTATACTATTCAAAGGCCCATCTAGGGTTGGCAAGGACTCCATCTACAAGTTTTCCACGGATTCAAGTCTTCCAAAACAAGGAGTTTGAAGATAAGAAGGAAAAGTGTGGCGGCCCCACCTCGGTGGGAGCCCACCATGTGCATACAGTACCCGATCCCTGGATCAGTAGTCGGATACACACATAGTCATCGGTGATACAAACTCGGAGTACACTGAATACATTAAATACATAATAGAGTACATATAATACATACTGGGAGGATACATAAAAAGGTTGCCATCCAGGACAGGCCCCAGATGGACAACAGCAAGAACAGGGTAAACTAGCGAGATACAGCGTAGACAGGGTGGAAGCAGGGGAGGAAAATGTAACGACCCGTTTTTCTTTTCCCGCTAGTCTTCGTTTTCCCGAGCTCCCTGTAACGACCCGTTTTCCTTTTCCCTGTTGAGACTTATTTTCGGGATCTTAATCCTCTCCTATCCTGTCAGCTGTGCCTCCGTTTTCCTTCTCCCGGCCAGCCGACTACCTTCTCCCTTGAGCCGAGTAGATTGCTACTCAGTCCTTGTATCCAACCCTTTTCCTTTGTCCTACTCGGACCTCCTTGCTGCCGAGTAAGCACTGTGAAGTGGCCGACTACCTTGTTGAGACCTGTTGTTTCTTTGTCCCCCGAGTTGCACCCGCCGTTGGATGCCGACTACCGAAGTGGAGAAGAACCAGTCTTCACCTGCCCGCAGCACCGCTTGGACCGATGGACAATAACCTGCTGCATCGCTTGGACCAGTGGTCAGTCCGAAGCCCTGTCAGTGAGATTTCTCCAACCTGTCCTAGCCTTGACCTTAATGTCTCATCGCAGCTACAGTGCCTGCCAACTCCCTGACCACGCCGGACTCCCAAGTCAATCCCTGCGTGGACATCAAATCCTTTGTCAGTTCACCTTGACTTTTTCTCCCTAGCCGTTGCCAGCTTCACCGTGCCTCACCCCTGCACGCCGGCTATATATTGAGCCATCCATGCTCCTTCTTCCTTTGTTTTGCAAACCGGCCAACTCCAGCTCTTTTAAGTTCTCATCCTCTCAAGCTTTGGAGCTCTGTCGTCTGGTTCGCAAGCCTGGTTCAGCCAACTGCCCCCTTTTCTGCAGCCGACTACTTCTTGATCCTTTTCTTGGTGTTTTAACCCTCCTGCTTATCAGTGTCTCTTTTGCTTGTTCAGAGCCTGAACCGGTGGACGATCCCGAAGCCGCCTTCGCCGAAGAAGACCCCTCCTTGGAACAAGGCAAGCCTCTTTGATCATATTGTTTCCCCTATATGCAAAACTATGTTGATTGGAAAATATTATGCATGCTTAGTTTACACCTCTTTAAACTGTTGGCCTCGGTTTGCAAGCGCAACCGATGGACCTACCCAGTAGTAGCACTTATTTTGGTAGGATGTTGATATATATATATTTCTCCCTTGAGAGCCCCACAAATGGCACGCTAGCATCCTATCTGAGGATACGATGCCGAGTAGAATGGCTTAGCTCTGCAACGTTGTTTGTCGATTGGGAAAAACATTGGGTTTTACTAAACTGATTGGAAAACCCGATACTCTGTGTATCGGCGTGTTTGCGAAACAAATAAAGTTGTGAAAATCTTGATGTACAGAGACAGTGCCTGTGTGGCTTGGCTATGTATTATCATTAAGGACCGTTTCCTTTGGGGATTCCATCCGAGCATCTTACAGTGCGACCAGACGGGTATTATGGGATACCCCTGGCCGAGTAAATAGTAGGTTTAGAGAAGTTCAGTGCCGACCACTGCATCCTGTGTGGATCCTTCGGCTGGCATTGGATGACTCTAGACTGGCTTTGGAAATGGTCTTGTCACGAATTTCTGGGTACAGACCAGTACTCGGTGTAATTTTCGTGTCGGATGGGTAAAGCGCACACCCTCTGCAGAGTTTAGCAGAACTGTTCGAACAGCCGTGCCCACGGTTAAGGGCGATGCAAGGTGATTCCCATAGCGTAGATTTGTTTGCCAGTGATTTGTGAAAATGTTTGATGGTAAGGGAACCGTGACCAGAGTTTGCCGAGTGGGCAAACGGAAGGCCTGTGTGGCCAGAAACGGATCTGTGTGATCCGGGGTGTTAAGCACCATAATCAAGTGAATGAAAAGTAAACAGGATGAAGATCATGCTCCCGGGTTGTAGCCAGGGCAGCAAGCTTAAGCCCCCGGGTTGTAGCCAGGGCGGCAGTTGTACAGATGTCTTCGGGTTGTAGCCAGAAGACGGATTGATCATGCTCCCGGGTTGTAGCCAGGGCAGCAGATTGATCAGGCTCCCGGGTTGTAGCCAGGGAAGCCGATTAGCTAGCTGGTTGTAGCCAGTCTAGCGGGCATTTAGTGCCATGAACAGGCTCCCGGGTTGTAGCCAGGGCAGCAGTGTTCGAGCCCCCGGGTTGTAGCCAGGGCGGCGGTTTAGCTAACTGGTTGTAGCCAGTGTAGCGGGCATCAAGTGCCACAGCTGAGATTTGGTTGTAGCCGAGTCTCAGGGTCAACGAGTGGTTGTAGCTACTCGGGAGATACAGGACCAGTTAATGCGAAGTAAAAGATGATATATACATGCTTGATTCATTAAGTGGCGAGTTGTTGAAAAGCAACTTGCGGAATGGATCGAGGCGTGAGCCTCTTTCCGACAACTAAAATTTGAATCTCACTAGTGTTTGCAAAGAAAAGTGTTTCTTAAGGCAGATTTTCGCAAATAAACCCTTAGCCTTTCTGTCTGACCGACATGGCATCTTTTCCGGCTTGCTGAGTACGAAAGTACTCACCTTGTTCACATATATATGTATAGTAGGTTTTGAAGAAGACGAAGACCCGACTGCTGCCGAGTTCCTTCAAGACTAGGCCGACTACGAAGACTTCTGAAGGTTTCGAGCCTAGTTCCCAACCGAGCCTGTGGTGTAGTTTTGCTTAGCTTCCGCCCTGTTTTGCTGTTCACGCTAGTTTACCTGTTGATTATTTTTGCCCATCCCGGGTCTGTCCTGGATGGATCTCCTTGTATATATAAATGTATACCTGTTATGTATTTATTGTAACTCTGAGTTGTATCATTGTTGTGCGTACCCGACTACTGATCCTGGGATCGGGTGCAGTATGCACATCGTGGCCTTCCACCTAGTCGGGGAGGTGTCACACTCCCTTCCTATCCTGTCAGCTGTGCCCCCGTTTTTCTCCCTGGCCAGCCGACTACCTTCTCCCTTGAGCCGAGTAGATTGCTACTCAGTCCTTGTATCCTGCCCTTTTCCCTTGTCTTACTCGGACCTCCTTGCTACCGAGTAAGCACTGTGAGGTGACCGACTACCTTGTTGAGACCTGTTGTTTCCTTGTCCCCCGAGTTGCACCCGCCCACTGGACGCCGACTACCGAAGTGGAGAAGAACCAGTCTTCACCTGCCCGCAGCACCGCTTGGACCGATGGACAATAACCTGCTGTATCGCTTGGACCAGTGGTCAGTCCGAAGCTCTGTCAGTGAGATTTCTCCAACCTGTCCTAGCCTTGACCTTAATATCTCATCGCAGCTACAATGCCTGCCAACTCCTCTGACCCAGTTGGACTCCAAGGTCACTCCCTGTCAAACCCTTTGTCAGTTCACCTTGACTTTTTCCCCTTACCCGTTGCCCAGCTCCACCGTGCTTCACTCTTGCACGCCGGCTATATATTGAGCCATCCATGCTCCTTCTTCCTTGTTTTGCAAACCGGCCAGCTCCAGCTCTGCTGAGTTCTTGTTCTTCTCTCAATCTTTGGAGCTCTATCGCCTGGTTTGCAAGCCTAGTTCAGCCGACTGCCCCCTTTTCTGCAGCCGACTACTTCTTGATCCTTTTCTTGGTGTTTTACTTCTCCTACTTATCAGTGTTTCTTTCTGCTTGTTCAGAGCCTGACCCGGTGGACGATTCCGAAGCCGCCTTCGCCGAAGAAGACCCCTCCTTGGAACAAGGCAAGCCTCTTTGATCATATTGTTTCCCATATATGCAAAACTATGTTGTTTGGAAAATATATGCATGCTTAGTTTACACCTTTTTAAACTGTTGGCCTCGGTTTGCAAGCGCAACCAATGGACCTACCCAGTAGTAGCACTTATTTTGGTAGAATGTTGATATATTCTCCCTTGAGAGCCCCACAAATGGCACGCTAGCATCCTATCTGAGGATACGATGCCGAGTAGAAGCGCTTAGCTCTGCAACGTTGTTTGTCGTTGGGAAAACTTTGGGTTTTACTAAACTGATTGGAAAACCCGGTACTCTGTGTATCGGCGTGTTTGCGAAACAAATAAAGTTGTGAAAATCTTGATGTACAGAGACAGTGCCTGTGTGGCTTGGCTATGTATTATCATTAAGAACCGTTTCCTTTGGGGATTCCATCCGAGCATCTTACAGTGCGACCATGCGGGTATTATGGGATGCCCCTGGCCGAGTAAATAGTGGGTTTAGGGAAGTTCAGTGCCGACCACTAAATCCTGTGTGGATCTTTCGGCTGGCATTGGATAACTCTAGACTGGCTTTGGAAATGGCCTTGTCACGAATTTCTGGGTACAGGCCAGTACTCGGTGTAATTTTCGTGTCGGATGGGTAAAGCGCACACCCTCTGCAGAGTTTAGCAGAACTGTTCGAACAGCCGTGCCCACGGTTAAGGGCGATGCAAGGTGATTCCCATAGCGTAGATTTGTTTGCCAGTGATTTGTGAAAGTGTTTGATGGAAAGGGAACCGTGGCCAGAGTTTGCCGAGTAAGCAAACGGAAGGCCTGTGTGGCCAGAAACGGATCTGTGTGATCCGGGGTGTTAAGCACCATAATCAAGTGAATGAAAAGTAAACAGGATGAAGATCATGCTCCCGGGTTGTAGCCAGGGCAGCAAACTTAAGCCCCTGGGTTGTAGCCAGGGCGGCAGTTGTACAGATGTCTTCGGGTTGTAGCCAGAAGACGGATTGATCAAGCTCCCGGGTTGTAGCCAGGGCAGCAAGTTGATCAAGTTGTGCTCCCGGGTTGTAGCCAGAGAAGCCACTTTAGCTAGCTGGTTGTAGCCAGCGTAGCGGGCATTAAGTGCCATGAACATGCTCCCGGGTTGTAGCCAGGGCAGCAATGTTCGAGCCCCCGGGTTGTAGCCAGGGCGGCGGTTTAGCTAGCTGGTTGTAGCCAACGTAGCGGGCATCAAGTGCCACAGCTGAGATTTGGTTGTAGCCGAGTGTCAGGGTCAACGAGTGGTGGTAGCTACTCGGGAGATACAGGACCAACAAATGCGAAGTAAAAGATGATACAAACATGTATGATTATATTTGACTCATTAATTGGCGAGTTGTTGAAAAGCAACTTGCGGAATGGATCGAGGCGTGAGCCTCTTTCCGACAATTAAAAATTTAAACTCACTAGTGTTGCAAAAAAAAGAGTTTCTAAAGGCAATTTTTGCAAATAAATCCTTAGCCCTTCTGTCTGACCGACATGGCATCTTTCCCGGCTTGCTGAGTACGAAAGTACTCACCTTGTTCATATATATGTATAGTAGGTTTTGGAGAAGAAGACGAAGATCCGACTGCTACCGAGTTCCTCCAAGACCAGGCCGACTACGAAGACTTCTGAAGGTTTCGAGCCTAGTTCCCAACCGAGCCTGTGGTGTAGTTTTTGTCCAGCTTCCGCCCTGTTTTGCTGTTTTCGCTAGCTTACCTGTTGATTATTTTTGCCCATCCCGTGTCTGTCCTGGATGGATCTCCTTGTACATATATGTAAGTACCCTGTTATGTATTTATTGTAACTCTGAGTTGTATCATTGTTGTGCGTACCCGACTACTGATCCTGGGATCGGGTGCCGTATGCACATGGTGGCCTTCCACCTAGTCGGGGAGGCGCCACAGAAAACTACTCGGCGATGGAACACGACGATACCACAGTCTCGGTTGGGAACTAGGCCCGAAACCTCAGAAGTCCTCGTAGTCAGCTTGGTCCTGGAAGAACTCGGCAGCAGTCTTCGTCTTCGTCTTCTTCTCTAAAACCTAATATAATATATATATACATATATATGAACAAGGGTGAGTACTTTCGCACTCAGCAAGTCGGGGAAAAGTGCCATGTCGGCTAGACAAGGGGGCTAAGAGTCTTATTTGCGCAAACAGCCTTTAGAAACATTTTGCTTGTCAAATACTAGTGTGTCAAATTTTTAGTTGTCAAAAAGAGGCTCACGCCTCGATCCATTCCACAAGTTGCTTTTCAACAACTCGCCACATATAGTTACTGAAACATGTATTTCCATTTTCATCTTCCGGTGATTAACCGAGTGACCACATAACTCGGCTACCACCCGAGTGGCTTCAACCACTTCTTAGGTCTACTGTTTCTCCAAGTGGCTCCGACCACCTGTTGACCCTGAGACTCGGCTACAACCGGTTCTCAGCTATCTCTTTAGTAATTCTGGCTGCAACCGGTTACCAGCTCATTCGCTTCACTAGCTACAACCAGTTAGCTCAAATTCGCTGCCCTGGCTACAACCAGGTAGTCTGCTCTTTATCGTCTTCTAGCTACAACCCGAAGACTTTTCTCCTGTTAACTTTTCACACACTTGCTTATGGTGCTTCAACACCCCGGGTCACACAGTCCCGTTTCTGGCCACATAGGCCTTCCGTTTGCCACTCGGCAAACTTTGGTCACGATTCCCTTCCCATCAATCAATTTCACAAATTACTAGCAACCAAAACTACGCTATGGGAATCACCTTACAATTGCCCTTAACCGTGGGCATGGCTATTCGAACAGTTCAACTAAACTCTGCGGAGGGTGCACGCTTTACCCATACGACACGAAACTTACTCCGAGTACTGGCTGGTACCGAAAGTTCGTGACAAGGCCATTTCCAAAGCCAGTCTAGGGTTATCCAATGCCAGTAGAAGGATCCACACAAGATCAGTGCTTTAGGTCGGCTCCAACCACCGTTAGCACCAGGGTTCACGAGCCACAACTCAGATGAGTCCACTCCAGTTGGCACCAGACTTCCCTAAACCTACAATTTACTCGGCCAGGGGCATCCCATACTACCCGTATGGTCGCACTGTAAAATGCTTGGATGCAATTCCCAAAGAAAACGGTCCTTATCGATAATACATAGCCAGGCCACACAGGCACTTTCTCTGTACATCAAGGTTTTCACAAACTTTCATTTATTTCTCAAACACGCCGATACGCAGAGTACCGGGTTTTCAAACAGTTGAGCAAAACCATTGTTTCCCAAACGACAATACAATCACTGCAGGGCTAAGCCATTTTACTCAACAATCGTACCCAAAGGATATGATGCCAAACTGCCATTTGTGGGGCTATCAAGGGAGAAATACATCAATATCCTACCAAATAAGTGCGACTACTGGGTAGGTCCATCGGTTGCGCTTGCAAACCGAGGCCGATCAATTTAAAGTGTAAACTAAGCATGCATATTTTGCAAACAACATAATATTGCACATATAGGAGATAATATGGTCAAAGGAGCTTGCCTTGTTCCTACGGAAGATCTTCCTCGACGAAGATGGCTTCTGGATCGTCCACCAATTTAGGATCTGAACACACAGAAGAGATAATTACTGATATGCTCAAAAGAGGTAAAACACTAGGAAAAGAACATCGCGGTAGTCGGCTGCAGAAAGGTAGCAGTCGGCTGAGGATGGATGGTAGTTGGATGAGGGTTTATCGCAGACGGCTGGGGTAAGCTTGCGGACTGGGCAACAAGGCTCACCGGTTAGGAACTTTGGATGGTAGACTAGCTCGGTTTTTCTTTCCTCTTTTACTTCCTTCACTCCGCTCTTCTTCTTCCTTGCGTTCCAACCGAAAGAACACAGGGGCGATGCGACGAGCGGTGGCGATGGAGATCGGGGGCTGGGGAGGAGGAAGATGACGGTTTGGCAGAGACGGCTGGGTTGCAAAACAGGGGAAAGAAGAGGCATGGATGGCCTTATATAGCCGGCGTGCGAGACAAGGACACGACGGTGCAGGGTGATAGATAGAGAAAAGGAGTCAAGATAAGCTGGCGAGGCTACAGCTAGCTGGCTGAGGCGACGTGACGTCAAGGCAGAGATTGACTTAGGGATTGGGCGTGGCCAGTGGAGTTGGTAGACACTGTAGCGGCGATGAGACACTCAGGTCGTGGCAAGGATGGGTTGGTGAGACTTTGCAGACAGTTCATTGGTCCAAGCGGGTTCTTGCGGTGCGGCGGGTTATTGTCCGCTGGTCCGAACGGGGCTGCGGGCAGGTGAAGGTCGGGTTACATCACCACTTCGGCAGTCGGGATGGCAAGACAGAACGGGTTAACAAGGTAGTCGGCGATTGCAAGGGCTTACTCGGCGGCAAAGATGACCGAGTGGACAAAGGGTAAAAGGGCAAGATTCAAGAACTGAGTAGGAATCTACTCGGCACAAGGGAAAAGGCAGTCGGCTGGCCAGGGAGAGAAAAACTAGGGCACAGCTGAACGGAATAGGAGAGAAGTTAGAATTCAAAAAAAAGAATTCCAACAGGGAAAAGAAAAACGGGTCATTACAAAAAGGCCCAAATCGGTTTCGGTTTTGCTGTCAGAGTAGCCCATACTAAAACGGCCCAAACTCTCTCGTCTGAAGTCCGTTTTGGACGTGTCAGTACTTGTTGGAAATCTAACTTTATGACCCACGTGATGGATAGGGTCCAGGACAATAATTCCTTCTAGTTTCACCGTAAAGGCCAAAACAAACCATCGGCAGTCCTGATAGGTTTCCATATTTGTTGTATATTATTTCTAGTTAGTTTCTAACCTATGTAATGGCTATATAAGCCTTTGTAAATGACCCGGGAGAGTAGAACATGTTTAATATACATATATTTTCACAGCAATATTGCTCTTGTTCTTCTCCTAGGATTTGTGCCGCCACCACCAAAACTAGAGAGGGGAATTTGGAGTTTCTGCCGTCGATTGTTCTTGCTTTTCCTTTCCGGGAATTGTGGGAGCAATAGATCCACTTTTGCATGGTTGAGTGGATCATCTCTTACGTGTGGTTTTGTGAATTTGTGGTGAAAGGTACGCTACAAGTGTAGCACGTTGTTCATCCTCTTCTGGGTGTATCCAGATTCTACGTCGAGAAGGTCGGGGCATATCGAAGCACGGTTGTCTTGGTAGGATCTTTACCCTTAGCTATATATTTTGTTTCTGTCCTATACAAAAAAACCCTAAAAAATAGCCCGTAGTTTTTATTTTGTTTCTAGTGCGTTTTATTAAGTTCTAGTCCATTAGACTTGTGTTTTAGTTGTTGATCTTAGTTTTCCTTTGTGTTACCTTTGAGCCAACATAAATTTATCTTGTTCACGTGCTAGGACTTGCTTCTGTGGTGAGTTTTCTGTGCTAAAACCAAAACCCAAGCTGTGTGCATACTTTCTTTCACGTTCTGAATTTTTAGTGCATGTGTCTTTCGATAAAAGTGTCGTAATTGTTATATATAGGGTTGGTTTTCAGATTTTAGATACTTATTGGAAAGAGCACGACTCTACATATCACTATCTAATGCAAAAGTTGAAATTTGGCCTCTACCTATCTGTTTTTGAGTCGAGAAAGTCAGTACCTCGTTTCAGTTTTTGTATCTTGTCAGTTTCAGTTTTACTTTCAGTTTTGTATGTTGAAACCATACATCAAAAACAAAAAAAAAAATAGTGAACCATTCTTTCCTTTGTGAATACTTTGAACACATTGAGACTAGCTGTAGGAAGTTAATCTTGGGCTTTGCACGTTTATGAGTTGTATTGAACAATCGTATCTTATCATCGTTATGCAATCTGCTGTGTCGATTGTAGTAGCAAAAAAAAAAGAAAAGAAAAAAGTTTAGAAGAAAAGGGTTGAAAACAAAAAAAAGGAAGAAGAATGAAAGAAAAGTACTATGACCACCACACATTGGTTGGTTATATTTGCTACTTTTTAGAAGTTGCTTGGCTTGTGCAAATCTTGTAGTCTAATTCTGATGTTGAGCAATCAGCTTACATCTCTCCTTGTACTTTTGCAACACGAGCTTTGGTTTTAAAATTCATATTGTGATAGCTCATTCCTTGGTTGCATAAGTCCCATTATCATTGTGTGTGAGTTGATATATACTTCACTTATATCTTGTGGTTAGCAACTAGGCATATTGTTCTAGCTTGGACTATTATTTAACGAAACAATAGCTAGAATTTAGAATTGCTAGGATATACACTAAGCCCTCCAAGCTCCACATATTTACTACTTGTGCATTTTCTCCTGAACTGTGAATTCGCTTAACTATGACCTTTGAGTATATAGCACCAGCAGAGTGTTATCTGCCACTCATCTCAAGAAGGGTAAGAAGGGTGTAGTTGAGAGTTTTCTACAATATATAGATAGAACTTTTTATATATCTAATAATGAAAGGAAATATGAATTTGATGCTGCACACAAGTGGTATCTTTTTGGATGAAGAAGATGGTAGAAGTACCAAGTTGTTTCACTCAAGATACAAAATCAAGTCTGTTTCTTGTTCCATCACAATTGATGATTTGAGCATGGTGAACTTTGTTAGTATTGAGCTTGTGGATAAATTGAATCTAACCACATGTCCACATCCTGATCCATATCTATTAGAGTGGACAAGTTGTAATCTCAGCATTACAAGAAGAGTAAAAGTGCCCTTTTCATTAGGAGAATTTTCAGATAATGTTGAGTGTGATGTGGTTCCAGTACCTATGTCATCATGTCATATATTAATGGGATTGCAATGGATGAAGAGTCATAAGCTTAAATTTGATCGCAACACAAATTCTTACTCACTGTTACACAAGGGAAGACAGGTGATACTTTGTTCAATGCCTTCAACCTTATTCCTTCTTGATAGAGAGAAAAGGATGGAAAGAACAATGGAATATGTATTGTCCAAGAAGCAAGAGTACATAGTCGAGCATGTGACATTCTCTTCGGCTAATGTGACATTTACAGATGCTGCATTGCATCATGCAACGCAACAAATCATGGTTGATGGCAAACGCGCCATTGCTGGCCCATGGTCAATCGATGATGAGATGCAAGAAAATCCATGTGAGGAAGAGAGCTACATAACTAAGTTGAGAGAGACAGTCGAAAAGAGTAAGTTGTGTAATTCCACTAGATGTGAGGCTAAGTGTATCTATTTTCTAAGTGTGAGAGATACACCAAATGAAAAGAGAGAATTAGATGAAAAGCCATGTGAGGAAATTTTTGAGACTAATGAGTTAATCTATATTGTTAGTGTTGTTTCTCACAATATGTAGGTTGAGAAAGATAGGGAGATAGCCACGGTTGGAGATATGATGCTTACTATCCGGTAGGTACACTACTATAGCACCTACATCACATCAGGACGATATAGAAGGTAAATTTGATTGTGTTGATTTGCCATTGAAGCAAAACATGGTGAGTAAATTTGAATATATAAATACCACAATTGATTTCTATTTGTCATCTTGTGGTAAATTCATAGTTCCACGTTGAGAATTTTATTTGCTAAATTTACATGATGTGGAGTTGATTACTCATAAGGAAGTGTTGGCTAGAATACCCAATGATTATTCTTTGATTCGTATCATATTTGATAACCCTATTGAGCTTGATGGAACTATTGAAAGAATTTTTGCAATAACTTGGTTGAATCTATTTTCCAATGCCTACAATGATGGATATAAGTTTATTTTGGTTGGTAATTATGAAGTACATAATAGATTTTGTGTGCATGGGTTATGCATAGGTTGTGCCAAGTTTGATGATTTGTTGCTGAATATAATTGACTATAAATTCTATTATTGAAAGTTTTGACTTTTCGGACATGAATGATGAGCATGGTCATATTTATTGTTTAAATCAAAATTTGTTACATGATACTTCTGTTATATGCTCTCAAAATCAGAGTAGCGCAGCTGAAGCACAAAAGGTTGTGAATATGCTTTCACCAAATTGCAATAGTTTATTCATCTCCTTTTCCATTTGTGCAATCTTACAAAAGTCGGGGACGACTTTTCTTCAGGGGAGGAGGAATGATATGTGTAGCTACGATGTGAACAACTGGAAACAAATTGCTATGAACATAGATATAACATACAAGTCCTATGGCTGCTATGCATATTGTATTGTGTGTAAACTAGGAAACTTCGAAACTTATGACATATATATATATCTTGCATACTTGTTGTTCTCCTTGTTAAGTGCAATTTTAGATTACCAAAAGCCGAGGACGGCTTTTCTTGAAAAAAGGGAGGATGATGTGGATATACCATGCTTTTAGACATTCTACTATGCATGCACATCACACTATAAGGTGAATTCATTTCTTTCAAAATCTATATGTGGAATACATGACAATTTAATGCTACAAATATTTGTCACTACATTATTTTTAGATGTGAGAGAAGTGAACAATTGGCATGCACAAACATGTGGGCCAAGCGGGAGGTAAGGGAGGTAGCGGCACGCATGGAAAATATCGGTTGTTGTTCTATTCATGAAGTTCATGGTGAATTCTGATTTGACTTGAAGACTTTCGGCATACACGGCTTACATAATGGAACAGACAAGCCCCTCAATTTTCCTTTCTCCTTCCTTTTTCCCTTCTCCCAAGTCCAACTTCTTTTCTCCTCTTCTTTGTTGTAGGAACACAGAAGAGAGAATGGAAGGTAGGGCAGCACGACCAGGAGAGGGTGGGGGGGGGGTGGAGAAAATGACGGCTACAGGTTAGAGAGGATGCCCTCCCTAGGGTTTGGAGGGAAAGGAGATGCGGCTGGGCCTTGGGATTGCCCATAGGCCTGCCCAATTTCCCTCCCACTCGTCCCCGAATTCATCGCCCAAAACAACACATAAAAAAAGATATAGCTAGACTAGAACACATATAATCTACCTGGCTTATGTCACAAGGCATTCCATTATGAGTACAAGATATTTTCTGCTCAGACGAATTCTTTGTGAAGAAAACAAAGCAACGACATGCAACGAAAAGACACACTTCAAAGATTCCAATCTACACTTAGGCATATTGTAATGTTCCATAGGATTCCGTGTCATCGTGATCTGTCAAACCTTGATCCCAAGCTCTAGTTCTCAAAAATAGGCTTTAACAAAGAGGTAAGGAAGCCTAAGCACAACACTCTCTGAGCTCAACAATTTATTCTATAGACAAAATATCAAACACTCCCAATGGCGCCCATCTACATGAGCACTAAGCAGACCCCCCAAAACACCACCAAGCATAGTACTTACTATTGGTTCCAAACTCGTTGGATTCCATCTCCAAAACCTTCATGCTAACTTCTTTGAGAAGATGGCCAAAACAAAATCAAGGAACTAGTTGCAATCTACTAGAAAAGCACTAGGCAAACAAAGACATTCTTCCTCGGTATGCACCAACAGTCTCTTATATGCACTGCTCACACAACACCCAATGCTACACTGCAACCACACCTCAACACTCAACTTAGCCAGTGCATCTAGACTTGGATGAAAAACCAATCGAACGAACAACAAAGGGCTAGGTACAATCTTAACTTCTCCTCAACGGCAAACTAACTATGCCTAGCACACCTATTAAACTGTAACACCCTGAAATTATCCCTATATAAAATATTGTGGAAAAAGGAATTTTTAGAAATTAAATTAAAAGTCTCAAGGAGTGAAAAGAATAAAATCAGAGGAAATTCCAAAGAAAATGGGCTTGAAAATAATTTTATAAAATTCTTTGCTTAATTATTTAATTTCTAAAATTTTTTGGGAATTAATTGATTAGGGGAAATATTTTTGGCAAAATAAACAAACTCACAGCATTAAAACAAAAAGAAAAAGGGTTTTAAAAACCTCTCCACAGTCTCCGGGCCATTTTCAGCCCATTACTATGCGCAGCCTGTTTCCTTCTCGTGCACGCGCGTTGGCCCCATCCGCTCGCGTCACCCGCGGTTGCCGATAGGTGGGGCCCGCCTATCGGGTCGTCGTCTTCCTCTGCCCGAGTGGCACTGTTGCACCCGAGCGCTGCCGCCGCAAATCCTACTCAATCCGTTCATCTCGACCGCGGTTTCTTCAAATTGGTTAAGGGAAAACCGAGCCCCTATCTCCTCCCACCTAATCCCCAAGAAATCAGAGTCAAATCGCTCGTGGAAGGGAGACCCGAAGCTTCCCGAGTCGGACCTCTAATCCCTAACCGGCGCTGCCGCAAAACCCGTCGAGTCCTAGCCGGAGTCCGCCTCTCTCTGCCTTAAATAGCGATCCCGAAACCGCTAGGATCGTTTTCGCCCTTTAGATCGAGCTCTAGCTAGCCATAGCCGTCTCCCGGTGTCTTGCGCTTGCTCCGCCGCCGTCGCCAAGCTTCGTCCGCGCGCCGCCGTCGCCTCAGCTACTGTTCAAGCTTGCCAGCACCTCGGTTAGGTTCGCCGGAGCCCGTAGAAGCCAGGCCGCCGCCTTTTAGCCCTCGGGAACCGCCGGAACACCATTGTCGACGAAGACCCGAAGCTTTCCGCCGCCTCAAGCTCGCCGCTGGCCGTCTTCGTCGCCGTTCTTCGCGGTTTCACCCTCGGTAACGATCGCCTCGAACTCCTTTACCCTTTCCCGCTCTCCCCGTGCATCGCCGCGCCGCTGATTGCCGTCGACCATTGGGTCCAGTGCCGCCGCCGTCGCTATAGCCGCCGTGGCCGCCGACGTGGTCGCCGTGTAGGCGCCAGCTCGGCGCCACCTTAGAGCCGTTAGCCAATCCGATCGGGATCGATGGTAGCCATTGGATCTTCTCGGTTAGATCTCATCCGTCCGATCACTGGGAGATTACCTTGACACGTGGCTAGATCGTGGCCGTCCGATCCAAACCCTAGAACCCTAGCCGTCGGATTCCCCTCGTGGACCACAGTGGACTCGGTCCACCATGGACCCGATGCCTCTCTCTCGCCGACAGTGGGCCCCACTGGTCAGCCGAGAGCCTCCTCTCTCCTGTGACATCATAAATCCCTTTTCCCGAATAAAATTAATTCAATTATGACGCAATAAATCGGTTAATTCTTTTAAATAGGTCATAAAAGGGTTAAAACTTCCAAAAATCATAACTAACTCATACGAACTCGGATTGAGGTCGTTCAAGTCTCTAATTTCTCTAAAAATCATGAACTATCCATTAAAAATATAATATTGTACTGTTCAGATGTGTTGATGTACTGTTTTTGCTTGTTTTTTTTATTGCCTATAGCTACCGACGTTCAGGAAGAGGCGCAGTTTTTTGAGGCAGGTGTCGAAGACTGTGTGGAGCTGCAAGGCAAGTCACACAGATTCCTCTTTCTCATTGAACATATTATTCCTATGATTAAAGCTATGTTTTCCTTCAACGCTGCATTTATTTTGGAATGTCATTGGGACAGGGAAACCCTAACCTTTGTTTATGGCCCCTTTGATTTGATCACTTGACATTGTACCTATGGGATAATTTTAACTAGCTACCTTTATTTACTGGTTAGCTAGAATAACTCTAGGACCCTGCTTAGCCATGCCTAGCAAATAATAGAATAACTTAAGGGTTGTCACAGTAACTCCTATACTACTATTCAGTCACAGGAAATGATGTTCCATTTACGGCAGTGGTCGTACGAGGACATTTTAATGGTTCACTAAAACTTGAATAAAAGGTGGGTTGCGAGCACCAGGGTTGGACATGTTGCTAGCGGTGCTCGTGATAGTTAAGGACCGGTTCACGGACTATCTGTTGCGAAGCAACACTCGTGCTAACCACAAGCTAGTATGGGATAGCAGGAGTTTGAAGTGTGTCGAGTTCAATAGGAGGCACCAGGGCGTGTTTGTGGCTGGAATAAGTCCACACATGGCAGTGCCAATAAGACCATGCTTCGGGCGTCGGACTGTCTTGTGGTAGGTATTTGATCACACCTACCGGAGACCGGAGGTTCGGCAGGAGGCTCTCCTATTGTGCGAGCTACATGGATAATCCTGTCACCGCTCCTTTCCACGATACCGTGGTGGTATTTAGGGGCACAGTGATGTGCTGTGGAGATGTGTCTTGTGGGTACATTGGTACACCTCTGATCAGAGTAAAACTATTCGAATAGCCGTGCCCACGGTTAAGGGCGAGCCTAGCAATGTTTTCTGTGATTAGTCCCACATTATATAAACTGGATGGTTGAACAGTGGAATATGTGTAGCTCCAGGTTGGAGTGGTTGGGCCTATACCGTTTTGGTGAGCGGTATAGCGTGGATCAATATTGCTATTTAATTAATGTTTTAATACACTCTCAAATATTTTATTACTTGCTTTTACGCAAACTTGAACCATATTATACCATCCTTTGTTATCTCGTGCATTCGCATATTTGCTATGTGGCTTGCGGAGTATTTCATGTACTCACCTTGCCATCAACAATCATTCAGAGGACTACAGTGAAGAGGACTACTTGAAGGACTGAGAGGGAGCCCGGTCAAGTGCGTGGAGTGGGAATCATCACGCTGTTATTTATTTATCTGTTGTTAGAACCTTATTGATTTGAGAGGTACCATTCGCCTCTGTAATAAATGCTTACGCTATGTAAACAATTACTTTGATTATCAATTTTGTCATGTGTGCCTCGGTTGATTCTTGGACGAGGGTTTACACACAATAAAACTCCAGAATTTTGGATGGAAATTCTAGGCGTGACATAAACCTAGGAATTGCATCTCAGGTTTTACTAAACAAGCAAGACCTACTAGGTCAGATCAACACACAAAAACACACTAACATAGCATCTCAACCTAATGCCATTGGTCATGGCCAGAAACAACCTTTGAATAGCAATCATAACCAAGGGCTAGGAACAACCGTGACTTCTACCTTCAAAGATAATAAACCAATGTTGCACAGATGACATCTCATCTGGCAAAAAAATGGAAGCAAACCCACCAACAACTTTGTCTTGACCTTACAAGCAACATCATATAGCACTCTAGGTTTTGATCCTTACAAAATGGATCACCAACACAACTAAGGGAAAAAAAGTCACTCCTCTAGCACAAGCTAACATATATATCTAGAATATGTGCACCACACTAGGCTAACCCTATACTCATTCAAAATCACAATGTAGCCTTTACGACAATTTAAGACAAACATTCTAGAAAAAAGCAAAGCCTCTCTAGCTACAAGGAACACCTTGAGGATAAAAAAAGAGAACAATGCAAAAGCACCAAACTCTAGCTGTAAATAGTATGTCTCAAAACAACAAGCACACCGAACTCGGCAACAAAGTTGCATCCAACCATGAGGGTCTCTTGGAACTCTACTCAGGTTCTACTCCTGTCATAACTAAGCGGTTGGTCACAAGATTGCCTCAAGCATTTAGGGAAAATCACTACGCTATGCTAAGGTTTGCTAAGGTCTGTCTAGAAGTCGTCACTCCAACCTATAGGGAAAGGCACACAACAATCGACCCTTTCTTTATAACGAGAGACGCACAACATGGTGGCCAATTCATATGTCACACAACTATTGGCTTCAAATAGGGAGAGTTGGGTCATAAACCTAACAAATGTGCAACCTCACTCAACAATGCAGAAAGACATTGTGGGGCTCTCCAATCAACACATCTACACTGCTAGTCTATGCTCTAGAGGCTCTGAAACTTCTGAAACTCTGCAGATTACATTAGCTCCTGAAACCCCTCTAGAACAGCACCACTCAATCATAAATATTAAAAATAATCATAACGGTGCATCAAACATCAAACCACATGGCGGAATATCACATATAACCATATTTCTATGATGGAAAAATTAACTAACTACGATAATACTAACGTAAAGCAATAACGAAAGACAAGAACCGTCAAACAATGTGGGGCACCACAACTATTATATTGTCCAGTGCCCAACGCGACCACCACAAGCTATTGGAATGAGTGGGATTCATACACGCATAAATAGCCACTCATTCATCATTGTGTCCATGACTACGGTTGACACTTTTCAATATAATAATCACAATGCTGGACAAGGAACAAGGGAGATACTTAACAAAATAGCCATGCCAATCTTCCCCGAAGTATGCCTGTCAACCACTCGATGGTAACGACCAAGAGACTATATACCACAGAGGACTCGAACCCAAACGACTACTAAGCAAATATCTTAATTGATCCAAGTCCATACTCATGCTTAGCTAGTCCACAGGAAAAGCAACTAGCCTCGCACTTTCATCAAAGTGTTTGACATCAACAATTATAGGGAATACGAATAGATAAACTAGATTACAACTAAAATTACATAGGCCGATAGGCCAAATAGAGCTCAGCGGATTGCATGTCTACCTAACCACACAGGCAAACTGACTAGGGGTTGGCCTCTAGTTAGAACCATCCTAAAAAATAGCGAGTCCCGTGTAGCACTCAACCTATGCAACACCTTACCTGCAACAAGTCTAAAGCAACAACATACAAGGGCAAACCATAGGGAGAGTACTGGTAAGGCCAAACCTAACACACTACATGCAAAGCTTATATCGAAGAAGGGCTATTTGTGGACTCATTTTCAGCATAAAGCAAGTTTTAGTTTAAAGGGTTTGCAACGGTGATTTGTAAAGCATTTAAAACATGTACATAATGTAAATCATAGTAATCATCATGATATCATAATGTATCTCTTACACCATCACAACCATTATCGTAAGCTCTTATATATCATAAATAAACCATTCCATGGTAAAACTATAGTCATGACACTTCGGCATGTCGCTCTTGACCATGAGCATAGCTAATTGATTTGTTTTGACTTTGCAGAGCTTATATAACTTTATCACATGATATGATTTCTCTAGTTTGTTCACACTCTACACATTGAATGCGGTCTAGAGGTCAAAATGTAGCCATTACATTACTTATAGCCTAGCCTTGCACCAACTATGGTAAGTGTGAACCCGTCCTAGGCATGACCTAGAGCCGTTAGGTGACAGGCCCACGCCATAAACCTAGCACCATGGTGACAAACCCTCTTGTTTTCCCACGAGGCACTACACCGTTGTATTAGACAAACTTAGACACCTACACCATTATAGGTCATAGGTAGCTCATCTGTATTAATACAACAACATAACCCATACTACTCCGACCTACCAATATGTAAGTCTAGACAATAAGCAACTTAATAGACTTAGGCCATCCCAAACTAGCACATGTGGTTGCACTATATACATTAGTTGGTGACATAGAGTATGGTCCTTAATCGACTCAGGCAAACACTCCCCCTATCGGTATAAAACTGACACCATATGCATACCACTTGTCGCCCAAGTTTTACAACAAATTTTCCTTCATTTTAGTTCACAAATAATTAGAGGAAACCCCTCTGTCCAAAAGTATTAAAATACCCATTTTGTCATGTGTAAAGTGTCCATAATGTTTATTTGTATATCTCTAAGCATGGCTAAGCATTTGGAGGCAAAATAAGGAAGTATATACCCATTTGAGCACTTGGAAAGCACTCTAATCTATTCGAAGGTTACAAATAGTAGGGAATTCAAGTTTAAGTGGAATATGCAGCAAATAGGTCATAGCTACCATTTAACCACATTTTAAATATCAATAGTTGCAATTACGTATGCAATTTTGCAAACAACACATTTCATTCCCCAAAACATAGGATTCAATTTATTGAAAGGAAGAGGGGAGAATACTTGCCTTACTATTGATCAACCTGAGCACCAACTATAATCACTTATTCACCGATCTCGAACTCGATCTCTAAACAATTTAACGTATGAGCAAATAAATACTAAATAATGTGAAAAATGCAACATGCTCTATTATGTATGCAATTTACACAGTGGATAGGTACTGGTTTTAGATGATTTTTGGTGAAAGAATTTCTATTTTATCATTTTGCATTTGCAAGATATGAATTTTAGAAGTTATATATGCATTTACGGTATTTATACATGTAATTTAATTATACAAGCAATTTGGGAGGTAGTTTTGTCAAATTTAATTTAAATTGATATTTAGTATAGCTTAGGATGAATTGTGGTGAAATAATTTCAATTTTATGATTTAGTATGTGCAAGTTATAAGGGTTTGAAATCTAAATACATCACATGAATTTTGGAGGTATTCTCTGTGGTGAGATGACCAAGTTTTACATCACAGTGGTAAAGAGTGCAATTTTATGAGTACAACAAATCTTAGTCCACTTTATTTGGAGTTAGGATGAATTTTCTATAATTTTTAAAAGTTATTATACACTCTATGTACTATAGAAGGTATTTATACTTTATGCATATATTTAGATGTGTTCTTTGTACTGGTTGTGCCAAATTTTATTCTCCAGAAATAAAGTTCATATTTTTCTAATCCCAACAAATCTAGGTTCATAATTTTTGGAGTTAATATGAATTTCTTATGAATTTTACAAGTTGTGGCACATTTTATGTTATACAAAATTTTAGAGGTGTTTTCTGTATAGGGTCCATGTTTCAGTTTATAAAAATAAAGTTCACAATTTTGTGGTTCTTAACAAATTTTTTTCACTCAATTTAGAGCTAAAATGAATTAGTTATGTATTTTCAAAATTTGAACATTTTTCTGTTCTACAGAAAAGCATATAAATCATTTTCTTTTCTTTTCCTAGATTTTATCCAGGGGGCCATAGGTCAGTGGGTGTACATTTTTTTAGAAAACCCTGGAATTCCAGGAATCAAACCCCAATCCCTAGATCCATATGTCAGTCACTTGGTGAGTTTACAAATTCGTGCCAAGAGTTTCAATTCTTCTCCAATAAGGTCCCTAAGGCTTGGACAGAACAGCCTTGTCATGGCCGACGGCATGTTTGGCCTCGTCGGCGGCGAATGGCGGGGAATCTCATGATGTGGCTAAAAAGAAAGTTGTAGATCAGCTCGATGTGGACCCTTGGGTTCTCATTTCATGGCCAGAGGTGTCTAGATGTGGCTATAGCGGCTGTGCGAGCGGCGGCCGGTTTGGGGTTGCGAGTGCATGTCGAGTTAAAGGCTCGGATCGACCGCGTCTATGCATGCATGTGCTACTACGGGACATACTAATGCTCACCAGTTGCTTGCCGAGACGAGGAAGGCCCCAGGGAAGTGGCGGCGATGAAGGAACAGAGCGACGGTGACGGGCAATCTTCCGGTTGACGCTGATGGCTTGGCTTGGCCAACGAGACCTTCCACTCAGTGCACGCAGGTGGTATAATGGCACTCGTAGAGGGTGCAGAAGTTAGGATGCAGAGCAAGGCTCACCAGAGAAGACAAATTATCGACGGCGGGGTGGGACACCGACGTCGGGAAAGATGATAGCCATTCTCCTCCATGGGGAGTTAGGCATGGTGGGTGAATCACGTTCCTAGTCTCGGTTTGCGGCTAAGCTCACCAGAGCGAGCATGGCGGCTATCAAACACCTTGCTGCACCGATGAAGATAGTAGCATTCCCGGTATATACAAGGTGCACTCTCAAGGTTTTTCTATGGAACGTGGCCTGGGATGAGAGGAGAGTGTGGTGGCGAGAGGAGAGGCCAAATGGCGGGGGGGGGGGGGGGTGTTGGTGGAGTGAACGGGAGACTGGCTAGGGACTTTTCCGACGCGTGGAGGGCACGTGGCGGCTAATCTCTATGTAATTTGGGTGCCTGCAGGAGTTTTGAGGATGACAGGTGGTCCCACGGTCTCTGGGGCCCACTGGCAGTGAAAGATGGCTAGGGAACACACCTAGAAGCTAGGTCTAGGGCTATGCAATGATGTTGTCTTTGCATGCAAAATTGGAGGGGTTAGGGAAGGAAATTAATTCCTGGAAAATTACTGGAGGTAGAGTGGTATGAGATGAATCCACTGGTCAAATGGTAAAGTTAGATGATTCATGGTTATTTAGAAATGAAATTACAAACAAGGCATTAGAGACTTATTACTGATGTCCAAAATTGTTGAGGGGATTTGTACCTATCATTTTATGTGCTTTAATTGTGATTTTGGTTTGGAGAAATTTACTGGTGGTAGAGGGCACCTAGGGAAACAGCCCGGTAGAATCCCACTGGATGATAAGCCATGGATTTTATTTAGCAAGCTTGCAAATTTGGCTAAAACATCCTAAAAGCTGAACTCTTTCAATTTTGAACACTTGATCTATTTAGGTTCCCTTGAGATAGAAATTATGGCAAACTTCCTGTGAGTAGAGATGTTTGTGATCTTACTTGTAGTCCAATATGCATGCCTAGACCAGTTAAGGTTCAGTTTGGGTAAAATTGTGAAGTAGGCTTCACAATACTGTTTTCTGCACTGAAGTGATTAATTAGGGATTATTGTCACCATTATTTTATGTGTTTAACTTGTGAATTAAATTAATCCCAATTTACTGTGAATGCATGGAAACATTATGGACATTATGACAAAGATACAAATCTAGAAACCTTATGGATTATTTTAGGTGAAAATGTGAAAATGGCTAATTGATAATGTGTTCTAGAGAGAGTTAATATTTAGGGTTCTTTTTGCATGCAACATGCCATGTGGAATCCTTGTGATTTAGGGTTGGATAAAATTACTATGTGTAGACTTTGTTAGGGATAACATTTTTGGTAGGTTTTCATGGCAATACAATTTAAGGATTTAATGTGGTGAAAATATAAACTAGGTGACTTGACATTGTTAATTTCCATATTAGGTTAATTTGAGTGAATTTATTAAGGTACTAGACCAAGTGATAAACTTACACAATCATTCCTCTAACTTATGTGCAACATGTAGTTCTGGTGAGAATTTTCTCATGATTTTACATAGCACCAATTATTTTTAGGATTTCTCTTTTCTCACTCAAATGCATATGAACCTATAATGGAAATGCATTTAAGAGCCAAGAACAATAGAAATAAATCATGCACACCTAGAGATGGTTTTTTATTTATTTGCACTTGTTATCACTTGACTTTTAATTCATTACTTGGGTTGGTTACCCTTTTGTTCTAGTAGAGTAGTTATTAGGATTTCTATTTGCCAAATTTCCAATTATAGAAGGATTTACCCTACTCAAGGAAAACCTAAAACACTTCAAAACAATCAACGGCATTACTTTTGAGATTTCCAATTTTTCTTTTGGTTTGTTTAACCAAATTAAGTTTTTGGGTGGATTTAAATTATGATTTATAGTTGGACCAATTTATTTCCATTTTAGTTTGACCTCAATTAATTTAGTGAGTTGCAACCTAGGGTCGTAGAGTCGCGTTTTGTATTCCATAGGGTTTTTCGTATTTTAAATCCAAAGTAGTTGTGGTTTCAAGGAGAAGTAAAATATTTTACTAGTTTTATTTTGAATTTAACATCAATTGAGTTAATCTTGATGGAACGTCCCGAGGATTTTAAGAAATTTTCGACAGCCATTTTTAGGTGCATTGTAACTGGGACTCTCTAGTCTTGGTCCAAAATAGTTCTAAATATTTCATTTTATTTTTAAAACACATTGAGTGAAAATACTAAAACATGTTTTATCTTATTTAGAAAACTTAAACTTCTGTATTTATTTCTTGGTATGTTACAAACAAGGTATATGCAAATATAGCAGGAAGAAACACAACTTCAATTATAGACAACAATAGCAATAGCATAAATATCAATATAACACGAATATCAGCTTCAATTACAGATAAAAACATCAATATCATACCGCATGAGGATTTCAATATAATAACAATAGCAATATATTGCATCAAACATAGCAGTTACAAGAAATTTAGAACAGCATGCACTACAATGTCAAGCAGAATGAGGATATGCAAGCCCAAACCCTTCCTATATGTGCATGTGTGTTAAATTAATCCCCATTTTTACTAGATTCTAAATCCTAAGCTCTGATACCAACCGTAATACCCCAGGAATAATAACAATCCCGAGATGCTACTAAATAACCAAACATCTATGCCAAAATAAAGAAATTTCGACATGATCTCTTCTAAGACAGAAGTGTTGTAGAAGCATAACATAGAAACATAGACATCAACTGAATACATAAAAAGAGTAAACTAAAAGTGCAGA
Organism: Oryza meyeriana var. granulata; assembly: GCA_003991445.1. Classification (NCBI taxonomy): domain Eukaryota; kingdom Viridiplantae; phylum Streptophyta; class Magnoliopsida; order Poales; family Poaceae; genus Oryza; species Oryza meyeriana. Next base: position 77,703 of record RYFJ01001803.1, read on the forward strand.
AGCATCATCCTTGAGCAATGACAAATAGCTTGACAGGTACATGACAATTCACATAAACAAATGTGTTTAAACATCCGCAAGACGTGTACGATTTCTAGTCAGTCAAATTTATTCTCCAGCTTGTATACCTCCTCGTAATATGTCATCATGTTATCGTCGGAGCATGACCAATATTTCTTGACCTGGTTCACCACGAGTTGCAAAGTCCCCATGAACCATCAATTGTCGGATACTGAGCAACATGGCGATGCGGAACCCATGGATGAGTGCCTTATACTTGATTACTGTCTGTGGCTTGAAGGTGAGGTTGAACGCCATCAACTTGAGTGCCCATTTAACGATTCTGCCGGTGGCTTCTTTTTTGTGAAGGACATCTCCGAGTGGAAATGACGTGATGACTGAGACTGGAGACCCTTGGAAATAGTGATATAGCTTCTGGATAGTGATGAGTACACCATAAAGCAGCTTTTGGACCAAAGGGTATCACATCTTGGACTTTCCTAGGACTTCACTGACAAAGTAGACCGATTGTTGAACCTTCTGGATGTGACCAACCTCTTCTCGCTCTATGACCAACACTATGCTAACAACCTGTGAAGTCGCCGCGAGGTATAACATAAGTGGCTCCTTGCCACGCCAAAAAATTTAGCCAATTTTGGTCTTAATTAATCAACTAAATAGTGGCTTAATGTTGGGCCTTGGGTGCATGGTTTTTGCTGGTTGCACCCATGGCAATTAAGTACTAATTCACGGGAAACCCTTGAAAGGAATTCTCGTATTTACCACAAGTTAGCATGGGCAATGACTGGGCCTATAGTGTAGCCTTTTCCCTCTCCTAGACACCGAAGGTGAGGCTAGGCGTGATGGAGTTGGGTCGACCAAGGGTACGGTGTTGATTGTCTTTCGGATCCATCATGGCACAAGGAGGGTAGCCTGTCCGACATGATGTGCCCTATTGGCAGGTTCAATCTCAGTGTAGTGTGGATGGTTAGGGAGGGTTTGCACGAAAGGTTTGGTTACAGTCCCTTTCCGGGGTGTCGTGGTGGCATACCGGTGCACGGAACATGCCGTGTGTCTGTGTCTTGTGGGTAAAGTTGTACACCTCTAGCCAGAGTAAATCAATTCAAATAGCCGTGTCCGTGGTTATGGGTGACCATCGAGATTCACCGCGATTAGTCTCACTCTTAATTAACTGAACATAATGGAACTGGTATAGTTTAGGTGGATGGTTTTGGCCTGTTCAACATGGTGTAGCGTTATTCCGTGATAATTAATATTGATTAATAAAAACAACTATTTTACTGCTTTACAACTACAACTGTTGCAACCGCCTTTGTGCAAAAGAAACACAAGCCTTCCCTTGCAATACCGTGCATGAATGCATCATTGTTATGGCTTGGTGAGTACGGTGGGTGGTACTCAGTCTTGCTATATCCCCCTTTCAGAAGTGAAGACCTTTTGTGGTGAAGTTGAGCTTAGAAGACCTTGACTTATACCCTAGTTGAGCTTGCCTGTGAAGTGGAGCTGAAGTCACACTAGTTTCGCCCTTCTGTTGCTGTTTTTTTCTGTGTGAGAACTAAGTGCCTCTTCTGTGAGTATTTACGCTTTATTTAAGTTTGGATCTGTTTATTGATTTGTCATTTTGCGTACCCTGGCTTCATTCCTAGATAGGGATTTTAATACACAAAATAGTCTAAAAATTGGCTAAATTTCTGGGCGTGACACTCCTTGGCATGGGTGATACCAACACAGGTGGGGTAGTGAGGAATTTTCTTGAACTCTTCAAAAACTTGTTGGGTTTCTGGCGTCTATTGAAAGTTGTCAACTTTCTTTAGGAGCTTGAAAAAAGGCATGCCCTGTTCCCCTAGTTGGGAAACAAATCGACTAAGTGCCGCCATGCAACCAGTTAACTTCTGGTCGTCTTTCTGGCTAGTCGGGGCCACCATCTTCATGATTGTGTTGATCTTCTCTAGATTTGCCTCTATGCCGTGGTACGACACGATGAAGACGAGTAGTTTTCCTAAAGGCACTACGAAGATGCATTTTCCAGGTTGAGCTTCATCTTGAATGCCCTTAGGCTCTAAAAAGTTTCTTCCAAGTCAGTAATGAGGTCGTCTTTGACTTTTGTCTTGATCACCATATCATCGACATAGGCTTCCACATTGCATCTGAGTTGAGATAGAAGACATCGCTAAATAGTGCACTGATATGTTGCACCAGCATTCTTTAACCCGAATGGCATTGTAATGTAGCAGTATGGTTCAAACGGCATAATGAAAGAGGTCTTTAGACAATCCTAGTATGGTCCAAACGGCATAATGAAAGAGGTCTTTAGACAATCCTACTCCTTTAAGCTGATTTGGTGGTATCCTAAGTACACTACTACAAAATAGGTGTTTCCAGGCGGCACCCATCTCAAAACACAGGCACGTTGTAAAAACGGCCGCCTGCGATAAGTTTGCAGCAGGGGGAGGAGGGTTGCGGCTGCCAACGAAAATGTATTATCGTTGGCGGCTGCTTATGCAGCCCGCCTATGAGAACACTATTATTTTCGTAAGTGGGCCACATTACGCGCCGCCTGGTTTTAACGCTGACGGCGTGTAAAGTGGCCCGCCTAAGAAAATAGTTTTGATTTTCTCAGGCGGCCCGCATAACAAGCCGCCAGCTGTGAATGGTGTAGTATGAGGCCGCTTAAGTGGACCGCCTGCGAAAACCCCCTATATAGGGCATTTTCAAGCTCGGGTTGTTCACTGGAGCCCAAGCTTTCTCTCTCATTTAAAAGCAAAAATATAGGGAGGGAAGGTTTTCAACTCAAAATCTTTGGTGGATTTTAGTATCTAAGGTTAGATCCTTGTTCTCCTATCTTCTTATGTAGTTTATTTCTAAATTTGTGTTTTCAATTTGGTGGATTTGGCATTCATGCATAGTGTTCTTATATATATGTGACCTAGATCTACAATTTTTAATTGGCAACCTAGAGCTCAATTTGGCCCAAATGTTTTATCCATTCTTAGAGCAATGGTGTTTACTCATCCATCAATGATGATGATTTAGCTAGACATGGTAGTTTTTGTGTATATTAAATTCGTTTGGTACAGAGAGAAACATTAGTATGTCTTAATTTTTTTATAGATCTAGTTTTATTTTTTATTCAAAATGGGAGCGATATTATTTGACAAAAAAATCATAAATCTTTTATATGAAGTCGGATGATGACAAACTTTATATAAAAATTGTTACAAGCTCTCAAATATATTTTTAAAAAGAATTTTTGATTTTTTTATATGACATCAGATTCATTGATTCTCGATTAAAATAAATGTTCTAAGGAAATATATACCCCGTCATATTAAGGAAAATATTGTAAACATCATACAGAACTTATTTGTTTTTTCCAATATGAATTATACTCTCATCGATTTTTGTACCGTATACAAATTGAATGTTACTATGGTAGATGGTGAGGTCATGGATGTATGATACGCCAAGATTTCATATGTCATATATTGCAGGGGTTTCTAAATTTACTAATGCATCCATGGCACATGTTGTGAATAAAAAGATCAAGGAAATCCATTGTCCATGTGTTTACTGCAAAAACCAGAAAGTATGGGGTTATCTAGATGTAATCAAATCGCACTTGGTAATGCGTGGATTTGTTTAGAACTACACAACTTGGTCTTATTACGGCAATGGAAATGTATATGAGAGAACCGACATTGAAGGCGCCGCACCCCAAGTGGATCACCGTGAAGGTTTCATAAATAGTAGTCGTTGTGTTATAGTATATGAATCTGATGGCTTTGGCTCTGGTGACAACGATTTCAATTTAGAGAATGATCACGTTAAGATGGATCATACTAATGGATGTGGTGACAATGATTTTGATTTAGAGGATGATCATATTGTGATGGATGATACTGATGGCCCTGGTGACAGTTATTTTGATTTGGAGGAGATGCTGCGACACACGGAACCGGAAGTGCTATCAGGGTTTGTGAGAGGTTTAGAAAATTTTGAGAAGTTATAGAAGGCAGCAAAATAACTTTTGTACGATGAGTCAAAGGGTTGCACCAAGTAGTTCACAGTGTTGCATTCAATGCTTGAACATATAAGATTGAAGGCCAAAAAGGTTAGTCTGACAGTAGTTTAAATTATTTATTGGATGGCTTGAAGAGGTTGTTACCAAATCCTAACTCCCTGCCAACCAACACATATCAAGCGAAGAGGCTTACCTGCCCGTTGTTGCTAGGTGTGGAAAGGATACATGCTTGTGTCAACCATGACATCCTATACCGTAAAGAGTACGCAATGTTGGATAGGTGCCCAACGTGCAAAGCTAGTCGGTACAAGACTGGTAACCAGTCTCTGGAGGATGATGTTGTTGGTCAAGAGGAAAACTTTTCATCGATCGAGTAAAACAAGAAGAAAATTTCTCAGCAGATGATGTGATACTTGCCACCCAAAGATCACCTGAAGCATTTATTCTCAAACCCTAGGGATACTGAACTTATGCGTTGGTATCATGAAAAGTGCAAGAGGGATAGAAAGCTTCGTCACCCAACTGATAGTGGAAAAATTTCGATGCAATGAACCCAGAATTTGCAAAGGATCCAAGAAATATAAGGTTTGCACTGAGTATAGACGGCATAAACCCTTTAGGTGAGTTGAGCAGTTTACATAACACTTGGCCAGTTCTCCTAACCATGAACAACCTTTCAACATGGCTCTGTTAGAAACAAAAATATGTTTTATTGTGCATCCTTATGCAAGGCTCCAAACAACCTGGTATCGAAATAGATGTATTTTTTGAACCGTTGATGGAGGATATGGCGGATCTATGGAACAAGGGATTTTGAGTGTGGGATGAATTATTATGGCAGTAGTTCACACTTGGAGCCATTATTTTTGTTACCATCAACGACTATCCCACAATGTTTTCTCTATCTAGCTAGATCAAATTGAAGACATGATGTGTTATATGCTTGGATGGAACAATACACAGGTACCTTCCTGGATTTAAGAGGCTAGTGCATATGCGGCATCGACAGTTCTTAAAGACAAATCACAAATACCGCATGAAGGCCAGACATTTCGACAACACTAAGGAGAATGATGCCACACCAACTTCTCGTGATGACAAATGGGTGTTCGAAGTGATGGAGAAGATCAACGTCGTTTTTGTAAAGGTGTAGAAGAAGGGAACAAAGCGAAACAAGGGAACAAGAAGTATGGACGAACCCGACAGGCCATTCAAGAAGCACTCCATCTTCTTTAAGTATTTGCCGTACGGGAAAGGTTTGGAGGTTCGCCATGCCATCGATGTCATGCTCCTAAAGAAGAATTTGTTCGATAGCACCATTGGGCTATTACTTGACATATTGAGTAAGATAAAAGATGGGCTGAAGTCACATAATGACCTGGTTGAAATGAATATCAGTAAATAGCTTCACGCCATGGATCTAGGTAATGGTAAAAACTATCTTCCCCCAACTCGCTTCACCTTGACAGAAGAGGACAAAAAGGTATTGTCGAAAAGTCTACATGGGGTGAGAGTACCTACAGGTTTCTCGTCAAACATTAAGCAACTAGTCTCAATGAAAGAGCTATTGATATTTGGCTATAATTCTCACGACTGCCATGTGATGCTCACAGTGTTTTTCGCTATTGCAATCAGGGCAATCAAACCAATTCATGTAAAGGTGGTCATCACAAGGATGTGTTACTTCTTTAATGTCATTTCACAAAAGGTCATTGATCCTGAAGAGTTTGGTCCTCTTCGTATATTTATGATCGAGACTATGTGCCAGCTAGAAATGTGCTTGCCTCTATCATTTTTTGATATGATGGTACATCACATGGTTCACACCATGCCACAGATAATTGCACTTGGTCCGTTATACTTATATCAGATGTGGCTGTACGAGTGTTACATGTCCATTCTAAAGGGGTACGTACGGAACCATGGTCACCCCGATGGTTCAATGATAGATGGATACACTACAGAAGAAGTCGTAGAGTGTTGCATAGATTAATTGCAAGATGGGAAAGCAATTGGTTTACCAATACCTCGACATGAGGGGACATTATCTTGAGGGGGGACAAAAGTAAAGAAAAGAATAATTGACCATGAATACAAAACAGTGCAAGATGCTCATTATAGTGTCCTGTAACGGCTCACGATAGTAGAGCCATACATAGAGCAGGATCTGAATCAAATAAGACCTCGAAATGCTGGGCACTTAGAAGCGTGGATTATGAAAGATAACAAACGTCACTTCACCGATGGGTTGAAGGACCAAAACTTACCAGATGAAGAAACCAGGGACGAAAAAATAATGAATAGGTTGTCATGTGGCCATCAAGTTTATACAATCAATACACTTCCATGCCTCCATTCACGGAATTTTGAAACAAGATCAAACTCGTAGAAGCCACTATTGGTGAATCTCCAATGCCCTACATGCGGTAGAATAGAGTAGGAAAGACTATGAGAGGCAAATATCTGTGTGTAGCATGTCCTCATTTTTTTCATGGAGTTTGTTGTTCTGTAGTGTGCAAAAATTTTGAATCGATGGACCAGATTATGTAAACCTCATTGTAGCTATGGGAATTATGTTTGTAAATGCTTAAAGAAAGTACAAATATTTGGGAATTAAAAATACTAGTGAACGAAATTAATTTTAGAAAAATTATGGATGTTGAACAGAGTCAAACGGAGCTACGGATTGCTAGATATGAATTTTTGAAGTTTAATTGAATTTCTGGAATTTTAAATACAATTTATAATCTCTGGAAAAGGATATTATGAGGGAATATTCCCTTGGACTGACATGTGGGGCCCTCTGCCAGTGAGACAAAGTCCCCTATGTGTCTATGGTCCACGGTAGACTGGGTTTACCGAGGAACCAATGGGCTGGACGGTGGGCTAGGTCCACTTTACCAAGTGCTGATGCACGGGACCCACAAGTCATGAGATGGGCACGGTGGTGAACACAATTTCCCTGGCGGGCCACATAAGCGGCCACTAGCGAAGATGGTTATCATAGGTGGCACGCTTAGGCGACCGATAGCAAAGATAGTTATGGCAAGCAGCGCTCTTAGACGACCGCCAGATAAGATCATTATCTCAGGCGGATGCTTAGGTGGCCCGCTAGAGATAATGCATCACCTATAAGAAAGCGCGTGCGGGTCGAAATTTTCTAAGTCCCGGAGCACGCGAACCCTATCGTTGCTAGGCTGCCAAAATTTTGCCACTGCCAACGAAACCACCTGCGCTCAATTGTGCCTGTCCCTGCCCGTATCTGCCTCCTCGTCCCCGCAAGCTAGGTCTATAGCGTGCCTTCTCATCAACCCCACGTGCCGAGGACGCCACGCCGCCCCTGCCTTGTGGACCCCTGGCCACTGGTGCCTTGTTGATCTCGCACCGCCGCCTCTCTCCTCAACCTCGTGCACTGAGCAGCCACGTACCGCGCCGCCACCGCCTCGTCAACACCCGGCCGCCGGCGCCTCGTCGACCCCGCGCCGCCGCCACTCACCGAGGACGCCGCACGCCGCCACCTTGTCGACCCCGCACTGGTGCCGCCTAGTTGTCCTCGTCGGCTCCTTTGCTCCTCCTAGCGCCTCACGCTGCTGCAACCACGGTAAAGCACAACTCTCTTCCTCGGTTTTCTCTATCTAGCCGGCCACCTCTGGTCGTACTATTTGACTACTGCCGCCTCATCGACCCCGCGCAGGCGCCGCCTAGTCAACCCCGCCGACGCCTCTTGCTCCCCAGCGCCGGTCACCGTCCTCTCCCTTTCTGCTAAATTCTTACTAATTATCAATTCTTATTCATGCATCTGTAATTAACAGAATGATTTGTAATAATTATTCGAGAGTATGGCCTTTTTTGTATCTTATTTTCTATGGAATTGTTAGTGAATTGTATGGATGTTAATTTGTGATAAATTCATTGAACTTGATTACTTTTGTATGGAATTTTTGGAGAATTGTATGGAATATAGTTAATATTTGAATATTTCCTAATTTGGATGCAATAGTTAATTTCGATGCAAATAAGTTAATTTGATAAATATAAGTTAATTTCGACGCAATAGTTAATTTGGATGCAAATAAGTTAATTCCGATGCAAATAATTAATTTCAATGCAAATAAGTTAATTTTGACACAATACTTAATTTAGGTGCAAATAAGTTAATTTCGATGCAAATAAGTTAATTTCGATAATAATAAGTTAATTTTGATGCAATAGTTAATTTTGATACAAATAAGTTAATTTTGGAACATATCTTACACTCATCTATAACCAATACAATGAAAAAGCCCATCGAAGCGTCACAAGCGGGAGACAAGAGCACGCATGAACCTCAACTCGTGGCCTCCCAAGAACTTGGTATAGTATGCACGCAGGTAATGCCCGAATGTTCATCGTCAAGCTCGGACGACGCCAAAGACAACGCTCCTGCGAGTGAGTCTTCGTATCACTTGCCAAGTGATCCTCACCCATCTTCGCAAAGGAAGAGAAAGGACGGGTACGATGACGAGGTCGACTCCAATTACATCCCACCCGTAAAGTCGGCACGTTTTAGTCGGATATCATGTCTTCTGTCTAACTTTTTGTATATGCATATTTTAATCGATTCACGTTAATGCTACACTAGAAGGATGCCCCACGACAGTCTAAATGGAAAGCCCTAATAGCACGAGAAAAGAGGGAAGACAAGTCTGCCGCACAACCCAAAGATGTAGCTAAGCCCAAATGTAGAAGGGGAGAGCGAAGCAAAAACAAGCTATCGGAAACCCATGTGTCACATGGATCAATTCCAAAGGGGAAACCCTATTGCCGGAAGAGGCATGTGTCAAGTATAGCAACCAATGCGGGGCTATATATGGGATAACACAGAGATCACAATCAAAGATTGGAAGAAAGTTACCCCTGGGAAAAAGGAGTTATGCTGGATGGAGCCGAAAATGAGGATCATATTTTCGAAAAGGATGGAGACAGCAGCGAGGGAGTTTGCGCTGAAGACTCTGGGAAAGTTATGGCGGAACTGGAAGGCTGATCTTAACAAGTTTTATGTGAAGAACGATAAAACCTCTTTTCAAGACTATGGGAAGATAACACACGCCTAGTGGGATGAGTTCGTGGCGAAGAAGACCTCAGCAGAAGAATTAGAACAGAGCAGGAAAATGTCTAAACTTGCAAGGAGAAACACGTATCCCCATCATTTGGGTTCAACTGATTACCGCCCTAAGATCAAGAAGTGGAGAAAGGAGGAAGAAGAATTAAGAAAGCTAGGCAAACCAGTATCTATGGACGGTCATAGCGAACGGAGTAAGAACTAGGTGCACATAAGAACCCCATATTCTACGCAGTAGGGCGATGTAGTTTTCACTGACCCAAAGCTTCAGTAGGTAGCCAATCAGATGAAGTCAATCATCAAAGCAAAAGGCTGGGATATTCACGCCGGACAGGGAGATTGACCAGCTGTCATGTGCGTTGGGCAACCCAGAGCACTCAGGTCGTGTTCGAGGGGTGTCCTCAAAACTTAGTTGGAAGGAAGGCTTCTGAAAAGACGCTGATAGCTACAAGAACCGCAGCCATTACAAGCCAGAAATTGTGTTATATGTAAGGGAGCATGTGCAGGACGAGATCAGGAGATTCATGGCAGAGGAATTCAGATTCATGGGCAAACCTTTCGCACACATGCCCCAAAGCGACCCTGGATCTACACCCAGACCGAGATATCCAATCGATGATATAAAGGACACACCTTATAGACTACACATCTTGGTCGGAAGGGCAGGAAGGACAGTTGAAACTGCGATGGGAAGGGCGATGTCGGGCCATAGGTTTCACTACACCGATATTCCGAATGACTATGCCAAGGTAGAGGTGCAGAAGGTCTATGAAGGTCACATGAGATACGAGATAGACCTTACAACCCTCGAGGGCATCGTATACCTGGGAGAAGTGGTGGAGCAAATTATTTTGTGGCGCAAAAGAGACATTGTCTTAGAAATCTCAACACTTCCTCTACAAAGGAGACCAGTGTCGCCATCTCCCGCCTTGTGTGACCAGGATGAACTGACCACTCTTCCATAGGCTTCGCCTGGACTTCCATAGCCACGCCGACGCTGCCGCTGTCACCTCCCAGAAACAAGGAGATCAACCTAGGGTGCCTCCACAATGTGAGGCGCCTCGAGAAATTGGTGAGGCGGGTATACAGGAACAAGCAGATCAACCTGAAGCAGAGCTAGAAAATGCTATGACACGTCCCCAGGAACAAGCAAATCAACCTAAGGCGCCTCCAGAAATTTGTGAGGCTTGTACCCCAATAGTGCTGCTTAAGATTAGACCCCACTAGCACAAATCAAAGGATGCGCACATATAGAGATGGATGGTACAGTCATTCAAGAGTAGAGGGGCGGAGGACGAGGGAAACAAGTAAGGTCGATGAAGATAAAAAAAGAAGGGGGCCTAAAAATAAGCTTGTCCAAAGACTTGGATTTTTTATCATTGGATGATGTGCCAGAAAAATTAGAAAATGACAAGCCATTCCTCCCCCTCTGGAAATTACCTCAGTGACCTTGGCAGCTAAAAAGGTGGCATGAATGGTACATGATTGCAAGTATGTTTGGGATTAGAGAAATAAGCATTGACATGCCGGCAGATGTTTTCATGAGCGGGCCATGCCAATTCTATGTAGATTTCAAGGATATGGATGCCCTCTACCACAAGGATAAGCTCGACGCAAACTTCATCACCGTGTGGTGCCTATAAGTGTACAATTGCGGTATTCTGCTTGTTGAGACTGCCTATACAATACCTTGGGCCTGATTTAATCATCCTTTTTTTAGGATGAATTACGACATAGCAGAAAAGATGGGTGAAATTGTCTGCTTCCTAAACCCATGTTGAATAAGCGAGCCAAACCACATCTTCAAACTGGATAAGAAAAAATATCTACGGAGCTACTAGCCATGACTCCCGTAGAGAGAGATAACTACGTAGTGGAAAGGCATAATAATAAAATATTGGAGGTGGTCGCTTACATAGGTCAAGCAATGCACTCTATGCAAGACAAAAGATGCATATATGCCCCATACAAATTTAGGTAAGTTTGATATCCGGTTCATACTTTACTTCTACTTAATGACTCGACTAACAAAATATTTCACGGGATTTTGTGTAGCGAACATTGGATTTGCTTTCTTTTGTATCCAAAGTATGGCAAAGCTGTGGTACTGGACCCTCTCGACAAAAAGGAGAGTACCTAAGGCAAATTCCTTGAAATTTTAGATTAGTAAGTGATGTATACAAATTTTAACTATGGACTTCTCATTCATGAGCTATTGTTATATGCATGACTAACTCGCTCTATTTACTCGGACAACGCATACAAGCTCTACTAGCAAGAGGGCAAAGAACGGTTGGAACAAAGAAACAATTTGCTGATCCGCCATATGTAGCCGGTAATTAATGATGGACGTACACTTCTTATAAGTCTACGTGCTAATCCATATAACTAATTTACATTGTATTTATGTCTTACAAAGTGCCACAAGCAACCCAAAGGAAGTGTGCTATGTCGATATTATGTCTGCGAGTAACTTAGGGTCAATGCGAGGTATTCCACGAACCCTGCAGCTGTAAGTAAATCATCAACTATATATATGTTCATTATAGTTGCTAGTTTTCAATTGCTAACAATTTTTTTCTCTGCATGTTCTCGATGCAGCTTCCTTGACTCCAGAAGTCTGAAAGGACACTAGATGATACAACCATTGAGAATATATAGCAAGACATGTACCACTTCATCCACCACGAGTGCTGTCACAAGTTAGGGCGGTTTTTTCATAAAGAAGGGCAACTGAACTCAAACAAGAAATTTGAGTGTCTTGTTGACTAGGTCAAGAGAATTATATAAATTATATGTGTGGATCAAGTTGTAAGATATTTCATAAACATCATCTAGTACTATGTGTTTGTATAAGCATTGTGTAAATATATTAATTAATAGCTTGTCTGAATTAATTAATATTGTATATATTATTAAATGCGGCTTTGATTGATAAAGATAACCTTTTTTTATTGATTGTCCAAGCAAATCATTATCGATTCTATATACATAATACGCGAACCCAAAAATAAGTTCAAAATTGGCGGGAACTCCAAATTCAAAATTTGGCACATAATCATCATAGGCGGGCCACATTGCAAAACTTGCCTACCTGTGACACTATCTTCAGTGGCAGGCCACATTCCAAAACATCCTCCTGTGAAACTATCTTCACTGGCAGGCCACATTGCCTAACAGCCCGCGAATTAATATCTTCGCTGGCAGTCGTTGTTACCCGGCCGGCTACGAAGATTATTTTTGTTGGCGGCTGCGTTATGTAGCCTGCCAGCATAAATGGTATCATGTTGGCAGTCGTTTGTCGACAAAGAAAAAGGTTGCATTTTCTTTGGCCATTAGTTGCTGGCTACTGGCCTAACCAGTACTGAAAACGTGATTTGGCCACTAGAGATTTGCCTTTTCATAGTAGTGGCAGCAATTGAGAAAATTGAGTGGTTCACATCCCATAGTAGAATCAACCACCTGATCGATATGAGGAAGACCAAAGGGATTCTTAGAACATGTTTTATTTAAGTCGGTATAGTCAACGCACATGCGCCATTGTTCTTCTTCTTCAGGACCAGAACTGGGTTTGCTAGCCAATCCACATAATTTTGTGATTTTTCAATATAACATGGAGGTATTTACTATTTAAGATTTTGCATGTAAATTCCAATAGAATTAGGCACATAGGGCTTAATTAACGGGAATTTAAAATTTTGAATTTCACAAAATCAAAGAAATTGCAAAGTTTCAAATATCTTCGATCACAATATTAGTGAGACCACATATAAGAAGTATAACAATGTATGTAAACACAAATTATGGTCTAAATCATGTGATGTGGACGAGATAACTCATTCCTAAGAGATATCTTAGTCTCCACATTATTTTGTGTTGTACTCATACAATATTGAAATTTTTCAATATGTGTATGGACGCAATCACAAACATTTTGCATATTATCCATCTTGAATTAAGTATTCACACTTAATTAATGGAATAATACGGAAATAAATTTGCAAGAAAATTGCAATGAAGGAAATAAATTCCAAATATGTATAAGTTATTAGGAATGCTTATGGATATTCGCTTTGAACATTTGCACAATTTCCAGTACTCATAGGGTCTATAATTTGCAATAAAATAATTAAATCCCAAATTATGTGTATGTTATTGGAAATAATTAATTTCCTATACAGGGACTAAAACTAAAATAGCATTAAATAGTACTATTTACATGGGCTATTGCGTAATTTTCTAGAAATCCAGGGTCTATTTTACAAAATGGCAGGAACTTGGGCTGAGGATTCCTAAGAGGAGGAGTTTTGGAGGAACGACCATTGGCTGGCCCAGCTGGCCACGAGCAAACCCGGGACAGTGGGCTAATAGGGCCACCAGCCGGCCCATTTGGCCGATGGCCTTAAAGGGCACGGGGGCTAGTTAGGGTTAGGGTCCCCAACCGCCTCCCTCCCTGATCCACCGTCGCCGCCGTGCTATCACCAATCCCGTCGCGCCACCAAGCCGCCATGCCTCCGTATCCTCAGTGCACGGCGAGGATTCCTAAGAGGAGGAGTTTTGGAGGAAGATGAAGCCTTCACAGCCGTTCGCCATGGTGAAGCCCGCCGGTGGTGCGAGGACAAAGCGGAGGAACTCGGGACTATCGAGGGCTATAGACGAGCCACGCTAAAGGGCGGTAGGCCTCGTAGAGACGAGTCGATGGCGACCGGGCGGCATAGAGAAGTTCCGGTGCGGTGAGGTGGGAAGGAGGGATTTATAGTCGACCGGTGACCAATCTCCCTCTTCTTGGCGATGCTATCCATGGAGTGGATGGCCCACAGCTAGCCATTGGTCAGCACTCTGCCATGGTCAGTCGAAGTGATCTCGTGTAGTGGTGGCACCTGTGCCGTGGAAGCCACCGTGGCTGCTGTTAAAGTTAATTGGGCTTGACCCATTTAATCCTAGAAAATTCCAAGGCCCACAATTAATGCTAGGTGGAAAAAGGATTAGTCCCACATGAAAAACTAACAAGAGAATGGTTCAACTTAAATAGGTTGCAATTGTGTGCACCTGTTGACAAGTTGAGGATGGCGGATGGAAGGCCACACGCGCGCGCGTGCCGAGCCGAGCCGGTACGTGGGCATGGGCGTGGCGCCGTTCATGTTCTGCTGTCATTATTTTTAATGGAATGAAACTGATGATCTAATGGCAGCCATGCATTAGTCTATTCATTCCTTGCTGCTCTTAGCTATTCCTGGTTCAGGATACTTGCACGCACAAGTTTCTGGACGAGCAAGCCTCTAGAACTCCGTTCGCTTGAGTACCTGCACGGATAGTCGAACGATCAAGTTTTTGGAGAGCGGTTCTCGGTGCGACTGCTCCTTCGGTTCTGTTTGTGACTGCACTGCATCAACTCGTCTTCAGTTCTGTTCATGACTGCACTGCGTCAACTCATTTGACTACACCAACATGTCGACTGACCAAAACAACGACACCAACACCAACACCGCATCCAGATCGAGTGTTCCTAACACTGGCCTCTTTTCTGGGTACATTCTAGTACTGATTTCTTTTGTGTTAAACATGTTAGTAGATGCAATTTTTACTATCAACATTTTCATGTTTAGCACAAGTAGCGGATCATTCATTCACATAATTTTCACGATTATTCTAATGAATTTCTGGATTAAACTATGCCGAATTTTGACTAGATTTCCAACAATCCAAAACCTTGATAGGTCTTTTTGGTAGTCGGTTTTGCTGCGTCACTTAAGCCACACCCTCCATTTGATGGTTCCAACTATAAGAGATGGAAGGCACGTGCGCTACTGCGGTTGACTACCATACAGTGCTTTCATGTTGCACAAGGCAAGCCTACTGAACCGCCTCCTACCCCTGAGGAGGAGCGCAAGTTCGAGGTGGCTAATTGTCTGTTTCGAGGTGCACTGATTAGCGTGCTGGCTGACAACATAGTGGACATGTATATGCATATGCCTACGGGCAAAGAGATGTGGGGCTCACTCGAGGCCAAGTTCGGAGTTTTCGATGCTGGCAATGGGCTGTATCTCATGGAGCAGTTCTATGACTACAAGATGGTCGATGGCCGTTCTGTAGTAGAGCAGGCTCATGAGATTCAGGCATTGGCAAAGGAACTAGAGAACAACAGTTGCGAGTTGCCAGACAAGTTTATGGCAGGTGGCATTATTGCCAAATTGCCGCCTTCTTGGACAGATTTTGCCACTTCTCTAAAGCACAAAAAACAGGAGTTAAGTGTTACTGATCTCATTGGCTCCCTGGGTGTTGAAGAGAAGGCGAGGGCAAAAGATACTCGTGGCAAGAGAGTTGAGAGAGGTTCTAGTGCAAATTTGGTGTAGAAGAAGAATCCTCAAGCCTCCCACAGGAAGAAGAACAAGCCTGATGTCAAGCCCAAGGGCAATACCACTTTTAAGAAGAAGAAGGGCAAGGGAAAGGGCAGCTGCTTTGTGTGCGGTGATTTTGGCCATTGGGCCAAGGATTGTCCATACCGCAAGGATAAGCTAAAGAGGTCCGTCAACATGGTTATTAGCGAGACTAGAGGAACATTAGGGTACAGTAATTTTTTACCTACAGTTCTTTCTATTTTCATTCACCTGAATGGTGGGTTAATACTGGTGCTAATATTTATGTGTGTGCTGATATTTCCCTGTTTTCATCTTATCAGGTCAGCAGAGGTTCCTCCTTGTCGATGGGTAACGGATCACATACAGCTGTTCATGGTGTTAGTACAGTCTATCTGAAGTTTAGTTTGGGAAAGACAGTGCAACTAAACAACGTGCAGCATGTCCCCTCAATAAAGAAAAATCTCATACCAAAGTATGGTACATTTGTTGGAAAAGGGTATGAGAGCAGAGGCTTGTTCCGCTTTTCTTTGAATGATGCTTCTAATAAAGTTGTGAACCATGTGAGTAATTATGATAAGTCTAATGTTTGGCATTCTCGACTCTGTCATATTAATTTTGGTTGTATGACACGCTTAGCTAACATGAATTTAATCTCGAAGTTCAATTTGGTCAAGGGTTCTAAATGCCATACATGTGTTCAATAAAAACAACCTCGCAAGCCTCACAAGGCAACGGAGGCGAGGAATTTGGCACCGTTAGAACTTGTTCATACCGATTTGTGTGAGATGAACGGCGTGCTGACCAAAGGGAGAAAGAAGTATTTCATGACGCTTATAGATGATTGTACTATATTTTGTTACGTGTACCTATTGAAAACAAAAGATGAAGCATTGCATTATTTTAAGATCTATAAGGCTGAGGTAGAAAACCAACTTGAAAGAAAAATTAAACGATTAAGGTCGGATCGTGGTGGAGAGTATTTTTCACATGAGTTTATTTTATTCTGTGAGGAACTTAGTATTATTTATGAGAGGATGCCTCCCTATTCGCCCCAATCAAACAGGGTTGCTGAAAGAAAGAACCGCACTCTAATTGATTTGTTTAACGCCATGTTAAACACTGCGGTACTTTCCAAGGAATGGTAGGGTGAGGCTATCTTGACTACATGTCATGTCCTGAATAGAGTTCCTACAAAGAACAAAGAAGTAATACCATTCAAGGAATGGGAAAAGAAAATGTTGACTCTCTCATACTTGCGCACTTGGGGATGTTTAGCCAAAGCTAATGTGCCAATAATCAAAAAGCCCAAACTTAGACCGAAAACCGTAGATTGTGTCTTTCTTGGTTATCTATCCACAACGTGGGTTATAGGTTCTTAATTGTAAACTTTGGAGTACCTGACATGTGTGCTGGTACAATCATAGTCCAAAGATGCTACATTTTTTGAGAATGAATTTCCTATGAAAAAGGTACCAAGCTCATCTAGTCAAGAACCTATTTTCCGGATTCTTTTGTGCCGATAGAGCATGATGAACAAACGTCTGTGGAAAATCCTAAGGAGGATAGCACTGTAGTTATTTGAAAGAGTAAGAGATAGAGGATTGCAAAGTCTTTTGGTGATGGCTACATTGTATACCTTGTGGATGACACTCTAAGAACTATAGAAGAGGTATACTCATCTCCTGACGCTGACTATTGGAAGGAAGCGATACGGAGTGACATGGATTCTATTATGTCTAATAGAACTTGGGAGGTCGTTGATCGTCCTTATGGGTGCAAACTTATAGTATGTAAATGGGTTTTCAAGAAAAAGTTTAGACCTGATGGTATGATTGAAAAGTACAAGGCAAGGCTTGTGGCCAAGGGTTATACTCAAAAAGAAGGCGAGGACTTTTTCGACACTTACTCACCTGTTGCTCGGTTGACCACAATTCGAGTGCTACTTGCTCTAGCAGCCTCTCATGGTCTTCTCGTTCATCAGATGGACATTAAGACAACTTTCCTAAATGGAGAGTTGAAGGAGGAGATCTATATGGATCAGCCAGATGGATTTATCGTAGAAGGTCAAGAAGAAATGGCGTGTAAATTGTTGTAGTCTTTGTATGGCCTTAAGCAAGCACCTAAGCAATGGCATGAGAAGTTCGACAGAATTTTGACATCTGCTGGCTTTGTTGTGAATGAAGCTGACAGATGTGTGTATTATCGCTATGGATGGACATTAAGACAACTTTCCTAAATGGAGAGTTGAAGGAGGAGATCTATATGGATCAGCCAGATGGATTTATCGTAGAAGGTCATGAAGAAATGGCGTGTAAATTGTTGAAGTCTTTGTATGGCCTTAAGCAAGCACCTAAGCAATGGCATGAGAAGTTCGACAGAATTTTGACATCTGCTGGCTTTGTTGTGAATGAAGCTGACAGATGTGTGTACTATTGCTATGGTGGGGGAGAGGGAGTGATCTTTTGCTTGTATGTTGATGACATTGATTTTTGGGACCAACCTCTATGTGATTGAGGAGGTCAAGGACTTTCTGTCCAAAACTTTGAGATGAAAGATTTCGGAGTGGCTGATGTGATTCAACATTATGCTACTGAGAGGAGGTGATGGTGGGGTTACACTCTTGCAATCCCACTATGTGGAAAAGATCTTGAGTCGCTTTAGTTACAGTGGCTGCAAGCCTGCTCAAAATACTCCTTATGATCCTGGTGTGTTATTAAGAAAAAACCGAAGAATAACAAGGGATCAATTGAGATACTCCCAGATCATTGGTTCACTAATGTATTTGGCCAGTTCTACGAGGCCTAACATCTCGTTTGCCGTGAGCAAGTTGAGCCGGTTTGTTTCAAATCCGGGAGATGATCACTACGTGCTCTTGAGAGAGTAATGCACTATCTAAAAGGCACTATGAGCTATGGCATTCACTATGCTGGGTATCCAAGGGTACTAGAGGGCTAAAGTGGTTCAAATTGGATTTCTGATGCTAATGAGATAAAAGTCACAAGTGGATATGTGTTCAAACTTGGAGGTGGCCCTGTTTCCTGGAAGTCTTGCAAGCAGACCATCTTAATGAGGTCAACAATGGAAGCAGAACTTACAGCGTTAGACATTGCCACTGTTGAGGCCGAATGGCTTTGTGAACTCCTTATGGATTTGCCGGTGGTGGAAAAACCAGTACCGGCTATCTTGTTGAACTGTGATAATCAGACAGTGATTATTAAGGTGAACAATTCTAAGGACAACATGAAGTCATCCAGGCATATAAAGAGGCAACTAAAATCTGTCAAAAAGCTAAAAAACTCCATAGTAATAGTGTTGGACTATGTCCAGATGGCTAAAAATCTAGCAGACTAGTTCACTAAGGGATTATCGCATAATGTGATAGAGAGTGCATCGAGTGAGATGGGCTTGAGACCCACGTGAGTCACACCATAATGATAACCTGTCCTATGTGAAAGGAGATCCCATGAAGTAGGATGGTGAAACAAGCTATTGGTTGGCTAGGAGGAGAATCCCTTAAGAGCTCATTTCTTTGTTGATGCACTTTCTCCTATTCTGTATGGCAGGTTGGTTTATACCTCAATGTGATCCGAGTGGCAAATTTAAGTAGAGGTGTTGGCCTACAGAACATCTTAGAAGGAACACACCTATATGAGTTCGACTGCTGGTCACAGTCTATTAGATTTGGGTGATCTCTAGATACTCATGAATAGGCCAGAAGTATGACCTATATATTCTAAACAGAGGGGATGCTTTAGGCAGCCTAGTATCAGTTAAGGAATTAGGTAAAGCTTATCCGCACAAAACTATCAATTCAAGGCATAGTCCATTGTTCAGTTGTGGATAAGTATAGCCTCTTCTCTAGGTGGAAGTTCAACTTAACAGTCTCCACTGAAACACTAGTATGTCAAACAGTAGCAGAACTAAGAGTATTTCTTATGAGGCTTGAAATTTGGAGAGGATTGTTATAGTTAATTGGGCTTGACCTATTTAATCCTAGAAAATTCCAAGGCCCACAATTAATACTAGGTGGAAAAAGGATTAGTCCCACATGGAAAACTAACAAGAGAATAGTTCAACTTAAATAGGTTGCAATTGTGTGCACCTATTGACAAGTTGAGGATGGCGGATGAAAGGTGTAACGACCCGTTTTCCTTTTCCCTGTTAAGACTTATTTTCGGGATCTTAATCCTCTCCTATCCTGTCAGCTGTGCCTCTGTTTTCCTTCTCCCGGCCAGCCGACTACCTTCTCCCTTGAGCCGAGTAGATTGCTACTCAGTCCTTGTATCCAACCCTTTTCCCTTGCCTTACTCGGACCTCCTTGCTGCCGAGTAAGCACTGTGTAGTGGCCGACTACCTTGTTGAGACCTGTTGTTTCCTTGTCCCCCGAGTTGCACCCGCCGTTGGACGCCGACTACCGAAGTGGAGAAGAACCAGTCTTCACCTGCCCGCAGCACCGCTTGGACCGATGGACAATAACCTGCTGCATCGCTTGGACCAGTGGTCAGTCCGAAGCCCTGTCAGTGAGATTTCTCCAACCTGTCCTAGCCTTGACCTTAATGTCTCATCGCAGCTACAGTGCCTGCCAACTCCCTGACCACGCCGGACTCCCAAGTCAATCCCTGCGTGGACATCAAATCCTTTGTCAGTTCACCTTGACTTTTTCTCCCTAGCCGTTGCCAGCTTCACCGTGCCTCACCCCTGCACGCCGGCTATATATATTGAGCCATCCATGCTCCTTCTTCCTTTGTTTTGCAAACCGGCCAGCTCCAGCTCTTTTAAGTTCTCATCCTCTCAAGCTTTGGAGCTCTGTCGTCTGGTTCGCAAGCCTGGTTCAGCCGACTGCCCCCCCCCCCTTTTCTGCAGCCGACTACTTCTTGATCCTTTTCTTGGTGTTTTACTTCTCCTGCTTATCAGTGTCTCTTTCTGCTTGTTCAGAGCCTGAACCGGTGGACGATCCCGAAGCCGCCTTCGCCGAAGAAGACCCCTCCTTGGAACAAGGCAAGCCTCTTTGATCATATTGTTTCCCATATATGCAAAACTATGTTGATTGGAAAATATTACGCATGCTTAGTTTACACCTCTTTAAACTGTTGGCCTCGGTTTGCAAGCGCAACCGATGGACCTACCCAGTAGTAGCACTTATTTTGGTAGGATGTTGATATATATATATTTCTCCCTTGAGAGCCCCACAAATGGCACGCTAGCATCCTATCTGAGGATACGATGCCGAGTAGAATGGCTTAGCTCTGCAACGTTGGTTGTCGTTGGGAAAAACATTGGGTTTTTACTAAACTGATTGGAAAACCCGGTACTCTGTGTATCGGCGAGTTTGCGAAACAAATAAAGTTGTGAAAATTTTGATGTACAGAGACAGTGCCTGTGTGGCTTGGCTATGTATTATCATTAAGGACCGTTTCCTTTGGGGATTCCATCCGAGCATCTTACAGTGCGACCAGACGGGTATTATGGGATACCCCTGGCCGAGTAAATAGTAGGTTTAGGGAAGTTCAGTGCCGACCACTGCATCCTGTGTGGATCCTTCGGCTGGCATTGGATGACTCTAGACTGGCTTTGGAAATGGCCTTGTCACGAATTTCTGGGTACAGACCAGTACTCGGTGTAATTTTCGTGTCGGATGGGTAAAGCGCACACCCTCTGCAGAGTTTAGCAGAACTGTTCGAACAGCCGTACCCACGGTTAAGGGCGATGCAAGGTGATTCCCATAGCGTAGATTTGTTTGCCAGTGATTTGTGAAAATGTTTGATGGCAAGGGAACCGTGGCCAGAGTTTGCCGAGT
Organism: Oryza meyeriana var. granulata; assembly: GCA_003991445.1. NCBI lineage: Eukaryota > Viridiplantae > Streptophyta > Magnoliopsida > Poales > Poaceae > Oryza > Oryza meyeriana. The sequence goes on from RYFJ01001803.1 coordinate 99,002, forward strand.
GGGCAAACGGAAGGCCTGTGTGGCCAGAAACGGATCTGTGTGATCCGGGGTGTTAAGCACCATAATCAAGTGAATGAAAAGTAAACAGGATGAAGATCATGCTCCCGGGTTGTAGGCAGGGCAGCAAGCTTAAGCCCCCGGGTTGTAGCCAAGGCGGCAGTTGTACAGATGTCTTCGGGTTGTAGCCAGAAGACGGATTGATCATGCTCCCGGGTTGTAGCCAGGGCAGCAGATTGATCAGGCTCCCGGGTTGTAGCCAGGGAAGCCGATTAGCTAGCTGGTTGTAGCCAGTCTAGCGGGCATTTAGTGCCATGAACAGGCTCCCGGGTTGTAGCCAGGGCAGCAGTGTTCGAGCCCCCGGGTTGTAGCCAGGGCGGCGGTTTAGCTAACTGGTTGTAGCCAGTGTAGCGGGCATCAAGTGCCACAGCTGAGATTTGGTTGTAGCCGAGTCTCAGGGTCAACGAGTGGTTGTAGCTACTCGGGAGATACAGGACCAGTTAATGCGAAGTAAAAGATGATATATATATACATGCTTGATTTATTAAGTGGCGAGTTGTTGAAAAGCAACTTGCGGAATGGATCGAGGCGTGAGCCTCTTTCCGACAACTAAAATTTGAATCTCACTAGTGTTTGCAAAGAAGAGTGTTTCTTAAGGCAGATTTTCGCAAATAAACCCTTAGCCTTTCTGTCTGACCGACATGGCATCTTTTCCGGCTTGCTGAGTACGAAAGTACTCACCTTGTTCATATATATGTATAGTAGGTTTTGAAGAAGACGAAGACCCGACTGCTGCCGAGTTCCTCCAAGACCAGGCCGACTACGAAGACTTCTGAAGGTTTCGAGCCTAGTCCCCAACCGAGCCTGTGGTGTAGTTTTGCCCAGCTTCCGCCCTGTTTTGCTGTTCACGCTAGTTTACCTGTTGATTATTTTGCCCATCCCGGGTTTGTCCTGGATGGATCTCCTTGTATATGTAAATACCCTGTTATGTATTTATTGTAATCTCTGAGTTGTATCATTGTTGTGCGTACCCGACTACTGATCCTGGGATCGGGTGCAGTATGCACATGGTGGCCTTCCACCTAGTCGGGAGGCGCCACAAGAGTGGTATCAGAGCAAAGGTTGGCCCTAGGAGCGAAACCCCACCCGTGTAGATGACCTTGAGGATCTTATTTTGAAAACTATGCTAATTGCAAAAATCTAGGACTTGTCTGAGTATCTTTCTCTTTGCTTTGTAGAATTTTTGGAAAAATTTCTAAACTCTTGGCTGTCTCACTACCTTTGGTTCCTGCGCAAGCCCTTAAGTTCCAGTGCCCTATCTGTCTTCTTTTCGTTGTGGCTGGGTTCCCGAGTATGTTCTAGGTCCTGCTGTTTTAATCTATCTTGCTAATCTTGTTGCTCCTTCATCTGTTCCGTCGGTTTGGTTGCCGATATCCTTGTTGAGCCTTTCTCCCTTGGTTGCCCTTTTCTAGGACCTGATGGCAGAACGTCAGCGCCGTACTGTTCGTGCTCCAGCTCGCCTAGGTTTTGAAGGCCAAGGTCCAGTCCGCAACAACCTGCTTACCGCCGCGGAGGAACAAGAAGTGGAGCAGACTCATGATCGGATGTCCGGAAATGGCCGTGCAGCCGGCCTTGGTACCTTTGACGCTGCAGCAGCAAACCCTGGAGGATTGCCCCAACCTCCTCACCTTCCAGCAGACCCCCAGCAGCTTATGGCCATCCAGACCCAGATCTTGCAGGGCATTGCTCAGAACTTGGCCGCAATGCAGCCTCTCCTCCATCAAGTTCAACCAGCACAAGCTCATGGCCGCTCCAAGCTTGCCGACTTCATGAGGTCCCGTCCAGCCGAGTTCTCACAGACTGCTGAGCCAGTAGAGGCCGACGACTGGCTGAAGGATATGGATAGAAAGTTGAACCTAGTGCAGTGCACACCTGTGGAGAAAACCCAGTTTGCAGCACATCAACTACGAGGTCCAGCCGCCGACTGGTGGGAGAACTACTGTGCTGCCCATCCAGATGCCGCCAACATCGCCTGGCCCGAGTTTGTTGAAGCCTTCAAAGCTGCACATGTCCCAGAAGGAGTAATAGACATCAAGAGAGAAGAGTTCAACAACCTCAAGCAGGGACATTCCAGCATCAGCGAGTACCTGAGCAGGTTCAACCACCTAGCTCGCTATGCACCAGAGGACGTGAACACGGACAAGAAGAAAATCAGAAGGTTTCTGAAAGGGATGAATGTGGCAATGAAGATCCAGCTTCTTGCCCATGACTTCCCTACTTTCCAACACATGGTCAACAGAGCCCTAGTGGTTGAAGACGCGAGGAAGGAGATCGACGTTTTTCGCAAGCGCAAGGCCTCCCAGATGCAGTCTCGTAGTAGTCCGAGTTCCAGGCCCTATCTCCCCAGTCCTTCTCGACAGTTCGCCCCATCCCAGTTCCAGGAGCAGATGTTTCGCCCATCTGTTTCCCGCCCGGCTTCTTCTGTTCAGTCCCGACCCCTCAGTGCAAGTACCGGTGCAAGTCGCCCTACCCCAGCCGGCCTTCAGCAGAGGAGTATCCCGAGTGCCCCAGGAAGCCGATGCTACAACTGCAACGAGTTGGGTCACTTCGCCCGACACTGCCCCCTAAAGCAAGACCCTGCAGCCTCTGGACGCCCCAACGCCAGCGCTTCAAGAGCCCCTGCGTTCAGTCGAGGACAGCCGACTACACGTGCTAGTGGATCTGCCTCCCGTGCCCCTCCGGCCTTTGGACGTGGCCGAGTCAATCATATCCAGTCGGAGACAGCCCGAGAAGCTTCGGATGTGGTAATGGGTACGTTTCTTGTCAACTCTGTACCTGCGGTTGTTCTGTTTGATTCTGGAGCATCGCATTCCTTTATCTCTCAATCTTTTGTGGATAAGTATGGTTGGGATGTTCAAGGCCTTAGGATACCTATGGTCATACACTCCCCTGGCAAGGAGTTTAGGTCAGATCAGTCTTGCCCTGGAGTTACCCTGGTAATTAAAGGAGTTAGTTTCTCAGCCAACCCCATTATCCTGGAATCACAAGGCTTGGATTTGATTCTAGGCATGGACTGGTTAGCTAGGCACAAAGGCCGAATAGACTGTGCAACCAGCACCATAACCCTGCAGTGCCCTTTTGGACGAGAAGTGAAGTTTGCCTCCCCTGGAAACCCTAAGAACCTATCTCTCCTGAGTTTTGTGCAAGTAGTCCCTTTGGAAGAAGTGCCGGTGATCAATGAGTACCCTGATGTCTTCCCAGACAGTCTACCCGGAATGCCCCCTGATAGAGAGATTGAGTTCTCTATAGAGTTGCTACCCGGCACAGCACCCATATCCAAGAGACCCTATAGAATGGCGGCTAAAGAGTTAGCCGAAGTGAAGAAACAGATAGAAGAACTTGAGAGCCTAGGTTTTGTGCGACCTAGCACATCACCTTGGGGAGCTCCAGTGCTCCTAGTGGAAAAGAAAGATAAGACCAAGAGGATGTGCGTTGATTATCGCGCACTGAATGAGGTAACCATCAAGAATAAGTATCCTCTACCAAGGATTGATGATCTGTTCGACCAGCTGCAAGGAGCTAAAGTTTTCTCTAAGGTTGACTTGAGATCAGGATACCACCAGCTAAAGATCAGACTTGAGGATATACCCAAGACAGCTTTCCTGACCCGTTATGGATTATATGAGTATACAGTGATGTCCTTCGGACTCACCAATGCCCCAGCTTTCTTCATGAGTCTTATGAATAAGGTATTCATGGAATATCTCGACAAGTTTGTCGTGGTATTCATGGATGACATCCTAATCTTCTCCAAGGACGAGCAAGAACATGTTGGACATCTGAGAATGGTTCTAGGAAAGTTGAGAGAACACCAGCTGTTTGCCAAGTACTCGAAGTGTGAGTTCTGGCTAGACCGAGTTGCTTTTCTCGGGCATGTGGTCACTGCCCAAGGAGTAGAAGTGGACCCGGGGAAAGTGAGAGACGTGCTTTCTTGGAGATCCCCGACTACGGTCACAGAAGTAAGGAGTTTTCTAGGTTTGGCTGGATACTACCGGAGGTTCATTGAAGGATTTTCAAGGATTGCCAAACCAATGACAGGCTTGCTAAGGAAGGAAAAGAAGTTTGAGTGGAGTGACGCCTGTGAGGAAAGTTTTCAGAAATTAAGGAAAAGGCTGACTACCCCACCCGTGTTGATCCTTCCGGATATCAGAAAAGATTTTGAGGTATACTGTGATGCATCCCGACTCGGCATAGGCTGTGTACTTATGCAGGAAGGAAGAGTGGTTGCTTATGCCTCAAGACAGTTAAGACCCCATGAGCTGAACTACCCTACTCATGACCTAGAGTTGTCAGCAGTAGTGCATGCCTTGAAGATATGGCGACACTACCTAGTCGGAAACCGGTGTGAAGTATACATCGATCATAAGAGCCTGAAGTACATCTTCACTCAGACCGAGCTTAACCTCAGACAGAGAAGATGGCTTGAGTTGATTAAAGATTACGACCTTGGAATACATTACCACCCTGGCAAGGCAAATGTTGTTGCCGATGCCCTCAGTCGGAAAGTCCACTGTAATGCCATCTTGACCCTGCCCCTTCAACCCGAGTTAAGTCGAGAACTGGAAAAGCTAAGGATAAATATGGTCAAGCCAGGAACGCTGGCGACTTTGCTGATTCAACCTACCCTGGAGGACCAGATCAGAGAAGCTCAAAAGGAAGATGAAAATATTGTGTCTATTAAGGAAAGCATGGCCAAAGGAAAAGCCCCCGAGTTCTCCGTTGACAGCAAAGGAACTGTTTGGTTTGGGAAAAGCATTTGCGTGCCCGACAGAAGGGAAATCCGAGACTTAATCTTGAGAGAAGCCCATGAGTCCGCTTATTCCATCCACCCAGGAAGTACCAAGATGTACCGGGATATAAAGGATTATTACTGGTGGCCTGGAATGAAGCGAGATATTGCCGAGTATGTCGCGGTTTGTGACATTTGTCAAAGGGTTAAAGCCGAGCATCAGAAACCAGCAGGATTGCTTCAGCCCTTAAGGATACCCGAGTGGAAATGGGAAGAAATAGGAATGGATTTCATCGTTGGATTACCTAAGACCCCGACAGGACATGATTCCATCTGGGTAATAGTGGACCGGCTGACCAAAGTCGCCCACTTTATCCCCGTCAAGACCACCTACCCGGCTAAGAAGTTAGCTGAGTTGTATCTGACCAAGGTTATCTGCCAACATGGAGTCCCAAAGAAGATCGTGTCCGACCGAGGAGCTCAATTCACATCCCACTTTTGGCAAAAGTTGCATGAGGCAATGGGCACTAATCTCAATTTCAGTACTGCATATCACCCCCAGACGAATGGACAGACCGAGAGAGTAAACCAGATCGTGGAAGATATGCTAAGAGCATGTGCCCTGGATTTTGAAGGAACCTGGGATCTCTGTCTGCCTTATGCCGAGTTCTCCTACAATAACAGCTATCAAGCCAGTATCCAGATGGCCCCCAATGAAGCTCTATATGGACGCAAGTGTAGAACTCCACTCTGTTGGACAGACGTAGGAGAAAAGATGATTTTTGGACCAGACCTTTTGAAAGAGGCAGAAGAGCGAGTTAAGGTTATCCGAGAATGCTTGAAGACCGCCCAAGCCTGACAGAAGAACTATGAGGATAATCGGAGACGAGAGCTCGAGTTTCAGATAGGAGACCATGTGTATCTCCGAGTATCACCCCTACGAGGAACAAAAAGATTTGGAATGGGTGGAAAGCTAGCGCCTCGCTACATCGGACCTTACCCTATCGTTGACAGACGCGGAGTGGTGGCGTATCAACTGGAGTTGCCCGAAGAACTCTCTGATGTCCACGATGTGTTCCATGTGTCCCAGTTGAAGAAATGTCTTCGCATCCCAGAAGAGCAAGTTCCGTTGGAAGAGATCAACGTGCAACGCAACCTTACATACAAGGAACGCCCAATTCGGATTCTGGAGACAAGGGATAGATGTACAAGGCGAAAGACAATCAGATTCTACAAGGTGCAATGGAGTAACCATTCAGAGGATGAAGCTACATGGGAACGAGAAGATCGCCAAGCTGAGTACCCGGAGCTCTTCGCCGAGTAGCGGAATCTCGGGACGAGATTCTGTTAAGTGGGGGAGGTTTGTAACGACCCGTTTTCCTTTTCCCTGTTAAGACTTATTTTCGGGATCTTAATCCTCTCCTATCCTGTCAGCTGTGCCTCTGTTTTCCTTCTCCCGGCCAGCCGACTACCTTCTCCCTTGAGCCAAGTAGATTGCTACTCAGTCCTTGTATCCAACCCTTTTCCCTTGCCTTACTCGGACCTCCTTGCTGCCGAGTAAGCACTGTGTAGTGGCCGACTACCTTGTTGAGACTTGTTGTTTCCTTGTCCCCCGAGTTGCACCCGCCGTTGGACGCCGACTACCGAAGTGGAGAAGAACCAGTCTTCACCTGCCCGCAGCACCGCTTGGACCGATGGACAATAACCTGCTGCATCGCTTGGACCAGTGGTCAGTCCGAAGCCCTGTCAGTGAGATTTCTCCAACCTGTCCTAGCCTTGACCTTAATGTCTCATCGCAGCTACAGTGCCTGCCAACTCCCTGACCACGCCGGACTCCCAAGTCAATCCCTGCGTGGACATCAAATCCTTTGTCAGTTCACCTTGACTTTTTCTCCCTAGCCGTTGCCAGCTTCACCGTGCCTCACCCCTGCACGCCGGCTATATATATTGAGCCATCCATGCTCCTTCTTCCTTTGTTTTGCAAACCGGCCAGCTCCAGCTCTTTTAAGTTCTCATCCTCTCAAGCTTTGGAGCTCTGTCGTCTGGTTCGCAAGCCTGGTTCAGCCGACTGCCCCCCCCCCTTTTCTGCAGCCGACTACTTCTTGATCCTTTTCTTGGTGTTTTACTTCTCCTGCTTATCAGTGTCTCTTTCTGCTTGTTCAGAGCCTGAACCGGTGGACGATCCCAAAGCCGCCTTCGCCGAAGAAGACCCCTCCTTGGAACAAGGCAAGCCTCTTTGATCATATTGTTTCCCATATATGCAAAACTATGTTGATTGGAAAATATTATGCATGCTTAGTTTACACCTCTTTAAACTGTTGGCCTCGGTTTGCAAGCGCAACCGATGGACCTACCCAGTAGTAGCACTTATTTTGGTAGGATGTTGATATATATATATATTTCTCCCTTGAGAGCCCCACAAATGGCACGCTAGCATCCTATCTGAGGATACGATGCCGAGTAGAATGGCTTAGCTCTGCAACGTTGGTTGTCGTTGGGAAAAACATTGGGTTTTTACTAAACTGATTGGAAAACCTGGTACTCTGTGTATCGGCGAGTTTGCGAAACAAATAAAGTTGTGAAAATTTTGATGTACAGAGACAGTGCCTGTGTGGCTTGGCTATGTATTATCATTAAGGACCGTTTCCTTTGGGGATTCCATCCGAGCATCTTACAGTGCGACCAGACGGGTATTATGGGATACCCCTGGCCGAGTAAATAGTAGGTTTAGGGAAGTTCAGTGCCGACCACTGCATCCTTTGTGGATCCTTCGGCTGGCATTGGATGACTCTAGACTGGCTTTGGAAATGGCCTTGTCACGAATTTCTGGGTACAGACCAGTACTCGGTGTAATTTTCGTGTCGGATGGGTAAAGCGCACACCCTCTGCAGAGTTTAGCAGAACTGTTCGAACAGCCGTGCCCACGGTTAAGGGCGATGCAAGGTGATTCCCATAGCGTAGATTTGTTTGCCAGTGATTTGTGAAAATGTTTGATGGCAAGGGAACCGTGGCCAGAGTTTGCCGAGTGGGCAAACGGAAGGCCTGTGTGGCCAGAAACGGATCTGTGTGATCCGGGGTATTAAGCACCATAATCAAGTGAATGAAAAGTAAACAGGATGAAGATCATGCTCCCGGGTTGTAGCCAGGGCAGCAAGCTTAAGCCCCCGGGTTGTAGCCAGGGCGGCAGTTGTACAGATGTCTTCGGGTTGTAGCCAGAAGACGGATTGATCATGCTCCCGGGTTGTAGCCAGGGCAGCAGATTGATCAGGCTCCCGGGTTGTAGCCAGGGAAGCCGATTAGCTAGCTGGTTGTAGCCAGTCTAGCGGGCATTTAGTGCCATGAACAGGCTCCCGGGTTGTAGCCAGGGCAGCAGTGTTCGAGCCCCCGGGTTGTAGCCAGGGCGGCGGTTTAGCTAACTGGTTGTAGCCAGTGTAGCGGGCATCAAGTGCCACAGCTGAGATTTGGTTGTAGCCGAGTCTCAGGGTCAACGAGTGGTTGTAGCTACTCGGGAGATACAGGACCAGTTAATGCGAAGTAAAAGATGATATATATATACATGCTTGATTCATTAAGTGGCGAGTTGTTGAAAAGCAACTTGCGGAATGGATCGAGGCGTGAGCCTCTTTCCGACAACTAAAATTTGAATCTCACTAGTGTTTGCAAAGAAGAGTGTTTCTTAAGGCAGATTTTCGCAAATAAACCCTTAGCCTTTCTGTCTGACCGACATGGCATCTTTTCCGGCTTGCTGAGTACGAAAGTACTCACCTTGTTCATATATATGTATAGTAGGTTTTGAAGAAGACGAAGACCCGACTGCTGCCGAGTTCCTCCAAGACCAGGCCGACTACGAAGACTTCTGAAGGTTTCGAGCCTAGTCCCCAATCGAGCCTGTGGTGTAGTTTTGCCCAGCTTCCGCCCTGTTTTGCTGTTCACGCTAGTTTACCTGTTGATTATTTTGCCCATCCCGGGTCTGTCCTAGATGGATCTCCTTGTATATGTAAATACCCTGTTATGTATTTATTGTAATCTCTGAGTTGTATCATTGTTGTGCATACCCGACTACTAATCCTGGGATCGGGTGCAGTATGCACATGGTGGCCTTCCACCTAGTCGGGAGGCGCCACAAAAGGCCACACGCACGCGCGCCGGGCTAGGCCGTGTGCGTGTCGTGTCCGGAACAGGAAGGGGAACTGGCCTGGCCTGGCCTGGCCGTTCATGTTCTGCTCTCATTATTTTTGATGCAATGAAACTGATGATCTAATGGCGACTGTTCATTAGTCTATTCATTCCTGGCTCTTCGGCTCCCTGACTCTTCGACTTCCTCTGGCTCTTCGGCTTCATGACTCCCTGGCTTCCCCGAGCGACCGTTCATTAGTCTATTCATTCCTGGCTCTTCGGCTCCCCGACTCTTTGACTTCCTCTGCTCTTTGGCTTCCCGACTCCCCAGCTTCCCTGCGTGCCATACAAGGCCAGCATCGCCTCTTCTCCTGTTAGCTTGAGAGAGACAGAACTCCACTGTTCTACCACAGTTCCTGCTCCTATGCTGCTCTTAGCTATTCCCAGTCCGGGATACTTGCACGCACAAGTTTTTGGATGAGCAGGCCTCCGGAACTCCGTTCGCTTGAGTACCTGCACGGGTAAGCGGGCGATCAAGTTTTTGGAGAGCGCTTCTCGGTGCGACTGCTCCTTCGTTTCTGTTCGCGACTGCACTACATCAACTCGTTCGACTACACCAACATGTCAATTGACTAGAACAATGACACTAAAACCAACACCGCATCCCAATCCAGTGTTCCTAACACTGGCCTCTCTTCTGGGTATATTCTGGTGCTCATTTCTTTTGTGTTAAACATGTTAGTAGATGTAATTTTTACTGTCAGCATGTTCATGTTTAGTACAAGTAGCGGATCACTCATGCACATAATTGTCACGATTATTCTAATGAATTTCTGAATTAAAATATACCGAATTTTGACTAGATTTTCAACAGCTGCCGGGAGAGCGGCAGGGGGTCCCGGTGGCTCGGTTGGGTCGCAGGGCAGCCATAGGGCCATAGGGTCCATTGAAGCCAGTGGGACGGTCCGAGCAGTGGGCTGAAGACCTCTTGCATGGCCGAAGAACCACTCATGAGGGCAAAGGTCCAACGATTCATTATTCTTACTGGTGCAAAAGTTGAAGGATTCTTCCTTCTTCTCCCCTTCTTCTGTGTTGTTCTTTGTTAGAAAATCTGTTCTTTCTTCTGCCCTCTTCTCTTCGCTTGGTGAAGAGCTTGTTGATTACGTGTTTGAAATAAAAAATGGATGAATGATCTATGTATTGATTCGCTTGATGATTACAGTATATTACATATGTATAAAAAGAATAAGGACGCTAATCGCGTCCAATCAGGAAGGAGACGTCTGTTCCTATTAGCAACCGCTAATGGCTAGTTGGCATGGCGTGGCAAAGGCAGCTGCATGCATGTGACCAGTTATGTTTTAATATTTGGAATATAAAGCTAGCCACCCTAATTAAATGTCTGGTGCTTACATGCTGCATGTCAATAGTAATTTTGCATGTAACTCTACGGAACTTAATGGATTCACTGAAGTCCATTAAGCTAAGCTGTTGCCACGGATCAGCTAATTTCCTTGTCACATAATTTCTTTTGAATACGAATTTCAAATTTAAATAGTTATTAAATCAATAAATTTAAAATAAAATAAAATTTTAGATGGTCTATTTTTAAAATATTATTAAAAAATAGTTCATAAAATAATAAAAATTCCAGATAGCTATGCCAATGATCTGTTCGTAACATGGATAGCATTCCAGATTAAACTTGCCAGACGGTGTTATATATGGACGGGCAACAAGTGATGGAAGTAAAAAATATGCAAACCTTCATGTTGACTTTTGACAACATCTGGAGCAATGTGTCTTTTTTTTTTCATTTTCACAAGTGCCTTTTCGGCGTATGGGGAGTATTATATGCTGTTCGAGTAACCCGAATTAATTAAGATGGAATGCTGTCTGACTTTATAATCAAGATTTCTAAAGAATTAGTAAAGCACTTGGACAACTGCAACAAAAAATAACGCATTCATTTATTAACTTTGTTTATAAATGACTCAATGCATTAATATGAAACTTGTAGGTTGTTTTGGGCTGAGACAACTTTGGCATTTTAGGGTGTGTTTGGCAGGGCTCCAGCTCCTAGATTCTGGTTTGGTGGAGCTGGAGCCCAACCAAATGGTCCAGCTCCAGCAAAAAATGGATCAGATCAGGCTGGAGCACTCCTAAAAAAAGAACTAGCAGGTTGGAGCGGGTCTCTCCCAGCTCTATGGCTCCAGCTCCGTCCGTTTTACATATGTACCCATAGAAGTTGTATTGTAATTACCCGCAAATGCCACTGATATACCTCCCTCGGCCCCTCACAGACTTCGGGTGTTTGGGAGGCACAGCGGCCTCTCTCCCGACCTCTCCCAAATCCAGTCCTGCGCGCAAGGCTCCAGCGGAGTAGGCGACGGCTGCCGGAGGGGAAGCAAGCGGCGGCGGTCGGAGGGGGAGCAGGCAGCGGCGGCGGCGGCCGGAGGGGGAGCAGGCGGGGCGGCCGGAGGGAAGCGGCGGCGGCTGGAGGGGAGCAGGCGGCGGCGGCGGTGTTGCGGCAAATCCAGGGCGGCGGCGGCGGTCGAGGGGACCAGGCGGGGTGGCCCGAGGGGAAGCGGCGGCGGCTGGAGGGGGAGCAGCGGCGGCGGCGGTGTTGCGGCAGATCCAGGGGCGCGGCGGCGGTCGGAGGGGACCAGGCGGGGGTGGCCCGAGGGGAAGCGGCGGCGGCTGGAGGGGGAGCAGGCGGTGCGGCGGTGTTGCGGCAGATCCAGGGGCGGCGGCGGTGTCGGAGGGGGAGCAGGCCGGGTGGCCCGAGGGGAAGCGGCGGCGGCTGGAGGGGAGCAGGCGGCGGCGGCCGAAGGGGGAGCAGGCTGCGGCGACGCGTGTCGCGAGCTTCCTTCGGCGCACGCGGCGGAGGGCGGCGCACCGGCAGGCCCTCGTTGCATCCTCCTCTGCATCCCCTCTCTGCACGGTGCATTGATTGTTGAAGGTAATTTTTGCCCAAACCCTAAAATTTCCCCTACCTCTTCCCTTCATTTGTGGCTAATTTCTGTGGGAATGATTGATTGATTGGGTTGATTGGTTGCGATTTTGCAACGAACAAATGGGGAAAAATTCAGATCTGAAATTTTGGTTGATTGGTTGATGAGGTATGTGAAGTTTCAGATTAGAGAAAGAGTAGTCGCTGCTAGTGAAATCCATACTGCTAATGAATGGAGAGATGTTACAATCACACAATCAATTGTGCAAAAAGAAATCCATACTGCTAATGAATGGAGAGATGTTACATATTGGAAATTCCAAATTTTTATTGCGCATGTTTTGCCATGCATGGAGAGCTAACGCTTACTTTTGTTAGGCCTACTCCTCTTGCAAATAAATCTGAGTAAATTGCTGATGGTAAGTAAGGTTTGATATAACCTGAACTACAATCGACACCCAAACACCATAGTTATCGCACTGTAGTGAAACCACAGCTGTGGCTTTTGCCTAAAGATAATTGTGACCAGACATGATTTAAATTCCAATTCCCTATCTACACAACAAATAGATCCTTGTTGACATATAGACTACTAGCATATTTTTATTTTTCTTGTGCATTGGTCCATGTTATGCTTTACCATTGTTCAAGAGGAGTCTTAATGTTCTCAAGAAAAAGTGTCTTAATGGAAAGTATTAAGTCAGCAATGATTCATTCCCAGGTTTGAAAAATCACAAGTACTGCCAGAAACCATAAGCTTTCTAGTAATTTCCCAATTATCAAAAATATCCATTTAGTCTCCTGTCCATGTTATCCAATTATTGTTCCATCTGGACCACTGATCACTATATCATAATACATCCAACAGATAACCATCACTATATCATAATACATAACAATTACAAGCAACATCCTATTGGCCAATTGCTAGTTGCTTCTAATTTTAGGGCTTATGTGATATTATTTTTTATTATCTTACATTAATGGCTTGGCTGTCTAGAGCTATCGTTTCCCCTTTTAGTCCAAGTTTGCATTTATGCTGCAACACACTGTTCTTTGATACGGTAATATACAAGTGGATGGCAGGCATGGATCAAACTATGCCATCGGGAGTGTTAAACTACCCCTGGACCCTGCTGATTGGACTGACTACAACACTAGAGTTGTGTGTGAGATTTTTGCTGATCAAGTAGCTGCGGGTAATCGTCCAAATACCCATCTATCCAACACGGGGTTTGACGAAGTCATTGAGCAATTTGCTGCAAGAACTGGTCTTAGGTACACTAGGCGTCAATTTAAGAACAAATGGGATAAACTTAGGATCGAGTACAATTGTTGGAAGAAGTTAAACTCTCAAACAGGTTTGGGATGGGATGACACAAAGAAAACAGTGATGGCAACTGCAGCACGTTGGGCTCAGCTGAAAATAGTAAGTTTTGCTTTATGCGGTGTTATATTAAGAACTAGGAATCCAAATTCAATGTTCTAACTCATTTTATAATGTACTATTATGCAGGACATACCAGGCTGTTACAAGTTTATGAAGGTTGGATTGCAAAACGAAGAGTTACTGGCGAAAATGTTTGAAGATATTCGCAATAGTGGTGCTGACCATTGGTCTTTATCGCAAGGCACCGTACCAACAGCTACCAATGATGCAATTAATATGATGAAGACAATGAAAAGGATGACGAGATAGAGGAAGATGAACCAAGCGCCAAGAGAAAGAAAGGTTGTGCTCAAAGGTGGATAAGCTGAAGAAGAAGAGTGGATCTCAAAATGGTAGAGGAAATGTCAAAGAGTAATGAACTCTCTGCACAAACTTTATCATCTATTCAATCATTTAGTAGATTGAGAGAGGATCCTCTGGGTTGTTCAATAAAGGATGTTATGGCCTTGGTGGAGGAATGTGTGCTGTTGAAGGACAAACGAGCACTTCATTGCAACTGAAATATTTGTCAAGAAGGAGCAAAGAGAGATGTTTATTAATTCATTGCTACTCCTGCAGGACGTTTCGCATGGCTTAAGAAGAAGTATGATGTGAAGTATGGAAATTAGTTTTACGTTTGGTGTGCCTATGGAATGTATCATTTTAATTTAGTACTATTGTTGATCTGTATCACCTTGTTTGTGTATATTTTTAGACCTATGTTTATGAATGTCCTGCACAATTGTTGGTTTAATCACCTTATGTGTGCTACTTTATTTTTAGCTCTATGTCTATGTATACTTTTTGTTTTAGCACTATATTCATATATATTCTAATTTATTTTGTATGTACTTTATATGTAGATGTCAAGTGAGAGTGGAGAGGATGTTCTTCAGATGAAGAATCTGATTGTGATATGCTTATTATGCAATTGTACCAAAACATTGCAAGTAATCTTCTTCGTCTAGAAGAATTGTACAAAATTATCACTCAACATATTTGGAAAAGGCTCGCCTAGGACATCACGACTTAGTGAATGGGATGGGTGCAAGAAACTTTGGCCACTCCAGTGAATGCTATCGCAATGCTTCGTATGAATGCCAATACCTTTCTTGCTTTGCATGATCTTTTTGGTTAGTAAATATAAGTTGCATCTACTATACACATGCATACAATGAGGCACTTCCATTTTTCTCTTCATAGTCGGTGATGGTTCATCGAACCAAAGGGTGCAAAACCGTTTCAAGCATTCTGGTTAGACAATTAAGAGAAAGTTTCAAGAAGTTTTGTTTGCCGTGGTAGACTTGGGACGTGACATCGTGCGTCCAAAGGATCCAAACTTCACTATTGTCCATAAGAGAATTAGAAAAGATCGTCGCATGTGGCCATATTTTAAGGATTGCATTGGAGCTGTTGATGGTACTCATATCTATGCGGTTGTTCCAGATGAAGAGAAGGTTAGATATATTGGTAGATCCAAGACTACTACTCAAAATGTGATGGCTATTTGTGATCATGATATGAGATTTATATATGCATCTATTGGACAACCTGGTTCGATGCATGACACAACTGTTCTATTTAATGCATTGGAAACAGATAGAGCTATTTTTCCTCATCCTCCTCAAGGTAATTACCACATTTATATGTTGTATTTTTTGGTAAGTGATTTTAAATGATATATTAATGTTTATCTTTATTGTAGGAAAATATTATCTTGTTGATGCTGGTTATCCAAACCGCCCAGGATACTTAGCACCATATAAGGGTCAAAGGTACCATGTGCCGGAATTTCGAAGAGGTACAGCACCAAGTGGCGTGAAAGAAAAATTCAACTACTTGCACTCAAGTCTACGTAATATCATTGAGAGATGCTTTAGTGTATGGAAGATGAAGTGGCGAATTCTTCTCAAGATGCCTAGCTTTCCAATATGGAAACAGAAGATGGTTGTGGCGGCAACAATGGCATTGCATAATTTTATTCGTGACTATGATGCGCCGGATAGGCATTTTCAGAGGTTTGATAGAAATCCAGATTATGTGCCTACCATTCCATCTAGATATAGAAGATATATCATCTCTCAAGATGCATCGGATACATCAACCGAGGGTGCGAGTGATGCATCAATGGATGCATTTCGTGATGACCTATCCCATCTATTATAGGATAATGAACAAATAATGTATGGTTTTTTGTGGTCTTTAATGTCTTTGGATGACTATACTACTAATTATTATTATTGAACATTATTATATAAACGTCATGCATAGATTTTAGTTTTACTTTTTATGAGTAGGAATGTTGTCATATATTTTGTTTTTACCTTATGTACTTATGGTATTGAAAACATACAAGAAAAATTAGCATTTATATATTAGTGATAAATTTCAAAAGGTACATTCATGTCATAATCAACAATTATCAATTATACATCAAGTTAAAAAAAAATCAAGGGTAAATTTGTCCATCTTTCCCCACCTTACTCTTTCAGGATTTCTGGAGCTGATCAGGCTAGCCAAACACTTTTCAGGCCACCTCCAGATCCTACAGGATCTAGCTCTCGTTGGAGTTGGATCCAGGAGTTAGGATCTAGGAGCTGGAGCCCTACCAAACAGGCCCTTAGTCTCGGCCCAACAAGCACACCGAAGAGCCCAAGGCAAGAAAAACACGTTGGTCTCAGCGCTTTTATTAATTTGTTTCTCAAGGATTTGATAATTCCATAGTCTGCGCCTATTTAGATTAACCAAGATAGCATTAATAAGATAAGGGTAGTCATGTACGGTAGTCGATCGTAATCCGTGAAATCGAAGTCACCAAACATTGTGTAGTTGTGATCTCAATAACTCAGAGATAAAAGCATGCTAGCATACAGTTAACAGCATGCGCCCCAACCTCATGGTGTGTAGAGCTTACACTATTAAAATACCATTTCTACGTGCACGTAAAATGCTTCTACGGGCGTGTAAAATGCATTTTCAGAGGCCAGTTGTCCACCCGCCTCTACTGAGCGACTGTACAAATATCACATTTTTTCAGGCAGGGAAGCAACCATCTGTGAAAATAAATTTTTTTTCACATGCGGGTTCCTTACGTCGCCCGCCTATGTGAATCAATTTCCATAGGTGGACATATTAGGCCGTCCGACTATAGAGGTGAATTTCCAAAGGTGGGCTTGTTAGGAAGCCATCTATGATATAGATTTCCATCCCAAGCAAAATCCCTAAAATTCCCTAAATTCACATTCACGAAAAATCCCCAAAAATGCACACAAAAGTGTCAAAGAGCTGTTCATCTAGTTCACACAAAAATTCACCAAAAAATCCCTAAAACTTTCCGCTCGACACACCCTTATTGACGCCGTGCAAGCCACTGAGCCAAAGATGTCACCACCACTGCCACTGCCAGATTGGCAATATCAACTTTCCACACATTTTGGGGTTAACCAATCTTGGTAACGTTGGATATTTTTTATTTATAGCCTTACCAAATTTTGGTAATGTTTTTATGAGACAAAACTTCTAGTACTCTAAAATTTTGGTAAGATAGCAACAGTAGGAACTTGTTTGATTTGTCACCCTACGAAACTTTAGTAACACCAAAATTTAGTTAGTTGAAAATGGAAATAAACTAAACATGCCCATAGTCCCTTACAAGGAAGGAAGTCCCCCTAGTACAAATAGGGCAATCCATGTCGCCTCATCACCGTGAATTCATAGGAATTCAATCTTTTTCCGTTAGAAACAAGGTTCAACCCTTGGTGACACTCATAACCACTATTGGTTTTTTGTGTTTAACCAATAGTGATGCTAATAGTATCAATGTCAATTCTATTTTGAATCCATATTGATTGTGGCCAAACTGGCTATAACAGATCAGGCACGCTCTCACCTCCCTCGCTATCCTCTCACTCTCCGCTAGCTTTGCACCCAACAGCCCTCTCTCTCTCTCTCTAACCAGCATTGCACCCATTGCCGCCTTGCCCTACTCCTCCCCTTACATGCGCCATCGTAGTTGCGGCACCGCCATCTCCATCCTTCTCTTTTACTCCCATTGCTAGATCAACCAGTGAGTAGGTCATGGCCACTAGATCCCGCGACCCTGGCTTCACCACCAGTGGATCTACCCACCGGAGACGAGGAGCAAGCCACCGCCACACTCTAATCCTCTCCTTCTCCGCTCTGCCACCCCCCCCCCCCCCCTTCTTCCTCTCTGGTTAGATCTAGCTTGGGGGCCACTAGTTCGGACAGCCCTAGTCTCCCAACTGGCATATCCAACTTAGGGGCTGATAGATCTAGTAGGAGGAGGGAAAGGGATGGCACCGATGGTGCCCACAATGACGAGGGAGATTGAATGATGGCCGTGGCACTAGGGAGATCGATGATGCTCTAGGAAGACGATAAAGATGGCAGCGGTGACAACAACGACTCAGCAACCTGATCTGGTATGGCTGTAAGTTGTTCTGGAGTTGATCTGTGATGATGTCTTAACGTGTTGCTCTAGAGCCCAATATAGAGTTGATGTGCAACATTATGTTGTTAGCAAGTTGATGTTTGATTATATGTGATGATTTCTAACAGTTCATATGCAAGTTGAATCATTGATTTGTCATTGGATTTTTGTGATTGAAATGATATTGCAACTTTTCTTGGCATGAAATGAGCATCACTGTTGATTCATCTCGCGAACCAGCATTCATACTCTCCCATCACTACTGGTTGGCAATCAGTGATACTTGCCAAGTATCACTACTGATTGCCCCCTACCGGTTTTTGAAGCCACGGTGATGGCCGTTTTAAATTGACAGGGATTTATATTTTTGTGCAAGTACACATAGGCCAGGCCAGAAAATGGGCGGTAAAATTTCTTCCCAAGTAAAAATATGAAAAAAAAAAAAAGAGGGCTTAGCCAGTGCTCTGGCTGCTCTTGCTTCCATGCTAGCTCCTCGTGTATGCGGTGGCATCTCAAGGTGGAGAAAGCACAATATTATCATTTAATGCTATACAAATATGCAAAATTACGAAATTGACACATGGTTGAAAATTTTATTTGATTCACATAAGGAATATAAAAATATTTTTATGCTTTAATCAATATGGAATAAAAAGAAAAATAACCCTATTCGAAGTAATTAAGGCATATGTTTTATTCATGTGTAAAATAAACGACTATACGTGGTCAATTATTAGGAATTGTGAACATATCCTTGCGAAACAACTTAGTCCTAGTTAAATGGAGAGATCGAGATGGCAAAATTGATATCATGTAATTAAACATGAAAATTACTATGCATGAAATAAAAGTTTGTCACAAACTCGAGTGGTGGAAACCGAAGTGGCACAATCTACATCTTGTCGTGCTATCCAAAACCTCATAACTTGACACACCCAGCTGTATGACACCATTGAGAAATCATAACACGGATCTTATGGATAAAGGATGGAAATACTTGATGATAGACAGCACAAAGCTTGACCATGTGTAAACTGACCACCATGCACATATATATTGAACATGGATGATAATTTACAGCGTGACAAGCCACACACTATATTTACACGTTTCTGGATTTGATGAAGTTTAGTACATCATCTATATTGCTTTTCTAGAAGGAAACATCGAGATAACATTGTGAACATTGGCATACTAATATTATGTCTCTATTAGATATGCAAAATATATGTCTGCTCCACCGAGTCATCAACATTGCAAGAAAAATCTTATATTCCTCTCATATTCATGCATCACCGGCATAAATTTCATCAATTTCCTCCAACATCTTGCTCTGTACCTTGAGTGCTCTGAGACACTCCTTGGCAATTTGGGTATGTTCCAAGTGGGCACTGGTGATCGTTGCTAGGAGGTCCATTCCTTCCATCAGTGCCAGACATCAGATTACGCATTACCTTTTGTCCCAAATTCGTACTGAGATATCCATTCTTCGCCATGTTTCTTGGCATGCCGGTGCAAAGATTGATAAAAACCAGCAAGACGACAAGAAAGGCACCCAGCTTCATGGTAACTTGTTAAATACATGAAATACAAGACATATAGAACACATAAATATGATCACAGATGAACCATAAAACTCCACAAATGAAGTGCAGCACTTACTGAATTCTGCACAAATCGGATGAACTGAGTGGTTTATGTGCCTCTTCTTTAGCTTCACAAAATGTGATGTGATAAGCTACTTATAGGGGTTAAAAGTAGATGTGTTGCCTTTTAAATTGTTAAAATATGTTTTTACTGTTGAAAATGGATTCTCCACTAATTATAGATTGTGTGGGCAAACGGAGGTGGTATGGAAAATACTTTCCTGACATGAATCTGTTGTAGGTGAAAACATTTAATTTCTTGCCCTCTTCGGACCACAAGCTGAAAATTGTGTATAAGATCGAGATAACCTTTTAGAGTTGTCAACAGCAGCGAATAAACAACTTGCCATTTAATTAGCATCACAATGGCTGTAATTTTCAAGTGTCTTATCAAAACATGATGATATATGGAGATGGTAATCCCCAGTATATACCACCATTGGACCTATTAACTTTAATCCAAAAAGCCGTGCATATATATACTACTATAATTACAAATAGAAAGTAAAAAATGTACACAGCCCCATATTCACCATGACCTCTCGATCAAAGGAAAATGTACAACTATCGTTAAATCTATCATGTATGGATTATGTATAATTTTAGCGGTACAGTAAATTCATTCCTGTTTGTTTGATTACGCATACAAAATTTCTAGGAATTCTTATGTATACAACCATGTTAGGTTCCAATTAATCTATTCTACAAAATTTCCATCTAGCATCTATTTTGACGGTCAATCCTTACATACAACAGTACAAATTAGTTTCTATCAAAAAATTTCTCGAGAGCTTCATGTCACGATAATTAGAATTCGGTTGACACCTGTACTTATAAAAATGTTTTCCCAAAATTTTCCATTTGAACTAGTAACGCTTGATGCTAGTAATATATAGACGTGACAGTTTCCTTGGAAATCTTATAGTCATTAGAATTGCTGTGGAGAAAGTAGGACCTGCTAGTTCCCCAAAACACTTCCAACCCCACAGCAGAAGCCTACCCCAGCAATCCGCTAGGGCAGCGGCTTTTCACCATGCCATCCGCTTTGCTGGACTCGTTGGCTCTATGCTGGCAGCTAGCACACTTGAAATGCCTCAAGACACAGGGTTTGAATACCACTACTGTGATAATGTTCAGGAGTATATATATAATTAACTGAATGAATTGTTTTTCTGTTGACTAAATAGGGTCAGAGCTTTTTGATTGCGAGATATATCTCTATAAACCAATGTTACCACAGTTAACCAAAAACCACCATAAGGTATACAATTGGGAAACATCCTAGTGGAAAATATTCAAAATTTCCCACGATAGATAGTTGTTGTTTTTTATGCAATTGGTAAAGAGCAAGTTGCCACCAAGAAAAGCCGGTAATCGTCGATATGGGGTTGATTCTGGATTAATTGTGTTGAATGTGCGTCTATCGGGTGAATGTGTGACTTGTGTATAGTTTGGAGTAGCCTAGGAAAATGTGGAGGGAGATAAGATGCGAAGATAGAATACATTCTTTCAAGATTTATTTAATAACCAACACAGAACTGTAGCACAGAGTAGGAAACATTTATGTATATATAAACCAAGAGCATTAGGTCAGCTTTATCCTATTTCATTGCTGTGAAAACTTTGGGCTGGAGAGTAGCTTTCTGCTAGTGTCTGAAAAAAATGGTAAAAACCAATTTAAGTGAAACTACCATATACCAATTGCAAAAATTCACCCACTTTTAGTTGTTTGCTATCTATAGTTGGTGGAGGATCATGTTTTCACATCAAAGGAATTATTTAATAATGCAAATCCACAGTAGTGTTTTTATCGCCTATAAATAGCATGTCTCGAGACCACATTTTTCTGCTAACAAGAGAAGGTGAAAGAATATTTTGTAGCAATAATTTTTGCTGGTGAATACTTCCAACCTTACATTCTTATAATGTGTATCATTTGGAGGAATATTTACACGAGTTGTCATAAAGAGCCTACAAGAAGTTGAACCACGGCTGACTTACACACTTCATTTTTTGCAGGACCTCAGGAAGTAATGAAGATGAAGGTCATTGTTGTTATTATCATCTTCGTGGTTATTTCTATCAATTCATATAATTGTAATGTTCCACGGAACATGGAAGGAAAACATGGTGCGTACAAGGATGTGCAAACTAGGAAGGACATGCGCAGACTAACCAACATTGATGGAAGGAATGCCCCTACCGGCGATGCCTTCGACCATGCCTGTCCACTTGGGAGCTATCCCTGCTGAACCTGTTCTATGTAAAGGTCGAACAGAATCTAATGGAGGAAACTAATAGCATAATCAGGAACAACTGAAGAAAGGACGATTCTGATGTAAGATCATGTATGCATATATGTGACAGTGTCCTTTTACCTTGATACACATGTAATGTATCTAGTTCTGATGGTTTGTTCCATTTTGAAGTTTGTATTGTGTACTCCTTAAAATATTACATATTATAAAATAAATACTTCAAATGTTCCTTTGAGTTATAGTTGCGTGCATTTATTTCTATGAAATTATGATCTTGATTGGTAGATCAATAGACTAAAAAAATCATTATGTTACAAATATAATACAATAATTAATATGTAGTCTAATGAAAGTTTTAAATTATAACAAATCTGACATTCCATCTAAACAGTACATAGAAAAATGTACATATATACTTTATGATATATATATATATATATATATATATATATATATATATATATATATATATATATATATAAGACCACCGTGAAGATACAAAATAGCTATATATAGATCACCACATGCATAATTTACCATTTGTGATTTTAAATTCTTACCGACTACTATGGTACTAATTAGAAATTGGGAGAAAGTAGTTTGTCGCATATCATATTTTTAATAAATGGTCACATATATTGCTTTTGTTTTGACATGGCAAATAAATATTGCATCTGCTACAAATTTACATCACTAGATATATACAATAAATCATATGGATTTATTGCAGCTTATTTTACAAATGAAGTCCTAGAAAATTCTCCTTGGATATTGAGAAACAAAATCCTCAAATATTCACTAATCGATCATACTTTAAAGTTAAATAGTTCACCCACTGCTTTTTGTCTATGGTGTTTAATTAGTGGAGAACCTGTTCTCCACAAAAAAAAAAAAAAGATCAAGCATTCTTATATGAAATAGTACGACACCTACCTCCTATAAATAACACCATTTTCAGCTCTGTTCTACCATTAACAAAATTCCGCATCACCACCAAGAACAACTTCAACTTCTTGAACATTATTTGTAAGTATGTAATGATCTCTTATCGCTTTTAGGCCTTCTTACATTGAAAAGTTTTGTCATGCAATCTAACTGATGTTTGTTTCATGGTTGTATTGCAAGATGCCAAGATAAAATGAAGATCATTGTGTTTCTATTTGTTGGGATCATTCTTATCTGCTCATGCACCTGTATATCAAGGAATACAGAATCAGATGTACCACTCGAGGATTTGCAGCAGAAGGAAATGAGAAATTTATTGGCCAGCACTGACGGAAAGGATGCTCCTGGTGATAAAATTGATCATCAGTGCCAACGTATAAATTATCCAAATTGCAAGTGAACGAGGAATTGGTAAACGCAGATGAGTTACCTTGAAGACATTGAATGTTCGTGTAAGAAATCTGATATAGTTAACGAAGTAGGTTTTTCATATGTAATATACGATTTTTGATATAATTCTACAATTTAGTATTGTTCAGATCTATTGTGAATTATACACTTGTAATAACGTTCTCTTGGAAATAATATATGGGTTGCAGTATTACAAATAAGAAAATTACTATCATCAGCAGAACTGTTCTGTTGCATTCCCTAGTACTTTTCATGAGGTTGGTTGACACTGATATCTCTGGCTATGAAATTCTTTGTCCTTCAACATAACAGAACTAATACCATGAGCGGAACAGTTTCTTTCATCATCCAAAATATTGGTTTATTAACTGTTTAATGTTTGATTGTTAAGATTTTTGTTATACAGTTCGGGTAACTGAATTGGCAATGCATCGGTAGAATTAGTCTGCTAACTGTAAATGGAATAAAATATCCATATTAATTTCATGAACTTCAGTGGTATTTCCCAACCACGACCTGAAAAAAAAAATGGTATTCTTGCCTGTAAAAGATGAAAATTCCAGTAGTATGACTTCATATAAAACTCTAATTTTATCTCTATCATACTAGAAAAATTAAGAATAAAGGTAATAAACGGCTTTTCGGTCCTTGGATCCAATTGCCAGCAGTAGTTTGCCCTTAGAGCAAAATCCTCCTTGAAGTTGAATTTCCTTAATACAAAACTTGGTTGAATATTTTGGAAAATGAGTTCATTTCTCCTTCTCCATATGTTCCAGGTTGCGATTGATAGAACTTCTATAAATAAAGGTTGACCAAAATGATCTCTTCCATTAGAATCATATTCATGAAGTTGAAGTGAGTTTGCCGATTGATACCTAGATATTACCTACACTGTCTTGAAAAGGAGCACATGAAAACGTATGCTAATTATCCTCAAGCACATTATCAGCACATAGAACACACTCTAGCCCACCTTGAATGGTGCTGTTTCTTCTTTGTAGCATATCTCTTGTGTTTAATCTATCTACCAACAGTAACAATAAGAAAACATTCACACTACCACTGAAACTATCAAATATACCGCCCTATCAATGTTGGTTTGGGAAAAACCGGCACTGATAAGTCATTCCTGCGCACCCGAACCGACCCACACTTGGTAAGCACAAGAACCGGCACTATTGACCCCTCATCAGGGCTGGCTTGTGTGTAAAACTGATACTGATATGGAGGACACATATCATGCCGGTTACGGGTAAAAACCAAAACTGATATGCCTCCCATCGGTGCCGGTTTTTCTCTCAAATCTATACTGATGCCTAAGTGGGGTGGGGCTGGTTTTGGGTGGTCGAATCGAGGTAGTGTCTTCTGCTCTTTTTCGTACCATGCCCCTCTTTCTCCCGAGCCTATCTCTTTTTGTCCCCATGATCGTCTCCACCTCCTCCTCTCCCGAGCTCATCTCCTCCACGCCCTCCCATTTCTTCTTCCCCATGCCTGCAGTCTCCTCTTCCTCCCCACGCTAGTCTCCTCCTTCTCCTCTATGGTGTGCATGCCCCTTTCTCTACTTCTACACAGCTCCGATGAAACCCCTCCCTTTCCTCCCCTATGGATCCACCAACACGAGCTTGGGTGGCTAGATCCAACCGCCACAAGCTCAGGGGTGGTTAGATCCGTTGTGCCGCAGCGGCCTGCTTCTACCCTCAACCGCCGGGAAGGAGAAGGGAGTGGGAGGATGGTGGCTCAGCAACGTGATGATGGCGTCTCGACGACTACTACAACAACAACGGTGGCGACTCAGCGACGATGATGACCGTGGATCGATGGCACGGCACCAGCTCGGGAGGCGAACGGTGTTGGCGGCAGCCTTGTGGAGTGGCAATGGCACCACCAGATCCATGGCCCCCGCCACTCCATCTCCCTCCCCGAGCGTGGCTCAATCTGGCGATGGCTATGGAGTGGATGCGAGACACACTTCCTATCGACGATAGCTACCACTCCAATCTGTGCTGGTCTTGCAGATATCCTCGTGCTGCCCGCCATGGCCATGAAGATGGAGGAAGCTAGCATATGTTGTAACGACCCGTTTTTCTTTTCCCTGTTGGAATTCGTTTTTCTGAATTCTAACTCTTCTCCTATTCCGTTCAGCTGTGCCCTAGTTTTTCTCTTCCTGGCTAGCTGACTGCCTTTTCCTTTGTGCCGAGTAGATTCCTACTCAGTTCTTGAATCTTGCCCTTTTACCCTTTGTCCACTCGGTTATCTTTGCTGCCGAGTAAGCCCTTGCAATCGCCGACTACCTTGTTAACCCATTCTGTCTTGCCATCCCGACTGCCGAAGTGGTGACGTAACCCGACCTTCACCTGCCCGCAGCCCCGTTCGGACCAGTGGACAATAACCCGCCGCACCACAAGAACCCGCTTGGACCAATGAATAGTCAGAGGCTCTGTCTGCAAAGTCTCACCAACCTGTCATTGCCACGACCTGAGTGTCTCATCACCGCTACAGTGTCTACCAACTCCACCGGCCACGCCTAATCCCTAAGTTAATCTTTGCCTTGACGTCGCGTTGCCTCAGCCAGCTAGCTATAGCCTCGCCAGCTTATCTTGACTCCTTTTCTCTATCTATCACCCTGCACAGCCGTATCCTTGTCTCGCACGCCAGCTATATAAGGCCATCCATGCCTCTTCTTTCCCCTGTTTTGCAACCCAGCCGTCTCCACTAAACCATCATCGTCCTCCTCCCCAGCCCCCGAGCTCCATCGCCGCCGCTCGTCGCATCGCCCCTGTGTTCTTCCATTTGGAACACGAAGAAGAAGGAGAGCGGACTGAAGAAAGACCGAGCTAGTCTACCATCCGGAGTTCCTAACCGGTGAGCCTTGTTGCCCAGTCCGCAAGCTTACCTCAGCCGTCTGCGATAAACCTTCATCCAACTACCATCCATCCTCAGCCGACTGCTACCATTCTGCAGCCGACTACCGCGATGTTCTTTTCCTAGTGTTTTACCTTTTTTCAGCATATCAGTAATTATCTCTTCTGCGTGTTAAGATCCTAAACCGGCGGACGATCCAGAAGCCGTCTTCTTCGAGGAAGATCTTCCGCAAGAATAAGGCAAGCCCCTTTGACCATATTGTCTCCTATATGTGCAAAATTATGTTGTTTGCAAAATATGCAAGCTTAGTTTACACTTTAAATTGATCGGCCCCGGTTTGCAAGCGCAACCGATGGACCTACCCAGTAGTCGCACTTATTTTGGTAGGATATTGATGTATTTCTCTCTTGATAGCCCCACAAATGGCACGTTGGCATCATATCCCTTGGGTACGATTGCTGAGTAGAATGGCTTAGCCCTGCAGCGATTGTATTGTCGTTTGGGAAACAATGATTTTGCTCAACTGTTTGAAAACTCGGTACTCTGTGTATTGGCGTGTTTGAGAAATAAATGAAAGCTTGTGAAAACCTTGTTGTACAGAGACAGTGCATGTGTGGCCTGGCTATGTATTAACGATAAGGACCGTTTTCTTTGGGAATTGCATCCGAGCATTTTACAGTGTGACCATACGGGTAGTATGGGATGCCCCTGGCCGAGTAAATTGTAGGTTTAGGGAAGTCTGATGCCGACTGGAGTGGACTCATCTGAGTTGTGGCTCGTGAACCCTGGTGCTGACGGTGGTTGGAGCCGACCTGAAGCATTGATCCTATGTGGATCCTTTTGCTGGCACTGGATAACCCTAGACTGGCTTTAGAAATGGTCTTGTCACGAACTTTCGGTACCGGCCAGTACTCGGAGTAAGTTTCATATCGTATGGGTAAAGCGTGCACCCTCTGCAGAGTTCAGCTGAACTGTTCGAACAGCCGTGCCCACGGTTAAGGGAATTGTAAGGTGATTCCCATAGTGTAGTTTTGGTTGCCAGTGATTTGTGAAATTGATTGATGGGAAGGGAATCGTGACCAGAGTTTGTCGAGTGGCAAACGGAAGGCCTGTGTGGCCAGAAACGGGACTATGTGACCCGGGGTGTTGAAGCACCATAAGCAAGTGTGTGAAAATTTAACAGGACTAAAGTCTTCGGGTTGTAGCCAGAAGACGATAAAGAGCAGACTACCTGGTTGTAGCCAGGGCAGCGAATTTGTGCTAACTGGTTATAGCCAGTAAAACGAATGAGCTGGTAACCGGTTGCAGCCGGAATTACTAAAGAGATAGTTGAGAACCGGTTGTAGCCGAGTCTCAGGATCAACAGGTGGTCGGAGCCACTTGGAGAAACAGTAGACCTAAGGAGTGGTTGAAGCCACTCGGGTGACAGCCAAGTTGTGTGGTCACTCGGTTAATCACCAGAAGATGAAAATGAAAATACATGATTCAGTAACTATATGTGGCGAGTTGTTAAAAAGCAACTTGCGGAATGGATCGAGGCGTGAGCCTCTTTCCGACAACTAAAAATTTGACACACTAGTATTTGACAAGCAAAATGTTTCTAAAGGTTGTTTTTGCAAATAAAACTTTTAGCCCCTTTTGTCTAGCCGACATGGCATCTTTCCCCGGCTTGCTGAGTGCGAAAG
Organism: Oryza meyeriana var. granulata; assembly: GCA_003991445.1. Lineage (NCBI taxonomy): Eukaryota > Viridiplantae > Streptophyta > Magnoliopsida > Poales > Poaceae > Oryza > Oryza meyeriana. The sequence goes on from RYFJ01001803.1 coordinate 126,543, forward strand.
TACTCACCCTTGTTCATATATCTGTATATATATTATATTAGGTTTTGGAGAAGAAGACGGAGACCCGACTGCTGCCGAGTTCTTCCAGGACCAAGCCGACTACGAGGACTTCTGAGGTTTCGGGCCTAGTTCCCAACCAAGCCTGTGGTATCGTCGTGTTCCATCGCCGAGTAGTTTCCTCCCCTGCTTCCGCCCTGTCTGCGCTGTATCTTGCTAGTTTACCCTGTTCTTACCGTTGTCCATCTGGGGCCTGTCCTGGATGGCAACCTTTGTTTGTATCCTCCCAGTATGTATTATATGTACTCTGTTATGTATTTAATGTATTTAGTGTACTCTGAGTTTGTATCACCGATGACTATGTGTGTATCCAACTACTGATCCAGGGAACGGGTACTGTATGCACATGGTGGGCTCCCGCCAAGGTGGGTGTGCCACAAGAGGTGGTATCAGAGCATAGGTTGACCCTAGGAATGAAACCCTACGTGTGTAGATGCCCTTAGAGATCCTATTTTGAAAACTATATTATTTGCAAAAGCTAGGGACTACCCAATCATCTCCTTTTGCCATTGTAGATCTTGAAAATATTTCTGAACTCTTGGCTATCCAAATATCTTTGGCTCCCACGCATAGCTCTGGTGTCAGCCCTAAGGTTTCAGCGCTCCGCTCTACCCATTGCCCTTTGCCGAGGTTGAGTTCCCGAGTGTGTTCCCTGGGTTGCTGCTCGATTTCATCCTTGTTCTAGTTGTTTCCCTCATTTGTTCTATCTGCTTGACTGCCAATACCTTTCTGAGCCTTTCTCTCTTGGTTGCCTTTTTCTGGAATCAGATGGCAAGACGTCAGCATCGCAATGCTCGTGCTCCAGCTCGCCTGGGTTATGAAGACCAAGTTCCAGCCCGCAACAACGTGCCTCCTGCAGTAAATGAGCAAGAAGTAGAGCAGGCTCATGATCAGATGTCCGGTAATGGTCATGCAGTCGGCCCTGGTACCTCTGCCGCTGTAGCCACAAACCATGGAGGATTGCCTCAACCTCCTCCGCTTCCAGTAGACCCACAGTAGCTTATGGCTATCCAGACTTAGATTTTGCAAGGCATTGCTCAGAACTTGGCCGCCTTATAGCCTCTTTTTCATCAAGCTCAACCGGCACAAGCCCATGGCCGCTCCAAGCTTGCCGACTTCCTAAGGTCCCGTCCGGCAGAGTTCTCACAGACCGCCAAGCCAGTAGAGGCTGATGACTAGCTAAAGGACATGGACAGAAAATTGAACCTAGTGCAATGCACACCCATTGAGAAAACCTTGTTTGCTGCACATCAACTTCGAGGTCCAGCTGCCAACTGGTGGGAGAACTACTGTGCTGCCCATCAGGATGCCACTAACATTGCTTGGCCCGAGTTTGTAGAAAGCTTCAGAGCTACATATGTCCCAGAAGGGGTAATTGACATCAAGAGAGAAGAATTCAACAATCTCAAGTAAGGACATTCCAGCATCAGTGAGTACCTAAGTAGATTCAATCACCTGCCCCGTTACACACCCAAGGAAGTGAACACGGACAAGAAGAAGATCAGGAGATTCCTGAAGGGAATGAATGTGGCAATGAAGATTCAGCTCATTGCTCATGACTTCCCTACCTTTCAGCACATGGTCAATAGAGCACTAGTGGTTGAAGACGCTAGGAAGGAAATCGAGGTTTTTCGCAAGCGCAAGGCCTCTCAGATGCAGACTCGTGGTGGTCCGCGTTCCAGGCCCAATCTCCCCAATCCTCACCGTCAGTTTGCTTCACCCCAGTTTCAAGGGCATATGTCTTGCCCGATTGCTCCCCGCCCAGCTCCATCTGTTCAATCTCGACCTCTCAGTGCAAATACTGGTGTGAGCCACCCTACCCCAGTCGGCCTACAGCAGAGAAGCCCCCCGAGTACATCAGGGAGCCGATGTTACAACTGTAACGAGTTGGGTCACTTCGCCCGTCATTGTCCTCAGAAGCAAGCTCCTGCAGCCCCTGGACGCCCCAACAGCAGCACTGCAAGAGCCCCTGTGCTCAGTCAGGGACAACCGACTACACAGGCTAGTGGACATGCCTCCCATGCCACACTGACTTTTGGACAAGGCTGTGTCAACTATATCCAGTCGGAGACAGCTCAAGAAGCTTCGGATGTCGTGATGGGTACGTTTCTTGTCAATTCCATACCTGCAGTTGTTTTGTTTGATTCAGGAGCATCGCATTCCTTTATTTCTCAAGCTTTTGTGGATAAATATGGTTGGGATACTCAAGGCCTTAGGGTACCAATGATCATACACTCCCCTGGCAAGGAGTTTAGGTCAGACCGATCATGCCCTAGGGTTAACTTGGTAATTGAAGGGGTTAGTTTTGCAACCAATCCCCTTATCCTGGAATCCCAAGGCTTGGATTTGATTCTAGGTATGGACTGGTTAGCCAAACATAAAGGCCGAATAGACTGTGCAACCAGCACCATAACCCTGCAGTGCCCTTTGGGACAGGAAGTGAAGTTTGCCCCTCCTGGAAACCCTAAAAACCAACCTCTTCTGAGTTCTGTGCAAGCCGTTCCTCTAGAAGGAATGCAGGTAATTAATGAATACCCTGATGTCTTTCCAGACAGCTAACCCGGGATGCCTCCTGATCGGGAGATTGAGTTTTCTATAGAGTTGCTAACCGGCACAGCACCAATATCCAAAAGACCCTTAGAATGGCAGCTAAGGAGTTAGCTGAGGTGAAGAAACAGATAGAAGAACTTGAGGCTGGTTTTGTGCGACCACATCACCTTGGGGAGCTTCAGTGCTCCTAGTGGAAAAGAAAGACAAGACAAAGAGGATGTGCGTTGATTATCGCGCACTGAATGAAGCAACCATCAAGAATAGGTACCCGTTGTCTAGGATCGATGATTTGTTCGACCAGCTGCAAGGTGCTAAAGTTTTCTCCAAGATTGACTTAAGATCAGGATACCATCAGCTGAAGATTAGACCTGAGGATATACCCAAGATAGCTTTCTCAACCCGTTATGGTCTATATGAGTATACAGTGATGTCCTTCGAACTCACTAATGCTCCAGCCTTCTTCATGAGCCTCATGAACAAGATATTCATGGAATATCTCGACAAGTTTGTTGTGGTATTCATAGATAATATCTTAATCTACTGCAAGAGCGAGCGAGAACATGCAGAACATTTGAGAATGGTTCTGGGAAAGCTAAGGGGACACTAATTGTACGCCAAGTACTCGAAGTGTGAGTTTTGGCTAGACCGAGTTGCTTTCCTAGGGCACATTGTTACTACCCGAGGAGTAGAAGTGGATCCAGGAAAAATAAGAGATGTGCTTTCTTGGAAATCCCCGACTACAGTCACAGAAGTGAGAAGTTTCCTAGGTTTGGCTGGTTATTACCAGAGATTCATTGAAGGATTCTCAAGGATCGCCAAACCAATGACAGACTTGCTGAAGAAGGAAAGGAAATTTGAGTGGAATGATGCTTGTGAGCAAAGCTTATAGGAGTTAAGGAAAAGACTAACTACCCCGCCTGTGCTGATCCTTCCAGATATCAGGAAAGATTTTGAGGTATACTGTGATGCATCTCGACTAGGCATAGGCTGTGTGCTTATGTAGGAAGGAAGAGTGCTCGCTTATGCCTCAAGATAGTTAAGACCTCATGAGATGAATTACCCTACCCATGACCTGGAGTTGTCGGCAGTAGTGCATGCCTTGAAGATGTGGCGACACTACTTGATTGGAAATTGATGTGAGGTCTATACTGACCATAAAAGTCTGAAGTACATATTTACTCAGACTGAGCTCAATCTCAGACAAAGACAATGGCTTGAGTTGATCAAGGACTACGACCGTGGAATACATTACCACCCTAGAAAGGCAAATGTTGTTGCTGATGCCCTAAGTCAGAAAGTCCATTGCAATGTCATCCTAAACTTGCCCCCTCAACCAGAGTTAAGCTGAGATTTGGAAAGGCTAAGGATAAATGTGGTTAAGCCAAGAACCCTAGCAACCTTGTTGATTCAACCCACATTGGAGGATCAGATCCGTGAAGCTCAAAAAGAGGACAAAGAAATCAAGGTTATTAGGGAAAACATGACCAAAGGGAAAGCCTCCGAGTACTCTGTTGACAACAAAGGGACTGTCTAGTTTCAAAAACGCATTTGGGTACCCGGCCGAAAGGAAATCCGAGACATGATTCTGAGAGAAGCCCATGAATCCGCTTATTCCATCCACCCAGGAAGTACCAAGATGTACCAGGATATCAAGGATCATTGCTGGCGGTCTGGAATGAAGCGAGACATTGCCAAGTATGTTGCAGTTTGTGACATTTGTCAAAGAGTTAAAGCAGAGCACCAGAAGCCAGCAAGATTACTTCAGCCCTTGAAGATACTCGAGTGGAAATGGGAAGAAATAGAGATGGATTTCATAACTGGTTTGCCTAGAACTCCAGCAGGACATGATTCCATCTGGGTAATAGTGGACTGACTAACCAAGGTCGCCCACTTTATCCCTGTCAAGACCACCTACTTGGTTAAGAAACTAGCTGAGTTATATTTGACCAAAGTTATCTGCCAACACGGTGTCCCGAAGAAGATCGTGTCTGATCGAGGAACCTAGTTCACCTCTCACTTTTGGCAAAAGTTGCACGAAGAAATGGGCACTAATCTCAATTTTAGCACCGCATATCACCTCCAGATGGATGGACAAACTAAGAGAGTAAATCAGATCGTGGAAGATATGCTAAGAGCCTATGCCTTGGATTTTGAAGGAACCTGGGATCTCTGTCTGCCGTATGCCGAATTCTCATACAACAATAGCTACCAAGCTAGTATCGAGATGGCCCCCAATGAAGCCCTGTATGGACGCAAGTGTAGAACTCCACTCTGTTGGACAGACGTGGGAGAAAAGATGGTTTTCAGAACTGATATTTTGAAAGAGGCAGAAGAGCGAGTTAAGATTATTCGAGAACGCCTGAAGGTGGCCCAATCCCGACAGAAGAACTATGCCGATAATCGAAGACGAGAGCTCCAGTTTCAAACAAGCGACCATGTGTATCTCCGAGTATCACCCCTACGTGGAACCAAGAGATTCGGAATGGGTGGAAAGCTAGCGCCTCGTTACATCGGTCCGTATCCTATCATTGCCAGGCGCAGAACAGTGGCGTATCAGCTAGAGTTACCTACATAACTCTTTGATGTCCACGACGTGTTTCATGTGTCCCAGTTGAAGAAATGCCTTCGCATCCCAGAAGAACAAATCCCGTTGGAAGTGATCAACGTGCAACACAACCTCACATACAAAGAACGCCCAATTCGGATTCTAAAGAGAAAGGACAGATGAAGGACAGTCAGTTTCTGCAAGGTGCAATGGAGTAACCATTCTGAAGATGAAGCTACATGGGAACAAGAAGATTACCTTCGAGCCGAGTACCTGGAGCTCTTCGCCGAGTAGTGGAATCTCAGGACGAGATTCAGTTAAGGGGGGTAGGTTTGTAACAACCCGTTTTTCTTTTCCCTGTTGGAATTCGTTTTTCTGAATTCTAACTCCTCTCCTATTCCGTTCAGCTGTGTCCCAGTTTTTCTCTCCCTGGCCAGCCGACTACCTTTTCCCTTGTGCCGAGTAGATTCCTACTCAGTTATTGAATCTTGCCCTTTTACCCTTTGTCCACTCGGTCATCTTTGCTGCCGAGTAAGCCCTTGCAATCGCTAACTACCTTGTTAACCCGTTCTGTCTTGCCATCCCGACTACCGAAGTGGTGACGTAACCTGACCTTCACCTGCCCGCAATCCCGTTCGGACCAGCGGACAATAACCCGCCGCACCGCAAGAACCCGCTTGGACCAATGAATAGTCAGGGGCTCTGTCTACAAAGTCTCACCAACCCGTCCTTGCCACGACCTGAGTGTCTCATCGCCTCTACAGTGTCTACCAACTCCACCGGCCATGCCCAATCCCTAAGTCAATCTCTGCCTTGATGTCGCGTCGCCTCAGCCAGCTAGCTGTACCCTCGCCAGCTTATCTTGACTCATTTTCTCTATCTATCACCCTGCACAGCCGTATCCTTGTCTTGCACGCCGGCTATATAAGGCCATCCATGCCTCTTCTTTCCCCTGTTTTGCAACCCAGTCGTCTCCGCTAAACCATCATCTTCCTCCTCCCCAGCCCCCGAGCTCCATCGCTGCCGCTCGTCGCATCGCCCCTGTGTTCTTCCGTTTGGAACGCGAAGAAGAAGGAGAGCGGAGTGAAGGAAGACCGAGCTAGTCTACCATCCGGAGTTCCTAACCGGTGAGCCTTGTTGCCCAGTCCGCAAGCTTACCTCAGCCGTCTGCGATAAACCTTCATCCAACTACCATCCATCCTCAGCCGACTGCTATCTTTCTGTAACCGACTACCACGATGTTCTTTTCCTAGTGTTTTACCTCTTTTCAGCGTATCAGTAATTTTCTCTTATGCGTGTTTAGATCCTACACCAGCAGATGATCTAGAAGTCATCTTCTTCGAGGAAGATCTTCCGCAGGAACAAGGCAAGCCCCTTTGACCATATTGTCTCCTATATGTGTAAAATTATGTTGTTTGCAAAATATGCATGTTTAGTTTACACTTTAAATTGATCGGCCCCGGTTTGCAAGCACAACCGATGGACCTACCTAGTAGTCACACTTATTTTGGTAGGATATTGTTGTATTTCTCCCTCGATAGCCCCACAAATGGCACGTTGGCATCATATCCCTTGGGTACGACTGCCGAGTAGAATGGCTTAGCCCTGCAGCGATTGTATTGTCGTTTGGGAAACAATGGTTTTGCTCAACTGTTTGAAAACCCGGTACTCTGCGTATCGGCGTGTTTGAGAAATAAATGAAAGCTTGTGAAAACCTTGTTGTACAGAGACAGTGCCTGTGTGGCCTGGCTATGTATTAACGATAAGGACCATTTCCTTTGGGAATTGCATCCGTGCATTTTATAGTGCGACCATACGGGTAGTATGGGATGCCCCTGGCCGAGTAAATTGTAGGTTTAGGGAGGTCTGATGCCGATTGGAGTGGACTCATCTGAGTTGTGGCTCGTGAACCCTGGTGCTGACGGTGGTTGGAGCCGACCTGAAGCATTGATCTTGTGTGAATCCTTCTGCTGGCATTGGTAACCCTAGACTGGCTTTGGAAATGGCCTTGTCACGAACTTTCGGTACCGGCCAGTACTCGGAGTAAGTTTCGTGTCGTATGGGTAAAGCGTGCACCCTATGCAGAGTTTAGCTGAACTGTTCGAACAGTCGTGCCCATGGTTAAGGGCAATGTAAGGTGATTCCCATAGCGTAGTTTTGGTTGCCAGTGATTTGTGAAATTGATTGATGGGAAGGGAATCGTGACCAGAGTTTGCCGAGTGGCAAACGGAAGGCCTGTGTGGCCAGAAACGGGACTCTGTGACCCAGGGTATTGAAGCACCATAAGCAAGTGTGTGAAAATTTAACAGGAGTAAAGTCTTCGGGTTGTAGCCAGAAGACGATAAAGAGTAGACTACCTGGTTGTAGCCAGGGCAACAAATTTGTACTAAATGGTTGTAGCCAGTAAAACGAATGAGCTGGTAACCGGTTGCAGCCGGAATTACTAAAGAGATAGCTGAGAACCGGTTGTAGCCGAGTCTCAAGATCAACAGGTGGTCGGAGCCACTTGGAGAAATAGTAGACCTAAGGAGTGGTCGAAGCCACTCGGGTGACAGCCGAGTTGTGTGGTCACTCGGTTAATCACCAGAAGATGAAAATGGAAATACATGATTTGGTAACTGTATGTGGCGAGTTGTTGAAAAACAACTTGTGGAATGGATCGAGGCGTGAGCCTCTTTCCGACAGTTAAAAATTTGACACACTAGTATTTGACAAGCAAAATGTTTCTAAAGGCTGTTTTTGCAAATGAGACTTTTAGCCCCCTTTGTCTAGCCGACATGGCATCTTTCCCCGGCTTGCTGAGTGCGAAAGTACTCACCCTTATTCATATATATGTATATATATTATATTAGGTTTTGGAGAAGACGAAGACCCGACTGCTACCAAGTTCTTCCAGGACCAAGCCGACTACGAGGACTTCTGAGGTTTCGGGCCTAGTTCCCAACCAAGCCTGTGTTATCGTCGTGTTCCATCGCCGAGTAGTTTTCCTCCCCTGCTTCCGCCCTGTCTGCGCTGTATCTCGCTAGTTTACCCTGTTCTTGCTGTTGTCCATCTGGGTCCTGTCCTGGATGGCAACCTTTGTATGTATCCTCCCAGTATGTATTATATGTACTCTATTATGTATTTAATGTATTTAGTGTACTCTGAGTTTGTATCACTGATGACTATGTGTGTATCCGACTACTGATCCAGGGATCGGGTACTGTATGCACATGGTGGGCTCCCGCCGAGGTGGGTGTGCCACATATGTCCTCCTTGCTTTCTTAGTTCTTGTGTTTTTCATTGTTACCTGTTCATGTGTGTTCCGATCTGATCATCTATTTCGATATGTTGTGGATTTGATGTATGGATTGAAAGTATAGTTGATTAACACTGAAAATTACATTGCAAATCCGTTCATCTAGTCATTTGTGTTTTGATCTGGTCCTTTGTTCCGATTTGTTGTGTATTTGATGTATGGATTTTAATTGCTTTTGGTTAACATAGAAAATTGCAATGTTTACTTATTTTTATTTTGGAAAGGCACAACAGTGCCGGTTCTTTCCCTCAATTGGGACAAATGTGTAAAATTATTGTCATGATTAATATTTTGTGATGAACAATTGGCTTTGCAAAAGATTTATTTAATGGAAGTTGGTTTGCAAATATATGTGGATGTTGGTGTGAGTGCTTGTGACTAATGTGGGTCATGTTGCGATATCTATGTCCAGAAATGGTTGTTTTGACTATTTGTGTACAAGTGACTTGAGGTCAACCTTGGTAAATGGCGAGGATCGGGACTACCCTCAAGGAAAAGCCAAGGTCTAGCACAGTTGGGATGCCATGTGACAAGGTTGGACTAAAGTCTGTTTGCCTTGGGTCAACATCGGTCAATAGTGGGATCAGGACAAAACTCAGGGAGGAGTTGAGATCCAGAACGGTCAAAGATGTCGGGTGACGAGGTTGGACACAAGGTGGCATATGGTGGATGGACACTGTATGGGGATATCTTCACAATAGGCTTCACGTGTGTACAAGCGCTAGAAAAATCACAGAGAAATTTGAAGTAAAAGGAAGGGAGAGGAAGAGGACAATACGTAGTGCTACAGTAACACAATTACTATAGCGGATAGTACGCAGTGCTACGGTAGTGTGACTACTGTAGCATGCAGATATGTGTGCGTGCAGGAGATTGGCCTGATGGATGATTAGGCAAGGAGTGTGCAGCGGCTCGGGGAACGCAGGCCCACGCGCAGGAGTGAAGGCTCGTGTGGCTAGGAGTGCGTATGGCAGGAGTGGCTGCGGTTTTGAATTTGGAAAATTGTAATTGATTTGGGATGTGAAAGTTTGAGTTCTAGTAGGATTAGGGTTTGAGCCATAGTAAGATTAGAAGTTCTACTCTTACTTTTGTAGGAGGTTTTAGGTATAAATAGATGAGAGGTTGAGTCTCTAGAGTCATAACTTTTGAAAGAGAGAAAAGCTAAGGTTTACTTTTGAGAGAGAGGAGTGCTTTGTATGCACTTTGTAGACATATCTTGATGCAATAAAGTTGATCTGTTTTCAATAGTTTCGTCGAGCTGTGTTCTTTATTCGTGGGCGGTTAGATCGACGGCATCAAGGCGGTCGGAGAACCGACAGCACTGCGATCAGACCGACGGCAGGTAGGCAATCAGACCAGTGGTATATAGCAGTGCATCACAACTTCATCCAGGTTAGATATTTCTTTTATTTTCACTAAAAAATTTGGATGTTTAGTTTTTCCTACCAGGTGCGGGGGAGGAGGGAGTTGACAATCCTGACAGTTTAGTACCGAGTTAGGAACTAGGGCTGATGAGTGTTTTTAATCGGCACTGATGTTGTTTCCTTTAGTATTGTCAGTTTCATTGTGCACTTACTTTTCCACATCATTGCCATTGTAGGAGACAGCTGAATATATGAAAAATGGAGATTATATAGCTTCTTTATTTTGCAAACCTTATCACTTTCAAAACAAGAGCTAGACTCCTTTCTTTTAAAAACCTTAATCAACGATTTCTTATCCATGACAGCTTGACTCCAGATAATGTATAATTTATTAATGTATTATTTCCTTGGTAAATTAATTTATTTCTATTTCGATGATTATGACTGTCTATGTGTATTAAATTTGTAGCACCATGCTAAATAACTTTTTTTATTTCAATCGAATGGTCCATTGATTACCAACAAAACTCCCCCCCCCCCCGGTCAACTATATGAAACTGTGCTTCCACACGTTCTTTTACCATACAAATGCCCTCCTTCCCCCAAGCACAATGATTGGAAGTTTCGCTCAAAGCTAATTAACATTGCCATCCAAACTAAGCTACAAATACGGGCTGCTCGGCTGAGAACAAAACATCACATGATTGTGCCCGTGATGGTACAATGTGTGTTTCTCTAACTCCCGGAGAAAAACTGTGAGAGTTGTTGCTATGTCCCCACTAAACCCAGAGCAAGACAGCGAGAGTTTTACTGTAACACCCTAGCCTCCAAATCCGCATAGTCCATCCATTTGTAGGGACAGACCTATCACACGTAGTATCCCACTATATTTTTATTCTCGTTTGGTGTTAAATGGTTAATACAGAGGTCCTATGGTTAGAGTCAATTAGACATATAAGTTGGTCTAAACCTATCTAGATTTTTCATGTGTCACTATTCTCTCTAAACGAACACTTAGCCTAATAGATCTAAACTGAAACCAGAATACGTAAATGGGCCGAACCATACTACCAAATGGCTCGGTATTACAGGTGCTATATTTCTATCTAAGTAAAGCTTTCAGACAACTGGAAGCATCTATTATCCTCGTAGTATGAATTACAGAGTGCACAACAGTGGTTCAGCGTTTGTGTAGAGAATTGTATTAGAAGATCTTAGAGCTTCGTGACATAAAATGGATTTGTGGCTAAGGATGCATTCTAAACAGCTTATGGGATATGTATTATTCGTGCCGCATGCCGTACAATACGATTTATCAAAAAAGAATTCTGCATTTTATAAGTTACTTTTTAGTTTTATAATAGGTTACATTTAAGTCATCTCAATCAGCAATAGTGGCTAATCTGTCCAATCATCTGGTTAGAACACACGCTAAGATTCATTTTATTTTGTAGTATATCACATAGGCGGCTTGTTTTGATTCATCATCCTCGATGAAAGGGGTTGGAAGATTAACACGATGATTAAAAAGGTACTTCGAGTAATTAATACTGCTAACAAATAACATGACACTGTTCAGATCTACAAAATTATTTTGAAAAATCATACTGTAAATGGACCATATATTATCAGGTTAAAATAGTTATGCTCTACTTAATTTATGTTAGCATCATGCATGTAACTAAAAATTCGCTTTTTTTTTTAAGTTGTAGAAAATGTAAACAATTAAAACTGGCATGTATAGATGTAGAGGGACAGCGGAAAGTTTGAAAAATGTGGATTTTGTTGCAGATCTAACTGAAATCCACCAAAGTCAACAGAAGTCAAGTGTGGAGTTATCTATTGCTGTTAATGATGATATATTATATTACTGATGTAAAGTAGATCTTCCACTTACTGATCCATTGTCACCATTAGTCTAATCTGAAGAGAACCAATAGATTTGCGGCTTCATTTGTCTGCTGATCTTTTTTATCCTGTACTTTGTCGGAAAAAGATGCATGGATTCCAGAAAGGTGAGAACTTTCATGATATATATAAATGTAACAACCACTTCTTGTAACCTCATACCAAACGGACTGTTGCAGATAACGGTAGTTTCCATATAAAGATTGTATTAATATTTTATATATGACATGATTGCCATCTTCAGTAATCTCCAAAAGAAGAGTCCTGCATTCTGTTGGTTTTACCCTGGAGAATAGGACAATGCATATCATTATTATAATATGACTATGCATATAGACCAAATTAAGTTATATTTTGTTATACCCAAGGGTTACAGAACAAATAATGTTTGCATGCATATTAATTAGTTTTAGGACATTCCACTCATTATTATTAACTTCGAAACCCCTTCATTAATAACACAATTCGCCCCTGCATTTCAGGCTATATATAGCTCTTGTAAGAAGAAACATAATGACGCGCAGCTGATGCTAGCTAGTAACAAATTATGTAAAAACAGTAGTCGGTCAGAAATCCTACTGAATTATAATTAAGCAAGTGAAAATAAAGGCATTCCAGTGTTTTATCCCCCGTGATCGAAAAGTTTTACTATTTTCAGTGCAAATCAGGATAAGTTTCATTTATTTATGAACTATAGTGTAAATATATAATACTAAAGGCAAACAACAAATGTGGCAAATGCAAAAGTAAGAAATCTTTTGCTTTAGACTGCGCTAAGTAAAAAAATTCAAATGGAGTATAAGATGATTTGTCAGATATATTTACTAAAAATATATACATGGTGACTTTTTTCTGGGAATGATTATTAAATACTTTTTCAGTCTACGCACAAATGAAGTAAATATTTTTAAGGAGTACTCCATCCATTTCAAATTATTTGTAATCCTAGCAAATCTTAGACCAAATAGAAGCTATGACAAACTACATCATTTATTCTAATTAAGCACATCCCAGTTGTTTTTCAAAGCAGTCATTAACTCTTATTAACAATATTGTGGCTACACTGACAAAGGGTAGCAAGGGGATGTCAACTTTAAAAAATATTTTGGAATGTGATAAAAAAAATTAGTGCTAAAATGATAATAATCAAAAACGGATGGAGTACATGAAATTTAATGACATGTACTTACTCCATCTCAAAATATAGATTTATCTATTATCTCAACCAATCGTAACTATCTCTATTTAATTTATCTGCCTACTTTCTCATCTCTTCCCATCAAGAATAATTCTATATTTAATTCCATCAATTTTCTTAATAGTTGTATTATCTTCAGAAGTTCTTGTATTTTAGGAAGAAGGGAGTATAGTTTTTCGCAAGAAGCAAACAAACACTTCTATGCGGGTCATTTAAAGATAACGTATTAGTTTTAATATTGAGACAATAAAAGAAGGATGTATACTGCACGCTCGGTCGTCATAGAAATATTAAGCATCAGACGGATGGATCCATGGCTAGGTTTTCTAATAGGATTCAGGCTAAAAGATTGTTTTTTCATATATCTTCGCAGGGTGGTTGAATTCTGTTCTTTGTTAATTTGTTCATTTATTTACCGACGTTATGTTAATTGCACTCATAATAAGTAGAAGCTAAACACAACTTTAAAGGATGGACTGATTTGCATTAAAAAAAGTATATGCAACTTTTTGTACTTCCTGCTCACGACACACACAAGCGGTTGCATGTGTCACACGGTGGAGAAATTAATTCAAGATCTCACTTTTTCTACCAAATAAACACCATTATCAAGATCTAGAATTTTCACACAACCTAGCCATTAATCGTTAAGTTGATGGGAAGAAAGTGTTGCCTTTTTTTCTAACCTAACTGACAAGACACCATTGTTAACTAATGGACAATTAGTTAGCTGAACTAATACTGCCCAATCTGCTACGTAATGTGTATGTCTCTTAGAAATTTGTTTGCCACCACCAAATTCCAGTTGGCATTTGATTGCCCTTTACCTAATTATATAGACCACAGGAAGCTTACCATGTTAAGCAATCCGCTAAAGAAAAATAGATTTCAGCTACATGCTAAGCTAGATCGACCATGACGTTTTTGTGGCTAGTATAAATGGGCCGGTGAAAGCCTGATCATCATTCATTACACTCCACTGACTAACAAAATATTAAGTTCTGTCACATAAAGTTAACCCACTGCCTTTTAGTGGGCAGAAAGTATTTCAGGTGCTAGATGATTTTTGCATAATTAATGTTTGATGCAACAAGTTGTCTATGATGATTGCCCCTACTACAAACTATGTATAAACAAACAGAAATCTCTTCCATTATTATGCTTTATTTGGCCATCATTTTCTACAGTAAAATCAGGTGTGCTAGCATTAACTGAAGTAACTTTTCAATACTGTCTACAAATGTTGTGTACCAGATCGACCAGTACTCTTGAGGACTGAGAATTGGTATGTCTCGAAGGGCAAGATGATCCGAAATTTAACTGATCGGTGATCCAAGACAATCAACCGAAGTGGCACTATACACAGAGCAAGTCACAAAGATGCAGGGGATGTGTCCAGTATGCGGGGCATAATAGGGTTTTGTAACGTCCTAGCATTTAGACGTAAAACATAATTTAAATAAAAACCATAATTATGAAATTAGATTTTATTTGTTGTCATGCTGTGTGCCGAGATCTTGATCTCCCTCAGAATCAACCCTAATCCGTGTGCCTAAGTTTAATTCAAGTCCCATTTCCCCTATTCACACTAAAATCCAACTCCATCCCTCAATTAGTCCCTCCAAGAAATTCACAAAAAATAAAACTCTCTCCTATGCATTGTGGGCCTCGAACTCTCGGCCTATCTCTGTGCATCCATCCAGTCAGCCTGCCTTGCCTTCCTTCCCTACCCCGCGATCGACACGCGTCCTACCCACGTGTCGGGCGCACGCATACGTGAGAGGCAAGAGAACTTCCCTTGTTCCTCTTCCTTGTCGACCTCTCTCTCCTTTCTCTCTCTCTCTCCCACCCACCGCTCAACGTCACCGATTGAAAATCCCGCCTGCCGAGCCTTGGATTCCTCCGTTTCTCGCCTCGGCACCGACCGCCAGTACCGCCGCCGTCACCGCTCTGCGCCGACGACGGGCGTGTCCCCGCTCGCATCCAAATTGGCCCTGCCGCTTTACACCGTCACCTTCCCATGCGTCACCTTGGTCCACCGCTAAAATCCAACGCACGGAGCTGCCTCCTCCTGTGCCCAGTCCAGCCTCGCCAAAACCGGAGCAATCGGCCTCCTCTTTCGCCACGGGCCTCCCCCTTTTTCCCTTATGAGCTGAACACCGCCCTACGCCATTTGGCCTCTACCGCCGTTGGACAGAGGACCATGACGCCGCCGCGCCAGCCTCCGCTTGACCGCCCCGAGAGGAGACCCCCTTTCCTTCTCCTCGATGCCAATCGCCCCGCCACAACTATAAATACTCCCTCTGCTCACCTCGATCTGTTCTTCCCGAAGCACCACCTCCACTGTCGCCCTTGGACCGCCCTGGTGTCAAAAACCTCGGCGTCCTCCTCAGCTTGCGTCAGGCTTCCGGTGCGGACCCGTGGCCGCCGTCGATGCCACCGGCTTCCTCTTCTCTGCTCGTTCGTGCCGAGGCATGAACGATCACGTTCATGCCACCGGTGATTCTTCACTGCATTCTCCCTCCGCAGTAGCCTATCTATCCCGTTCTCCCTCTCCTCTCCTCCCCTAGCTCCCGTAAATGCTCGCCAGTGCCCCTCTAGGCCCGGGCGCTGGTCATAGATACCATTTCCCCGGTCGCCACGTCACCGTTCCTCTGGTTGCTATCGCCCGGTGTGTAGTGCCACCCACCGTCCAACCTCACCTGGTGAAACGTCCCTAGAACAGCCCAAGAACGTCTCGACGCGAGGAATCGAACCCTGGCTCGCCGTATTGGAAACCCCCAAATCCCCACCGTCTCTAGACGACGCCAAAATACTTCCCCATCGATCGCATCCCAGTGAATCCGAGCCGCTAGCACGGCTCCCATTGTTATCCGCTTCACTCCGGTGTCCTCGCCATCGTCTAACTCCCCGAGAAACCGCTCCGGCGAGTTGTGCCACCGTGGACCGTCTGATCGGGCTCTGTTCATCATCTTCCTCGTGTGTACCCCCCCGCCTGCAGCGCGTACACCGCGCCCGTCCACTATCACTTACGCATGGGCCACGACATGTCTGTGCGGCTGCCTATGGGCCCGTCCCGACCGGTGCACCATGAGCCGAATGGCTGCGCCTCGCTCATCGTCTCCCCACACGCCGTGGTCCGTGCTCCCGATCCTCCGTGGACCCATGGCTAACAACCGGATCCCACAGTCTAACTAGGCCCGCCGGTCAGATCTCTCTCGCAAACCGCCCCGGTGGACCACGCCGCTGGCCTCGGGCCCTGCTCGTCAGACAGGCCCACCTGTCAGGGCACACTGCTTCCCCGAGCCTAACCTGGCCGAGAGCCACTTGGCCCACTTCTCCTTGTATCCCGACGCCGCCACAGTGATGGGCTCGGCCCACTGTGTGTGCGCTACTCCCGTGCCATCTCACCCACCACTGGGCCCCATCTGTCATCGGCCTAGGAAGAGACAAAAATTAGAATTCCTTTCTTTATTCCTTTTTCTAGAGGCTAGAAATTCCATAAATAATCAAAAATCCATATCTTTTCATCCGCTCATCCGATTGACTCCGTTCCAGTTCCAGAATTTTTCTAAAAATGAGATCTTTCGGATGGCACACTTAGAAATCCATAATAGGAATATTATACTAGCTGTTTTGTTGAATTTTTCGTAACACGTGTAACTTCGGAGTCTGAGGAGCCTCAAGACACGGATTTCGAAGACAAAGCAGCAGGCCTTGAGCAAGAAAAGTCACATTTAATCATTTTGAGCCCATAATTACAGAACTAAGTACTTTAATTGCCAAATTGCATTTACTAGGCTACACAGAGATCATTTCTCGGCCGCGGTCGCGAGACGACACCGGGCCGCCAACCCATTTGCTGCATGACTTCCTTAATTGATTGTAATCCCCTTAAACATCCTTGTCACCTCCCTTGATAGATCCCAGTAACTGTGCCGACGGGCATGGTACCGGTGATCGCCTATTAAATTAAAAACGACTACGATGGGTAAAAACATAGGTTTACAAAACCGTGGAAAACCCGACACCTGGGTCGGTGCCTTGAAAAATAAAATGATTTTGCGAAAACCACGGTGCGGGGTTCATGCTAGCAGGATGAGTCTCCCGCACTACAGCTAAGGACCGATTCCTTTGGAATTTCATCCGAACATACAACAGTAGAACCACATGGGTGATATGGGACAACTCCTGGCTGAGTAAAAAGTCACCCAGGGACGCCTTGCGTGCCTTCGGACTGTGGATCGTGCGGGAGGTCGTCGGGGTTGCCTCCTGGGTTCCTGGTACAACATGCTTGAGAACCTACCCTGTGATTGGTCGTGGACCCCTCCAGTTGGCATGGGGTAACCTGGTATGGACTCTGAAAATGTCTTATCGCGAAAACTCCTAGTCACCAGTCATGTCCGTTCGTTCGCGAGCTGGGTGATAGGGTAAGTAGCTGTCACGCCCAGAATTTCCATCTAAAATTCTAGAGTTTGATTGTGTGTAAACCCTCATCCAGGAATCAACCGAGGCACACATGACAAAATTGATAACCAAAGTAATTGTTTACATGACGTAAGCATTTATTACAGAGGCAAATGGTACCTCTTAAAACAATAAAGTTCTAACAGCGGGTAAATAAATAAGCAGCGGGACGACTCCCACTCCACGCACTTGACCGGGCTCCCGCTCAGTCCTCCAAATAGTCCTCTTCATTGTAGTCCTCCTCTGAATGATGATTGTTGATTGCAAGGTAAGTACATGAAATACTCCGCAAGCCACACAGCAAATATGCAAATGCACGGGATAACAAGGATGGCATAATATGGCTCAAGTTTGCATAAAAGCAAGTAATAAAACATTTGAGAGAGTAATAAAACATTAGTTAAATAGCAAAATTGATCAACACTATACCGCTCACCAAAACGGTATAGGCCCAACCACTCCCACATGGAGCTACACATGTTTCACTGTTCAACCATCAAATTTTAGATACTGTGAGACTAATCACAGAAAATATTGCTAGGCCGCCCTTAATTGTGAGCACGGCTATTCAAACAGTTTTACTCAGGCCATAGGTGTACCAATTTACCCACAAGACACAACTCCACAACACATCACTGTGCCCCTTGATACCACCACGGTATCTCGGAAAGAAATTGTGATAGGACCCTCCATGTAATCCGCACAACAAGAGAGCCACCCGCTGGACCACCAGTTTCCGGCAGGAGCTGATCAGGCCCCCAACAGGGAAACGATCCAACGCCCAAGACATGGACTTATTGACGCAACCATGGTGGTCTTATTAACACAGCCACAACACACCATGGTGGACCCTAGTTGAACGTACTACACTTTGGTTCCCACCATTGCCCATACTAGCTTGTGGTTAACACGAGTGTTGCTTCGTAACAAGTAGTCCGCGAACCGGTCTTTAACTGTCACGAGCACCGCTAGCGACATTTCCAACCATGGTGCTCACAATCCACCTTTTATTCAAGTTTTCGTGAACCATTAAAATGTCCTCGTACGACCACCGTCGTAAATAGAACATCGTTTCATGTGACTGAATATTTGTATAGAAATTACTGTGACAACCCATAAGTTATTCTATCATTAGCTAGGCATAGCTAAGCAAGGTCCTAGAGTTATTCTAGCTAACTCGTAAATAAAGGTAGCTAGTCAAAATTATCCCATAGGTACAATGTCAAGTAATCAAATCAAAGGGGCCATAAACAAAGGTTAGTGTTTCCCTGTCCCGATGACATTCTAAAATAAATGCAGCGTTGAAGAAAAACATAGCTTTAAACATAGGAACAACATGTTCAATGAGAAAAAGGAATCTGTGTGACTTGCCTTGCAGATCCACACAGCCTTCGACACCTGCCTCGAAAAACCGCGTCTCTTCCTAAACGTTGGTGACTATAGGCAATAAACAAAACCAGCAAAAACAGTATATCAATACACATAAATAGTATAATATTATATTTTTAATGGATAGTTCGTGATTTTTGAAGAAATTAGTGACTTGAACGACCTCAATCCGAGTTCATATGAATTAGTTATGATTTTTGGAAGTTTTACCCCTTTTATAGCCTATTTAAAAGAATTTACCCGATTTATTGCGACATAATTGAATTAATTTTATTCAAGAAAAGGGGTTTATGACGTCACAGGAGAGAGGAGGCTCTCGGCTGACCAGTGGGGCCCATTGTCAGCGAGAGGGAGGTGTCGGGTCCATGGTGGACCGAGTCCACCGTGGTCCACGAGGGGGATCCGATGGCTAGGGTTCTAGGGTTTTGATCGGATGGCCAAGATCTAGCCACGTGTCAAGGTGATCTCACTGTGATCAGACGGATGGGATCTAACCAAGGAGATCCGACGGCTGACATCGATCCCGATCGGATCGGCTAATGGCGCTGAGGTGGCGCCGAGCTAGCACCTACACGGCGACCACGTCGGCGGCCACGTCGGCTATAGCGATGGCGGCGACGGTAGCGGCACTAAACCCGATGATCGACGGCGATCCACGGCGTGGCGACACACGGGGAGAGCGAAAAAGGGTAAAGGAGGTCGAGGCGATCCTTACCGAGGGCGAAACCACGAAGAGTGGCGACGGAGACGGCCGGCGGCGAGGTTGAGGCAGCGGAGGGCTTCAAGTCTTTGTCGACGGCGGTGTTCCGGCGGCTTCCGAGGGCTAAAAGGCGGCGGCCTGGCTTCTGCGGGCTCCGGTGAATCTAACCGAGGCGGCGGCGGGCTTCAACAGCGGCTGAGGCGACAGTGGTGTGCAAACGAAGCTTGGCGACGGCGGCAGAGCAAGCGCGAGACACGGAGAGACGGCTAGGGCTAGCTAGGGCTCAATCTAAAGGGCGAAAACCATCCTAGGGGTCTGAAGGTCGCTATTTAAAGCGGAGAGGGGCGGACTTTGGCTCGGACTCGACGGATTTTGCGGCGGTGCCGGTTAGGGATTGAAATCCGACTCGGGAAGCTTCAGGTCTCCATTCCACGCGCAATTCGGCTCCGGTTTTCTTGGGGATTAGGTGGAGGGAGATAGGGGCTCCGTTTTCCCCCAACTAATTTGGAGAAACCGAGGCCGAGACGAACGGATTTGGCGAGATTTACGGTGGCGGCGCTCGAACGCAACAGTGCGCCCAGGCGGGAGGAAGACGACGACCTGACAAGCGGGCCCCACCTGTCGGTGGCTGCGGGCGACGCGAGCGGACGCGGGCCACCAGCCGCGCGCGGGCAAGGGAAACGGGCTGCGCACAGTAACGGGCCGAAAAATTGCCCAGAGATTGTTGGAGGGGTTTTAAACCTTTTTCTTTTTGTTTTAATTCTGTGAGCTTATTTATTTTGCCAAAAAATACTTCCCCTAATCAATTAATTCCTAGAAAATTTCAGAAATTAAATAATTAAGCAAAGAATTTTATAAAATTATCTTCAAGCCCATTTTTCTTTAGATTTTCCCCTGATTTTATTCCTTTCACTCATTGAGACTTTTAATTAAATTTCTGAAAATTCTTTTTTCACAATATTTTATATAGGGATAATTTTAGGGTGTTACAAACCTACCCCCTTAAACAGAATCTCGTCCCGAGATTCGCAAGCTCAGGCGAAGAGGTGCCGGTGAGCAGACTTCAGTTCATCTTCGCGTTCTCACGTGGCTTCATCTTCCGAGTGATTACTCCATTGAACTTTGCAAAATCTTATCACCCGATTCCGAGTATTCCTTTCGCTAGTCTCTAGGATACGAATAGGCTTCTCGATATAAGTCAGATCTTCGTGAATCTCGATCTGTTCTGGGTCGGCTTCTTCTGCTGGTACTCGTAAACACTTCTTCAACTGAGACAAATGGAAGACATCGTGTACTCCCATCAAGGTGGGAGGGAACTCTAGTTGATAAGCAACTTCTCCTTTCCGTTCTAGTATTTTGTAAGGTCCCACGTAACGTGGTGCCAACTTCCCTTTTGTCTAGAATCGGTGTTCTCCCCTGAGTGGCATGACCCATAAATACACATAGTCACCTTCCTCGACACTAAGATCTCTTCTGCGGTTATCCGCATAGCTCTTCTGACGAGATTGGGCTACTCGAAGTCGTTCTTATATGATCTTCACTTTTTCTTCCACTTCCCGCAAGATGTCTGTCCCATATACCTGTTGTTCTCCCGCCTGATCCCAAAGCAGGGGCGTGCGGCATTTCTGTCCATATATCTTCAAACTTGCCTGGTAACTGTTGTTGTAGGAAAACTCAGCATATGGTAAGCTCTTGTCCCAACTTCCACCGAAGTCAATGGCACAAGCTCTCAACATATCTTCTAGGATTTGATTAACCCGTTCAGTCTGTCCATCCGTTTGCGGGTGGTAAGCGGTACTAAAGTTTAATCGTGTACCCATCTCTTCTTGGAGTCGCTGCCAAAACTTATAGGTAAACTGACTTCCTCTGTCCAACACAATCTTGCGTGGCACTCCATGCAAACATACAATTCTGGCCATATACAACTCTGCCAACCTATTACCAGAGTAAGTTGTCTTGATTGGTATGAAGTGGGCTACTTTTGTAAGTCTGTCCACCACAACCCATATGGAATCAAATCCCGATGCGGTCCTTGGCAATCCAGTGATGAAATCCATTCCTACTTCTTCCCACTTCCATTCAGGGACCTTAAGGGGTTGTAACAATCCTGCTGACTTCTAATGCTCAGCCTTTACACGCTGACATACATCACAAACAACCACATACTCTGCTATCTCCCTATGCATACTTGACCACCAAAACTTCTCCTTCAGATCTTGATACATTTTGGTGCTGCCAGGGTGGATGGAATACTGTGTTCCGTGAGCTTCATCTAAGATCAGCCTTTTCAATTCCTCCTTGTCTGGGACACAGATTCGCTCTCTGAACCACACGATAGTTCATCCTCCGAGAATCCAATAGCTTTCCCCTTTTTCATGTTCTTTTTTATTTCCAAAATGTTCGCGTCTTCTTTCTGCATTTCGCAAACCTGATCTACCAAAGTAGGCCGTGCTTCCAAAGTTGCCACAAATCCTTGACTGACTATACTCAGATTTAACCGTCCAAAATCTTCACATAACTCCAAAGATAACTGCTGACCTTCCATGGTGTTGTAGAAACTTTTCCAGCTAAGGGCATCAGCCACCACATTGGCTTTCCCTGGATGATAATGTATTCTGACGTTGTAGTCCTTGATCAACTCCAACCATCGGCGTTGCCTGAGGTTCAGATCTGGCTGGGTAAAAATATACTTCAAACTTTTGTGGTCTGTATAAACTTCATTACTATTACCTATGAGGTAATGTCTCCAAATCTTCAAGGCATGCACTACAGCTGCTAATTCCAGATCATGGGTAGGATAATTATTCTCATGAGGCCGTAGCTGCCATGAGGCATATGCCACAACCTTTCCTTCCTGCATCAACACACATCCCAAACCTTGCCGAGATGCATCACAGTAAACTTAGAATCCTCTCTTTGGATCTGGCATAATCAACACAGGTGCGGTCACGAGTTTCTGCTTTAACTCTTGAAAACTTTGCTCACACTCTGGGGTCCATAAAAATTTTACATCCTTCTGAAGTAAACGAGTCATGGGCTTTGCGATCTTGGAAAAATTCTCTATGAATCGACGGTAATATCCCGCCAATCCTAAGAAACTCCGAACTTCCAAAACCGTTTGCGGCTGCTTCCACTTGGTTACTGACTCGACATTAGTTGGGTCTACCGTGATCCCTCCTGCAGTGACAACATGCTCGAGAAACTTCACTTCCGGAAGCCAAAACTCACACTTGCTCAACTTGGCATACAACTGGTGTTGCCGAAGGGTCTCCAAAACGATGCGAAGATGCTGCTCATGCTCTTCTTCAGTCTTGGCATAGACAAGGATATCATCGATAAAAACCACCACAAACTTATCCAAGTATTCCATAAACACTTTATTCATCAAGTTCATGAAGAATGCAGGGGTGTTAGTTAATCCAAAAGACATAACTGTGCATTCATATAACCCATACCGAGTGGTAAAAGCAGTTTTGGGAATATCTTCTTCCCGAATCTTTAACTGATGATAACCTGAGCGAAGATCTATCTTGGAAAACACTGTGGTTTCTTCTAACTGATCAAATAGATCATCAATCCGTGGTAGAGGGTACTTATTCTTAATAGTAACTCCATTGAGTGCACGATAATCTACACACATCCGTTGAGTTCCATCCTTCTTTTCCACAAAGATGACTAGCGCTCCCCAAGGCGACGTGCTTGGTCTGATGTTGCCCTTGGAAAGTAACTCTTCGACTTGCTTCTTCACTTCTGCCAACTCATTAGCTCCCATCCTATATGGTCTCTTGTGGATAGGGGTAGTGCTTGGGGCTAGGTCTATTCTGAACTCAATCTCTCTTTTAGGTGGCATTCCCGGTAAGTCATCCGGAAAAACATCTGGGTAATTGTTAACGCCAAAATTTGGTAAGGACCTGTATCATATTCGGTCAGGAGGACGGTTGCAGTCGGATAATGGAAATTGATCCAAGAAGCAGACCGAGTCTGAGAAGGAGCCGTGAAGACCGCGCGTGGCAGTTAATTACTATAGTTATTAGGAAAAGGTTTATCTCTTTTAGGAAACCTGACCTCGTGTCCGGTCAGGTCTCGTTAGTGTTTTCTGTTATAGATAGGAAATCATATATCGTGTCCTATAAGGACTCATGTAACTCGGGGTATATATACGTATGCCCGGGGACCTTGTAATCATCACAACGATCAATACAAATTCGGCGCATCGCCACCCCTTCGACGGGATCCTGCTTCTCGAGCCGGGCTGCATCGGTTAGGTCCGAACTCCTGCGAGAGGGTAAGTCTCGTCACACCGACTACCAATCGGCTAGGACTTCCTCGGTTAGGTCCGATATTCTAGTCGGTCCATGGTAGTCGGCTTACCACGATATATTTACTTTATCTATGGCTGCATCAGTTCAGTTTGATCTCATAGATTGATTAGGTATATCACATCACGTGTGCACAGATTGTATCGACTTACTGGGAGCGATTTATCATCAGTTCGTGCTGCATCGGTTAGGTCCGACCTACTGAACTGCTAGCGATAAGTCGATCCTGCTGAGCCGATGCGTTGTGTGCAGGCGTTTTATCGGAATGTATAGCCGGTAAGTTATTTTCATCACGATCGCATTATATCTATCGACTCATTGAAGCATTGTTATCATTGTCGGTCTGTGCTGCAACGGTTAGGTCCGATCTACTAGACTGACGATAATAGCTTTACTCTTAATAAGCCGATGGCGTTGTGCGATGGTGTTATCGGAGTGCTTAGCCGATAAGTTACCTATTAAAGCCGACTACATTTATTCATCGTTTTATCCTATGTTCGCTTTATTAAACAGTCGGCTAGCTTATCAATTATTTATCATTTACGTTATTGCATATTTTATTATTTGTTCTTGCCTGTATTATTGTCACAATCGGCTAAGGGATAGCCGATGGGTTCATTCTGCCGATCCAAGCACAAGTACAAGCAGGTTCCCGGGCACGACCCCAGGTAAGGGCCCGGGCATGAGCCCGGGTAAGGACCAGTGCATGGGCCCGGATAGCGGACGTAGATCTCGGGAGCAAGGGCCCGGGTGCTGGCATACCTTCATAACAACACCAGTAACATTAAATCATGATCAGCTAGGATCTATTTGATTCACTTATATATTATACTTGCTTATTTTATCTAGCTTATAGCCGGTTTTTGAATATTCCTTCGATGATCGGCTAGCATGATATTTATTTATTATTATATTATTGTTCTTGCTGTCATCGGACCGGAGCCGATGTGTAAGTGCTATAGTGTGCATCGGCCATCGGCTGATGAAACGAGTCTAGATCGGCTTCCAGCCGATTGGCTCATTGATCTAATATTTTCCTCCTTGTCAATTACAGGGTCAAATTGACTGGCACGCCTACGAACCTCAAACTTTAGGACCTGCACTGGAGTGAAGCAAATCTCCCAGGCCTTCGCGTGTCACCCAGACGCCGAACCAGGACCAGGCGATTTTCGGCGTCAACACGCTTTTGGCACGCCTGGTGGGACACGAAGTTTTAAGCCAGAATTCCAACAAACATTGTTTCAATCAAGATTTCAACATGGCTGGAAAAGAAGTCAAGATGGACAACGTAATTCCGGTCACCATGGAAGATCTAACTGAAGAACAAAAACAGCAAGTTGAACAGACCATGACAAATTTCCAGAAGCTGTGTTTAGAATCCTTCAGTATGACAAGACAAGGGCCGATTCAGAAGTCTCAGTTTCCAAAACCAGTACTGGTAGGAGAATCGAGCCGCACACAACCTGAGAGTCCACCAATCAAGCCTTTACAGGAGATGGTCAACGAGGCTGTGCACCACGCACTCATCAATCAGTCAGGGGTCTTAGTAAATACATTGCACAACCTTATCAAGAAGACTGTTGATGGTTCGATTGCCCAAGAGCCAACCCGGGGTCCTGTTTTTCTCCCACCAAAGATAGAGCCAGGCCAAGTTAATTACAACATTGGCAGAGATGTACCAGAACACTTGTTCGCACAAAACCAGGCCGGGGGGCAACAGGATATCCCTCCTGGATATCACCGATCTATTTATTATGGGGGATATCAGCAGAACTATCCGGGAGGAGGAGCCGATCCAGGTACTTACCAGAGGGAGTATCACAGACAGAATCGGCAACCAACCCCGCCGATGCAGTATCAGCAGTATCAACAGGAGAATGCAAGAGAGGAAGATTTGTCGGCACGGGTTGAGGAAATAGTAAGGGAGCAGTTCGGGATCAAGCCCAAGGAGCAAGCGTTTATGTATCGGCACCCATATCCTGAGTGGTTTGACAGGGTTCCGTTGCCACACCGATACAGGGTCCCGGATTTCTCTAAGTTTTCAGGGCAGGACAACACGTCTACAGTAGAACATGTCAGCCGATTCCTGGCACAGTGCGGGGAGGCATCGGCTGAAGAGGCCCTAAGGGTTAGGTTTTTTCCCCTATCATTATCTGGATCGGCTTTTACATGGTTCTCCTCGTTACCGCCGAATTCTGTTCGGGGGTGGGCCGATCTGGAGAAACAGTTTCACAAATATTTCTTCGCTGGGATTCACGAGCTGAGACTGTCAGATTTGACATCGGTTAAGCAGCGACCAGATGAAACAGTACCGGAATACATTCAGCGATTTCGGGATATCAGAAGCCGGTGTTATAGTCTAAACCTGAGCGATGGGCATCTGGCCGATTTAGCTTTTCAGGGACTCTTGGCGCCAATCAGAGAAAGGTTTTCGTCTCAAGAGTTCGAATCTTTGTCGCACCTAGTACAGAAGGTATCGGCTCATGAAAGCCGGTTTCAAGAGGCGAAAAAGGACAAGTACCAAAGGAGAGTTGCTCAGGTTCAGGTATATTCAACGGATTCAGATGATGAAGAGTCCGACGCTGAGGTTGGATTGGCGGAGTGGGCCAGGAACAAGAAGTCGGTATCATGCCCATGGGTCAAAGATATCGGCAAAGAGGAACGATATGATTTCGATGTGAGCAAAGCCGATAAGATCTTTGATTTGTTGTTGCAGGAAAAGCAAATACAATTGCCGCCAAACCACGTGATTCCATCAGCTGAAGAACTAAAGAAAAAGAAGTATTGCAAGTGGCACAACGCGATATCGCACCATACTAACGAGTGTAAGGTTTTTCGGCAACAAATTCAGCTGGCCGTTGAGCAAGGACGAATCAAGTTTGAAGATAAAAAGCCAATGAAGATAGATGGGCACCCGTTCCCCGTAAACATGGTCTATGCGGGGTCATCGTCCAGGACTCAAGCCGATGAAGGAAAACGTCAGAGTAAATCAAGGATTACTTCATCAGGTATGATAGAGAAGTACTCAAGGTACGATGAACAGGGGGATGGACCGGAACAATATAATCCGCATTGGAACTGCCCGTTTTTTCGTTTCTGCTGGGATCAAGGGATGAGATTGCCATCAGCTGAAAATTGCCCCGAGTGCAGCGGTACAGGGAATCGGCATGATCGCCAGCAGGAGTGTTCGCGGGATCGGTCACCTGGGAAAAGAACATCGGTTCATAGCCGATTGGGGCCGATCCATGAAGAGTTCTTTGAAGAAGATGAAGAGGAAGCGCATGGGAAACAAGTCCAGAATCCTCAGTGGTGTCCTAGCGGCATATTCACGAAGAATCAGAAGAGAAGGGCACAACGGCTACGACACCGAGAACAGCAAAAGGAGCAATACCAGGGTCAAGAGGAGGTTGATCATCGTCCCAAAAGGACTAGGCAAGTTTGGCAAGTGAAGAAGAAGGACGATGAGGACGTATCAGCACCGGTAAATATGGTGTTCTTTTTGCCTCGGGAGTATAAAGCGCTTTCATCAGATGAAGAAGGAGATGAGGAGGTTTTCGCTCAACTAACGTTGCAATCTGATCAAGCTATATTTGATAAACCTGAGAAGTCAGAGCATCGGCACTTAAAACCGTTATACATCAAGGGATACGTAAATGGGAAGCCGATGACAAAGATGTTGGTTGATGGAGGAGCCGCGGTTAATCTCATGCCTCATGCTACGTTCCGGAAATTGCGGAAGACTACCGAAGACCTGATCAAGACAAATATGGTGCTAAAAGACTTCGGTGGGAATTCATCTGAAGCGAAAGGCGTATTGAACGTGGAGCTGACAGTAGGGAGTAAGACATTACCCACCACGTTTTTTGTAATTGACGGAAAGGGGTCGTATAGTTTGCTCCTCGGCAGGGACTGGATTCACGCGAACTGTTGCGTGCCTTCGACAATGCATCAATGTCTAATACAGTGGCAGGGAGATCAAGTCGAGGTGGTGCAAGCAGATCGGTCGACCAATATTGCCATGACCGATCTACCAGTCTGGGAAGCCGATGGTGTTGACTGCTTATCCGGAAGAGTTTGGGAAGGAGATTACCTCAAGGTTACTAGTCAGGGGATACAGCCGATCCAGCAAGTCGGCTCTGAATTGTTACTCTGATGGGCTCCATTGAAGACTTCGAGGGGAAATTGGGGCAAGGATTTACGTCGGCTGATGATTTGGAAGAGATTGATATAGGACCAGGAGATAGACCAAGGCCGACGTATATAAGCAAGAAATTAAGTCCTGGGCTACGAGAAGATTTGATAGCATTATTGAAGGAGTATCGGGATTGTTTCGCATGGGAGTACCATGAGATGCCAGGATTGAGCCGATCGATTGTTGAACATCGGCTACCTATTAAACCAGGGTATCGGCCATTCAAGCAGGCTCCAAGGAGATTCAAGGCAGAATTATACGAGCCGATCAAGGCGGAGATCACAAGGTTGTACGATGCCAAGTTCATAAGGCCGTGCCGATATGCTGAGTGGGTTTCTAATATCGTCCCGGTGGAGAAGAAAAATGGGAAATTGAGGATATGTATTGATTTCCGGGATTTAAATAAAGCTACCCCCAAGGATGAGTACCCGATGCCGATAGCGGATTTGTTGGTGGATGCAGCGTCAGGCCACAAGATTATCAGTTTCATGGACGGCAATGCAGGATACAATCAGATTTTCATGGCCGAAGAGGATATACACAAGACTGCGTTCCGATGTCCTGGAGCTATCGGTTTGTATGAGTGGGTAGTAATGACTTTTGGATTGAAAAGTGCCGGTGCAACCTATCAAAGAGCAATGAATTATATATTTCATGATCTCATCGGTTTGTTGGTGGAAATTTACATTGATGATGTGGTCGTTAAATCTAAAAGTGGGGAAAGCCATATAGCCGATTTACGAAGAGTGCTGGAGAGGGCCAAGAAATACGGACTAAGAATGAATCCCAATAAGTGTGCTTTTGGTGTATCGGCTGGGCAATTTCTGGGTTTTATGGTTCATGAGCGAGGGATTGAAGTTAGTCAGCGAAGTATCAGAGCCATTAAGACCACAGAGCCACCAAGCGATAAGACAGAGTTGCAATCGTTGATCGGCAAGATTAATTTTGTGAGGAGATTCATATCAAATTTATCAGGGAGAATTGAGTCTTTCACGCCGTTATTGAAGTTGAAAGCCGATCAAGAATTTGTGTGGGGGGCAGCGCAGCAGAAGGCGTTTGACGAGATCAAGAATTATCTTAGTTCCCCGCCTGTGTTGATTCCGCCGCAGGAAGGAGTGCCGTTCAGATTATACTTGTCGGCCGATGAGAAGTCCATCGGTTCTGTTTTGATCCAAGAATTTGAAGGTAAAGAGCGAGTTGTGTTCTATCTAAGTAGGAGACTTTTGGATGCTGAGACGAGATATCCAGCGGTGGAGAAGTTATGCTTGTGTTTATATTTCTCGTGTACTAAGTTGAGGCATTACATCCTATCGGCTGAATGTACAGTAGTTTGCCAGGCCGATGTGGTCAAATATATGTTGTCGGCTCCAGTCTTGAAAGGGCGAGTTGGCAAGTGGGTTTTTGCCTTGACAGAGTTTGACTTGAGGTACGAATCGGCTAAAGCAATTAAGGGACAAGCAGTGGCCGATTTTATTGTCCAGCACAGGGGGTCTCACGAAGACTATGTGGAGCCGATCCCGTGGGTCTTGTTTTTTGATGGATCGGTTTGCAGGCATGGATCTGGTATCGGTTTGGTTATTGTGTCGCCTCGGGGGGCAAGTTTTGAGTTTGCTTTTACAATTAAGCCTTATCGGACTAACAATCAGGCGGAGTACGAGGCGGTGCTGAAAGGACTTCAACTATTAAAGGAGATCGGGGCCGATATTATAGAGATTATTGGTGATTCTTTGTTGGTGATCAAACAGTTATCTGGAGAATATGAGTGCAGGGATGATGTTTTGAGGTCATATTATGAAGAGTGTGTAGGTTTGTTGAAGGATTTCAAGATGGTGTCAATGAATCATATTCCCAGAGAGCAGAATTTGGAAGCCAATGATCTTGCACAGATTGCTTCAGGATATCGGCTGAATAGGCAGGTTGAGGTGGAGATAGCCGATATTGATGTCCAGAACAAGGCCGATGACTGGAGACAGGAGATAATTGATTACTTACGAAACCCGTCGCAGTCTGTTTCCAGGAAGATTCGGTATAAAGCTACTAAATATGTGCTACTTGATGAGGAGTTGTATTATCGGACGTTTGAGGGAGTTCTGCTTAGATGCCTAGATTTGGAAGAAGCCAAAGTGGTTATGTGTGAAGTGCACGAAGGCATTTGTGGAACTCATCAATCGGCTCATAAGATGAAGTGGTTGTTGAGAAGAGTGGGGTATTTTTGGCCGACAATGCTGGAAGATTGCTTTAGGTATTATAAAGGGTGTCAAGATTGTCAGAAGTTTGGAAATATACAGCGGGCACCAGCATCGGCTATGAATCCTATCATCAAACCGTGGCCGTTCAGAGGATGGGGAATTGATATGATCGGCCAGATTTTTCCTCCATCAAGTAAGGGACATAAGTTTATATTGGCAGCAACAGATTATTTCACCAAGTGGGTAGAGGCAATTCCTTTGAAGAAGGTCACGTCCAAAGAAGCGATTGAATTTATCAAGGAGCATATCATTTATCGGTTTGGGATTCCTCAGATGATAACTACTGATCAGGGGTCTATTTTTGTTTCTGATGAGTTTCAACAGTTTGCTGCCAGTATGGGAATCAAGTTATTAAATTCATCGCCTTATTATGCTCAAGCCAATGGGCAAGCAGAAGCTTCTAACAAGAGTTTGATCAAGTTGATTAAGCGGAAAATTGATGAGCAGCCACGGCGATGGCATTCTACATTAGCCGATTCACTATGGGCCTATCGGATGGCATGCCACGGGTCTACTCGGGTACCGCCGTATCAGTTGGTATATGGACATGAGGCGGTTTTACCATGGGAAACTAACATCGGTTCTAGAAGACTTTCTTTGCAAAATCAATTGACGGCCGATGATTATTATAACTTGATGGCAGATGAACTTGAAGATTTAGCTCAGAATCGGTTGAGAGCGCTGGAAAGAATCAAGGAGAATAAGGCTAGGGCAGCTCGGCATTACAACAAAAAGGTGGTGAATAAATCATTTGCCGAGGGGGACCTTGTGTGGAAGTTGATTTTGCCGATCGGGTCCAGAGATAATAAGTTCGGAAAATGGTCGCCTAATTGGGAAGGGCCTTATCGGGTTAATCGCTGTGTGCCTGGTAACGCATATATATTAGAAGATCTTGACGGGACGGAGTTTGCTAAAGCACTTAATGGGAAATATCTCAAGAAATACTACCCTAGCGTTTGGATCAACTCTTAAATCGGTTAAGTATAGCCGATTTCTAAGCAATTCAGAAAGCCGATGTTTTTATACGTCGCCCAAAGACAGCCGATATCAATTGATATCGCCTTTAGATCAAAACAAACGGAAAAATTATCAGGACTGAGATAGATAAAAAGCAGAGCCGATCTGATTACATGACAGCGGAAGGGTGATCGGCATGTTCCGAAAAATCGTCAGTTATAAAGGTTTGAGGCTTACAAAAAATTTCGGATGGTTTCGATTGCGCGCAGACGGATCTGATCAATTTCATTGATGGCCCGGATATCGTCTTCATCAGAGCCTGGGATGATTTTCAAGCTTTTGCGCCGATGGATGACTTGGCGTACTCCTGCTGCAACCTTAGCCTCTTGGTCTTGGATGGCTTGCGGTAGACCGATTAGCTGGGATTCTGTTGCTGTAAGGTCTTTACGAACTCTTTCAAGTTCTGCCAGCAAATCGGCCTCCTTTTTCTTCAGCTGGTCCAACTTAAGTTGGAGCTCTTGGGGGGCAGCGGCCATGTCATCAAGCTTTTTCTTCTCTGCTTGGGCTAATAGCCGATCGGCTTGGATGTCTTCGGTAGTCTTCTGTTGGTCAGCGCGATCGGCTATGCGCTGTCTAAGCTTGATGAGTTTAAATCTATGGGATTCCAGATATGCTGCGGGGGTTAATGCGTCGACAAGTTCTTCGGGCAGATGGTGTTCAATTTCTGCGAATCTTGCCCGGATTGGCCCGCAATCTTCCGCTAGCGCGTCAATTGGGTTTTCCAGCCGACTGAGGATGCTCGTCAGATATTCACGTACGTCGGCTGGGAAGGATGGTTTGGTCGTTGCGCTGGTGGCTGTGGATTCTTCTACTTCTAGGTACTTGCCGATGTCAAAGCGAGAACAGATCGGCTATGGACTGTAAAATTGGCATCGGTAAAGGGGATCAGTAGAAAGTTAAGAGCGAAGTATAGACAAAGAGTTACCTGAGGTAGGACATCGGCAGCTTGCGCGACATCAGCTTCAGGGGGATGAGTAGGTTGTTCTCTGGAGAGGCCAATGTCAGCCGATGGAATAGGGGCAGTTTCGTCGACAGCTGGAGGACTTGGTGCAAAGAGTGGGGCAGCTGAAGAGGCCATGGCTCAGCGCTTGAGGGATGGCAGAAGGAGGTTGAAAATCTGAAGCCGATAACTCGAGCTAAAGATGAAGCTGGTGAGATAAATGAGAAAGCGGGTAATAATGGTGTTAAGGTTTGGCGCATACCTGAGGAGATGAGGGAGCCGATGTGGTCTGGGGAGAAGATGGCGTCGTGGCAACGATATCGGCATCGGTTTTCTGTTTCTTCAGGGAGGGGCGATGCGCTAACTTTTTCCTTTTGGGTCCCATCGGCCGAGGCGCCTTGAGGAGAGCCGATGGGGATGGAGCGTCGCGCCCTAAGTTTGGGGTAGCCGATGGAGGTTGATACAAAATCGGCCGGCCGCTGTTGCTTGTTGATGGGGGCTCGACGCTGGCGGCCTGCAAAGCAAGAGTCAGAGACGATTGAGGATGATATTTGAAAGCTTGCAAGAGTTACCTCGTTGTCAGATTCAACATAGTCGGCGTCCAGACGGGAGCAATAACAAGTGGGCGCTAAGCAGAACAGATGTTTTTTCCATTCCGACCACCATCGGACAAAAGGCTTGGTGTTGGCAGTGCAGACGTACACCTCGGTGGCAGCGCCTAGCAGGAGGGAGTCTGTCAAAGACCGCAGCCGATCATATTCCAAGGCGTTGCTGACCGTGCCCCGAGCCTGGAGTTTGTCGGTGAAGAACAGGCCGATCGGAAGCTGGCCAAGGCCGAGTTGACGGGAGCTGGTTGATGGGTGGTAGAACTCATACGATGGTGGAGTTCGGCCCAGAGAAAAGCCGGTTGGCAGCAGGCAAGGACTGATGGCCGATAGGAATATGGCTTTAGATTGATCATCGTTCAGAGCTTTGAGTGGATCAAAGTTGGAAGGCATCTCGAATGATGATGCGTCATTGTAAGCAAACCAAAGAGTAGCATCCCTGGTAAAGCCATAATAAAACCCCTTGAACCACTGACTAACTTCAGCAGGGGATATCTTGCCACCGGAAAGGGCCGATGCAGCCTCACCCATAGAGATGCATCGGCGGTAGATGGGGTCTTGATCTTCTGGGTAATCAGCTGGGAAGGATTGCTTGAGGAGGGAAGTTTCTGGGATGGCCTTGGAGGTGTAAACATTAAGCCAGAGCTGTACGAACCACCAAGGGCCCCCAATGTGGCCGACGGGCTGGCCGGCCGATAGCTTGATTGCCACCTGATGGAGCAGCTGGTAGGTGGCGCCAAGGAGATAGTGCCCTAACGGAATTTGTTTCCTATCGGCCAAGCACTCTGCTAGGCATTGCATATTGGTCGTCGGGCCGAGGGTTGCGCCACCAAAGACGAACCGTTCCAACCACAAGTTCAGAAAAGCGACGTGCTCCCGATCATCAACCGGTCCAGTTCCTTTGTTGTGAAGAGATATGTACCTGGACCAGCCGCCGATGTTTTTTGTTTGGAGCCGGTGGGCAGGCTTGAACCGGAGTTTGAAGGGGTTGATGTAGCTTGTCGTGTCCAGGCAGGTGAGCATGGTCACATCTAGCAGAGTGGGGGTCATCGGCCCATGACCAAACAGAAAGGCGTTGAGAGCATCAGACCAGAAGTACGAGGCCGATGCGAGCAGAGATTCATTCCTTTCCATATCGGCCAAGGAGAGGTTGATGCAGTGGCCGATGTGAGATTCTTCCCAATAGATCCTCTTTGCAGCCGATACTCTGATGTACCAATCTCTCCATCCAGGCAATCTGCTCGGCCAGGACCTGAAGCTGTTGGTCCAGTCACTGACCAACATGGCCGAGTTCTTGAAGGGAGTGCGTTGGGTTTCGGCACTGATGAAATCGGTGGGATCTTCACTGCCCATGGGGCCATGATAGAAAAAGCAGGGGTAATCGGCAGCCGGAATCAAGATCTGGGCTCTGAGATGCTACAGTAGACAAGAATACGACGAAGAACAGGTGAAGAACATGGCAAATCGGGTTCGTACAGATTGCAGATTGGGGAAAAGTAACCGGGTGAGAAGATTACCTCAGGAATTACAGATGCTGTTGCCATCGCGGAAATAGGAGAGGTTGCAGGAGTCGACGGACGGAGAGAGAGGTTGCAGTAATTCGTCTAGATTCGCTAGAGCTTGGTGGGAATGTAGAAGATGAAGCGGTGGTGCTCTGGTGATGTGAAAGTATAAAAAAGAGGGCAAGAAGACGAAGCGTTTTATAAAGGTATGACAGCCGAGCGGGAATTGAGGCCGTTGGCACTGTTTCAAACATTTATGGCAAGTGGGCTGTCTTGGGCCGCCTCGGTATGGGAGAAATCTAGAGGCCCAAAGTTGGAAGAATTTCGGAATCCTACAGAGGAACTCCGAAATTGGGGGGCATGTGTTAACGCCAAAATTTGGTAAGGACCTGTATCATATTCGGTCAGGAGGACGGTTGCAGTCGGATAATGGAAATTGATCCAAGAAGCAGACCGAGTCTGAGAAGGAGCCGTGAAGACCGCGCGTGGCAGTTAATTACTATAGTTATTAGGAAAAGGTTTATCTCTTTTAGGAAACCTGACCTCGTGTCCGGTCAGGTCTCGTTAGTGTTTTCTGTTATAGATAGGAAATCATATATCGTGTCCTATAAGGACTCATGTAACTCGGGGTATATATACGTATGCCCGGGGACCTTGTAATCATCACAACGATCAATACAAATTCGGCGCATCGCCACCCCTTCGACGGGATCCTGCTTCTCGAGCCGGGCTGCATCGGTTAGGTCCGAACTCCTGCGAGAGGGTAAGTCTCGTCACACCGACTACCAATCGGCTAGGACTTCCTCGGTTAGGTCCGATATTCTAGTCGGTCCATGGTAGTCGGCTTACCACGATATATTTACTTTATCTATGGCTGCATCAGTTCAGTTTGATCTCATAGATTGATTAGGTATATCACATCACGTGTGCACAGATTGTATCGACTTACTGGGAGCGATTTATCATCAGTTCGTGCTGCATCGGTTAGGTCCGACCTACTGAACTGCTAGCGATAAGTCGATCCTGCTGAGCCGATGCGTTGTGTGCAGGCGTTTTATCGGAATGTATAGCCGGTAAGTTATTTTCATCACGATCGCATTATATCTATCGACTCATTGAAGCATTGTTATCATTGTCGGTCTGTGCTGCAACGGTTAGGTCCGATCTACTAGACTGACGATAATAGCTTTACTCTTAATAAGCCGATGGCGTTGTGCGATGGTGTTATCGGAGTGCTTAGCCGATAAGTTACCTGTTAAAGCCGACTACATTTATTCATCGTTTTATCCTATGTTCGCTTTATTAAGCAGTCGGCTAGCTTATCAATTATTTATCATTTACGTTATTGCATATTTTATTATTTGTTCTTGCCTGTATTATTGTCACAATCGGCTAAGGGATAGCCGATGGGTTCATTCTGCCGATCCAAGCACAAGTACAAGCAGGTTCCCGGGCACGACCCCAGGTAAGGGCCCGGGCATGAGCCCGGGTAAGGACCAGTGCATGGGCCCGGATAGCGGACGTAGATCTCGGGAGCAAGGGCCCGGGTGCTGGCATACCTTCATAACAACACCAGTAACATTAAATCATGATCAGCTAGGATCTATTTGATTCACTTATATATTATACTTGCTTATTTTATCTAGCTTATAGCCGGTTTTTGAATATTCCTTCGATGATCGGCTAGCATGATATTTATTTATTATTATATTATTGTTCTTGCTGTCATCGGACCGGAGCCGATGTGTAAGTGCTATAGTGTGCATCGGCCATCGGCTGATGAAACGAGTCTAGATCGGCTTCCAGCCGATTGGCTCATTGATCTAATATTTTCCTCCTTGTCAATTACAGGGTCAAATTGACTGGCACGCCTACGAACCTCAAACTTTAGGACCTGCACTGGAGTGAAGCAAATCTCCCAGGCCTTCGCGTGTCACCCAGACGCCGAACCAGGACCAGGCGATTTTCGGCGTCAACAGTAATCCCGTACTACAGGGATTTCGGTTAGGATTGCCTGATTCAAACAGGTTGGAGAAGATGAGGTAGTGAGGACACGAAAGATTACTTTCTTTCCCAGGCTAGAAGTTAAGGTCACGGTTCTTGTGGCACAATCTATAATTCCCTGGTGCCGGGTTAATCAATCCATCCCTAGGATGACATCGATATCTCTGGATTCTATCAAGAACAGATCGGTGAGAAAAGGGATGCCCACATTTCTATAGTCACAGAAGGACTACTCTGAGTTCTAGGCCTCTGATGGCCAGGTGCATTTATTAGAATAGGTGTTCTCAACTTCCAAATAGGTATCCCATGTTCATTAGCAAACCCCACCGATAAGAAAGAATGGGTAGCACCAGAATCAAATAGTATTGTAGCAGGAACCGAGTTAACAAGGAGCATACCCAAGATGACGTCTGGCGTGGCTTGGGCTTCCTCTGCAGTGACGTGATTTACCCGAGCCTTGACCATGCTCGTGGTGCTCTGTCCCGGTGCGACTTGCCTGGCGCGTTTGGGCTTAGGGCACTGATTGGAGAAATGCCCTGGGTCTCCATAGTTGAAACAGGTCAATGGTTTCCCACCAACTTCCTTCTTGGCTGGCTGGTTAGTTGCTGTGACCGGGGCTGGCGAAGGGGAAGGATGGTTTGCTCCCGTGTTGCCACCAGTGGTGTTGGGATAGACCTGGCGCTACGAACAAGGTGCTGATGAAAATCCTCCTTGCTGGGTCTGAGGCGGTCCCACAATACGCGGCCTCTGACTAGAGGATTGTTGTGACCGGAAACCTACCATCCTGCGCTTCTTTTGCTCCATCCTGTTGTGTTTGTCCTCCTGGCCAATGGCTTTGTCCACCAGTTTCTGAAAATCTGCATAGTCACCAGAGAGTAGCTGAACCGGAAGTTCATCATTTAATCCATCCAGAAACTTCTCTTGCTGGTCGGCGTCAGTGCTAACATCTTCCGGCGCATAGCGGGCAAGCCGGTTGAACTCATATAGGAACTCGGTCATCGACTGATTCCCTTGCTTCAATGCCCGAAATTCACGCTTCTTCAGTGCCACTACTCCAGCAGGAATATGCGTCTTCTTGAAAGCAGTTGCGAACTCAGCCCAAGTGATAGGCTGTCCATCTGTTCTGTTAGCTCTAAAGTGGTCCCACCATTCAGAAGCTAGGCCGTGTAGCTGGTGCAAGGCAAAAGAGACCTTCTCTTAATCTGTGCACTGTAAAAGATCTAATTTCTTCTCAATAGCATGCAACCAATCCCCTGCTTCCACAGGATTAGTGGTGCTAGAGAACGTGGGAGGCCTCACTCGCAGAAACTCCGCGAGCTTGTTTTGCGGTGGAGGAGGAGGTGCTTGCTATTGTGCTTGGTGCTGTTGTTGTTGTTGCATCTGCTGAAACATCATGTTCATCAGGTGAGTCTGGTTAGCCAGAACTTGAGCGATGGTCAAATTGTCGTCCTGGTGCGGCGGTCCATTGGGTACTCCTCTGCGGTTGTTGTCCCCACCGTTGCCATCATGATTACCACCGTTACATGTGTTCACCATTTGCAGAGCAAAGACGAGAAGAAAGGAGAACGCCCTTGAGACGGATTTCATATTACTTAAACTTTCACTTTATTTGCTCTGAACTAAGTGGTTAACATTTATGTAGGTTACTCTCACACCATCAAGCAACTCCTAACTTAAACAGTTACATCACCACCCCTTTGACATATACTGTTTACTAAACCCCACACACAAGCATTTCCTAATCACACAACTGCTAACACAACAATCTAGGGTAACTGATGCTAAGGTGCTACCAAGGCTTCTCAATGGGGCGAAGGACTTCTTCAAGCATCCGAGTTATGTTCCGGTTCTGCTCCGTCATCTTGAGCATCACCCCGCTCCACTTCAGAGTTAGTGCGAACTCCACTGTCCTCTGATCCCTCCGAAGGCGTGCTGGCTTCTGACTCCTCTGAGTCTTCTTCTGCATCATCAGCGTATGCCACCGGTGGAACTACCCGTAGTAGGATCTGGTCACCGAGTAGACGGGTCCTTGGCACTAGCTGAATCCGAGGTGGAGGACGAACTCTCTTCCTAGCAGTAGTGCGGATCTTAGCTCCTCCAGGGGGTGCTTCTCCTTTGGCCAAGGCCAACTTTCGCTTCAACCGATCCACTTGGTTTTGCAGCCTGCAGATCTTGGTGCGATTCTCATTCTCCCGTTCATGAGCTGCAATCACCACCTCTGCCCGAACATCGTCCATAGCACTCAACATCCTTACCAGTTGTTGAGCGGTTGCACTGTTCTCTGCTCTGGGGTCCTGGTAACTGCTGTACTCATCGTTGTGGGTTCTTGCTAGATGGTAGCGATATGCTGTATTCCTCAGATGAATGGCAAAATGCTGACGAAGTTCTCCAATAGCCACCAAAGCTACTTCCTGACAGGCATGCTCATAATTCCTTCCTCAGCTCCAAAGATCATGGATGGGACTCCCTCTCGTTCACTGGAAATCGTGAGGCGGACACGGCACTTCTCTTCACTAGGTGTGGGTGCCATGGGCCCCGGGTACCTCATGACAAGCATATGGGCCACTCGGATAGAGGATGGGCCTAGCCTTGTAATTAGAGATATAGCTAGATTCGGCAGACTTCGCCTTGTATAGAAAGGAATGTACAGTCCTAGTCGGATGCATTATATCTCTAAGGGGAGATCTCCTAGTCGTAATCCGATAGGGACTCTTACCTTGTAACCCTGTCCCCCAGTATATAAGGGGAGGCAGGGCGCCCCATGAAGGTAGAAGAGCACTCATAAGCTCAAACGGCCAGACGGTTCATCAGAATCGCCACCATAATTCCTCAAAGGAATACATATAAACTGGACGTAGGGTATTACCTCGCATCGAGGGCCTGAACCAGTATAAAATCTCCTTGTGTTCCTTTGCAATCCACCGAGTTTCCATCCGCCGAGTAGCCCCATATATTTATTGCCGGTGTAAAACATCGACAGTTGGCGCGCCAGGTAGGGGCTTCGGCGCGATCTACATCTACAAGCTCGATGGATCCAGCAACCGGAGTCGACGGCGGCAAACTCTCCCCCGGAGATACAATTGCATTCGGAAGTCTCGACTTCGTCGCCGACCAGATCGGCAATCTCACCTTGGCCGACACGGACCCGATTCAACCGGCCGAGGAACCAGCCGACTCCGCGCCAGTCGGCCTACACGATGCTGCAGCAATCTTTCACGACATGCTGCGGCGATCTCCAATACGCCCGAGTCCAGGGACAACTCTTTCTTTCAGTGTTCGACTCGGACTCGGTTTTGAGCCGGCCGAGATCGGGCCAAAAATGGAAGAGATCGTCAATTTCCCGTTCGGACTCGGTGATGCCGCGGATATCTACAATCTACATCCGACATGGCAAACCCGATCCTCTGGAGTTTGACTCGGATACGGCCCCGAGCCGCTCGAGATCAGATCTAGGGAGGTCGGAGTTGTAATCACCCCCATCAACTATTCCGACTATGACTCTCAGTCGGACTACGACTCTCAGTCGGATTCCAACTCTAAGTCGGACAGCAGTTTGGCAAGCTTCTCCCCGCCACGAGAAATCTTCATGGCATCCAAAGGCTCTACTCCTACTCAGGAATCACGCCGACTACACGAGCAACAAGAGGAGGAGGCCTGCCGAGTGCGAGAACAACAGGAGGAAGAAGCAAGACACCTGCACGCCCGCAACGACGGCCTACGCAGGGCTGGGCGAACCGCTCAGCAACAAACCCTCCAAACAAAAGTCGGCGACCACGACGTCTTCGTCATGCCACAACAGAACGTCGTGGCCGCCGCAACCCTACTGGACACGGTCCAACTTGGGCCTGATCACCAGGCCACCCCGACGATCACAAGGATAAAAGCCCTGCTTACCGCTGCTGCATGACAGCAGCACCAGCAGTCGGGTGATACCCTCATACCGACCAACCGGTCGACATTCCCAACGGCAGTCTCATCTACCTCAAAGCGACGCCGAGCGGCTGGCTCTAGTCAGCTGCATACGGAGGCACGTCAGGCGTCACTCGGCAGCCCCAACGACAACCGGCGATGTCAAAGCAACCGTCGGGATGATCAGGACCTTCGAGGCCGACAACGACGTGATCTTCGGCTGGACATCAACGCTCGACACCGCGAACGAGAAGATGATGAGCAACGCCAACCAGAAGACGAGAACGAGCGCTTCGGCCTCCACCACGAGCGGTTCCGCCGCCGTATTCGGAGCCGGAGCCCTCATGAAGACGAAGGCATACCGGCCTTCACCCAGGAGCTACAACAGGTCGACTGGCCGTCGAGTTTCAAGCCTACAGGCATCGACAAATACGATGGCAAGACCAATCCCGAGTCCTGGCTCACGGTCTACACTCTGGCGATCCGAGCAGCTGGGGGAAATCACAAAGTCATGGCTAACTACCTCCCAGTCGCTTTAGCCGACTCAGCGAGGACATGGCTAACAGGACTTCCCAAGCAATCAATCGGCTCCTGGGGAGAACTCCGGGAACGCTTCATCGCCAACTTCCAGGGAACATACGAGAGGCCATCTTCCGAGCACGACTTATATCAGTTGCATCAAAGGAAGAACGAGTCTCTTCGTGACTTCATCAAGAGGTTCTCTGAGAAGAAAAATTCGATCCCAAACATCAAGGATGAGGTTGTCATCGCCGCCTTTCGAAAAGGAGTCAAAGACACCTCATTCATCGACAAATTCACTCGGAAACCTCCCAACTCTGTCAAGGCTCTATTCGACATGGTGAACAAATACGCCGACTCAGCCCATGCCGTCGCTGAGGCCCTTGAAGATAAAAAGGCATCCTGACAGAAGAAGCGGGAGGGCACCAACGACGCGGTCCCGACTAAAGCCGGGAATCGCAAACGCAAGTCAGACGGCTTCATTGTGGCAGTCGGTCACAATCGTCTTCGACTTTCAACAACTGAAGATTATCAGAACAACAAGTGACATGCTCGGGGGCTCACAAGCTCAAACGCAAGGAGGGCATCCCCACTCCGAAATACCGAACAGCTAAGTCGCTTCCTGATAAATATTTCTTCACTCGGCTTTACCAATGCCGCAGCCGCTTACACCTAATAGGTGCACAAGCTGCACTCTTCTCTGTTTTTGCTCTTAAATGATTGCAAAAGTACTCGAGTAGCATAAATCCTGATCCGTGAAACTTTGCTCCATGAAAGACGAACTCAAGTCACCCAAAACGCGTGTCTGGGAAAGAGCCATGAGCCAACTCCCGACGCTAGGGGGCTATGACTAGTCGGGCAGAGTGTTTAAACGTAAGGGGTCAACTACTTGGGGAAATTAATATCAAAAAGAGGAAGAACTCGTATTTACATATATTGTAAAATACATTTTATTCGGGTGATTATTTTCATCATCAGATGCTACTCATCCGATGTCTTTATATTGTAGGCCCAGCTCCGGATATGCGTGACAGGAACTCAGGGCTGCGAGCCCATCTCCTACGCTCAGGGGCTGGACAAGTCTGCCAAAATACACTCGGGATGCTCCATGAGGGCTACTGACCGAGTACTTGCACCAGTCGGGATGTCATCTTCCCCGGCTACGCTCCATGCGAGCTAATAATCGACCTCCGGCGCCAGTCGGGGCTGTGTACTACTCGGCTAAGTAGGGTATGCCCCATGAGGGTCGCCAGCCGAATCCTACGCTAATGCTAGGTTCGGGTACCTTATTTGGTCACGGCTCTGTCAGGTTGGGTACGCCCCATGAGGGTCGCCAGCCGAATCCTATGCTAATGCAAGGTTCGGGTGCCTAGCTTGGCTATAACTCTATTGGATAGGGTACGCCCCATGAGGGTCGCCAGCCGAACCCTCTGCTAATGCAAGGTTCGGGTACCTTGTTCGGCTTTACCCAAGTCAGAGAAGACTTACATCGTCAAAGTGCATCCGGAGTTCTCATGCACTGCGTCACACCTGAGGAGGGCAAGCAGATCCTGCATTATACCCACTCAGGCTTATGTGGCAACCAGTTTGCATCCAGAACGTAAGTCGGAAAGGCTTGCGAATAAGGATTTCTCTGGCTGATTGTGGTTACCAACACCAAAAAACTCATCCTGACATGCGATGGATGATACTTCTATAGAGCTATGCTGGATAGGTCGGCTCAGGCCGGCTTATTTGGTAGCAGCCACCAAGATATGAGTTCCTACAGTAGCATGCTCCATGTGGGCCGCCCGCAGGCTGAGTTGAAATTATAGCGCTAGTGCTACCAACAAGAGCCGATGAGGTAAACAGATATGCTTCATGAGAGCCTTATTGCTAAACATA
Organism: Oryza meyeriana var. granulata; assembly: GCA_003991445.1. Classification (NCBI taxonomy): domain Eukaryota; kingdom Viridiplantae; phylum Streptophyta; class Magnoliopsida; order Poales; family Poaceae; genus Oryza; species Oryza meyeriana. Next base: position 169,159 of record RYFJ01001803.1, read on the forward strand.
CATGTTTGGGTATCTGTTTTATCCACCAGGTCTCGAGGATATATCCTTACAAGGATCACAAGCTGGTCTTCATTAAAATTGGGGATGCAGGTATCTTTCTCGGGTACACCTGACCACGCCGTGGATTTATTTTCATAAAGTGGTACTCGGCCTACATGCGTGGCCATCAGTTGCCATGAGCAACATCATTCCCGCTGACATGACGCGGATGAGTCTAACTTTCGAGTAGTACACTACTCGGGAGAGACTATAAAATTCTCATTCCCGCTGACATGACGCGGATGAGTCTAACTTTCGAGTAGTACACTACTCGGGAGAGACTATAAAATTCTCATTCCCGCTGACATGATACGGAGGAGTCTAACTTTCGAGTAGCATACTACTCGGGAAAGACTATAAACATTCTTCCAGCTGACGAGCTGAAGAGTCTAACTTCCGAATGGGACGCCACTCGGGAAAGACTATAAACACCTTTTCCAGCTGACATGAAGCTGACGAGTCTAATTTTCGAGTAGTATATTACTTGGGAAAGACTATAAATAATCATTCCGGCTGACATGATGCTGATGAGTCTGATTTTCGAGTAGTATACTACTCGGGAAAGACTATAAACACCCCCTTTCTAGCTGACATGACGCTGAAGAGTCCCATATGCGAGTAGCATCCTACTCGGCAAGACTATAAACATACATTCCGACTGACATGAAGTCGAAGAGTCCTACATACGAGTAGTTCCCTGCTCGGCAAGACTATAAATTATATTCCGGTTGACATGATACCGAAGAGTCTCATGTACCAGTAGTAATCTACTCGGGAAAGACTACAAGGTTAAAGATCTTTGACTTCATGTTTAATTGTTTTCACAATTAAGCACAAAGTCGGGGGCTACACCTAATTGGTGCGCCTATTCGGCGCACACTATTCCAACATCTACATGGAGCCCTTCATAGCCTCGCTGCCAGCTGACATGAAGCAGGACTCGGGAGAAGCAGCACTTAGACAAAGAGCACTCAGGAGCAATGCACTCGGGAAGACTTCACCGTGGAGGATGAGCACTTGGCATCAGCTGTGACTCAACTATGAAGGTCTCGGGGGCTACTGTGGGTGCCATGGGCCCCGGGTACCTCATGACAAGCATATGGGCCACTCGGATAGAGGATGGGCCTAGCCTTGTAATTAGAGATATAGCTAGATTCGGCAGACTTCGCCTTGTATAGAAAGGAATGTACAGTCCTAGTCGGGTGCATTATATCTCTAAGGGGAGATCTCCTAGTCGTAATCCGATGGGGACTCCTACCTTGTAACCCTGTCCCCTAGTATATAAGGGGAGGCAGGGCGCCCCATGAAGGTAGAAGAGCACTCATAAGCTCAAACGGCCAGGCGGTTCATCAGAATCGCCACCATAATTCCTCAAAGGAATACATATAAACTGGACGTAGGGTATTACCTCGCATCGAGGGCCTGAACCAGTATAAAATCTCCTTGTGTTCCTTTGCAATCCACCGAGTTTCCATCCGCCGAGTAGCCCCATATATTTATTGCCGGTGTAAAACATCGACACTAGGGTTGTGAGTGACTTGTCTATATTCTGGGGCTGGATTGTACCCTATGGCGAAGGCCATATCTCGTAACTCCTTGACGAATCCACCCACTCCGAACAGATGTACTGGCTCCCGGTTGTCCATCTACAAAGTATGGAGGAAAGATGTATCGATTTGACAAAATTAACAAAACAAAGTTTATCCAAAATAAAGGAATGAAGGGGGTAATAAATCAGGTCATAACCAGTACAGTAATGATTGTACGGTACCAATTAAGACAAAAGTAGTAAGTTGCAAGAGAAAGAGGAGAGAAAAGTTCTAATTTAAAAAAAAAATTCAGAGGGCTCTTAGGGTACCAAGGGGCTTATCCTATAGTCAAGGTGGCTCTGATACCAACTTGTCACGCCCAGAATTTCCATCCAAAATTCTGGAGTTTTATTGTGTGTAAACCCTCGTCCAGGAATCAACCGAGGCACACATGACAAAATTGATAACCAAAGTAATTGTTTACATGACGTAAGCATTTATTACAGAGGCAAATGGTACCTCTTAAAACAATAAAGTTCTAACAACGGGTAAATAAATAAGCAGCGTGACGACTCCCACTCCACGCACTTCACCGGACTCCCGCTCAGTCCTCCAAATAGTCCTTTTCATTATAGTCCTCCTCTGAATGATGATTGTTGATTGCAAGGTGAGTACATGAAATACTCCGCAAGCCACACAGCAAATATGCAAATGCACGAGATAACAAGGATGGCATAATATGGCTCAAGTTTGCATAAAAGCAAGTAATAAAACATTTAAGAGAGTAATAAAACATTAGTTAAATAGCAATATTGATCAACCACTCCCACATGGAGCTACACATGTTCCACTGTTCAACCATCAAATTTTAGATACTGTGGGACTAATCACAGAAAACATTGCTAGGCCGCCCTTAACCATGGGCACGGCTATTCGAATAGTTTTACTCAGGCCAGAGGTGTACCAATTTACCCACAAGACACAACTCCACAACACATCACTGTGCCCCTTGATACCACCATGGTATCTCGGAAAGGAATTGTTATAGGACCCTCCATGTAATCCGCACAACAAGGGAGCCACCAGCTGGACCATCAATTTCCGGCAGGAGCTGATCAGGCTCCCAACAGGGAAACGATCCAACGCCCAAGACATGGACTTATTGACGCAGCCATGGTGGTCTTATTGACACAGCCACAACACACCATGGTGGACCCCAGTTGAACGTACTATACTTTGGTTCCCACCATTGCCCATACTAGCTTGTGGTTAGCACGAGTGTTGCTTCACAACAAGTAGTCCGTGAACCAGTCCTTAACTGTCACGAGCACCGCTAGCGACATTTCCAACCATGGTGCTCTCAACCCACCTTTTATTCAAGTTTTAGTGAACCATTAAAATGTCCTCGTACGACCACCGTTGTAAATGGAACAACGTTTCATGTGACTGAATATTAGTATAGAAATTACTGTGACAACCCATAAGTTATTCTATCATTAGCTAGGCATAGCTAAGCAGGGTCCTAGAGTTATTCTAGCTAACCCGTAAATAAAGGTAGCTAGTCAAAATTATCCCATAGGTACAATGTCAAGTCATCAAATCAAAGGGGCCATAAACAAAGGTTAGGGTTTCCCTGTCCCGATGAGATTCTAAAATAAATGCAGCGTTGAAGAAAAACATAGCTTTAAACATAGGAACAACATGTTCAATGAGAAAGAGGAATCTGTGTGACCTGCCTTGCAGCTCCACACGGCCTTCGACACCTGCCTTGAAAAACTGCGTCTCTTCTTGAACGTCGGTGACTATAGGCAATAAACAAAACCAATAAAAACAGTACATCAACACATATGAACCGTACAATATTATATTTTTAATGGATAGTTCATGATTTTTAAAGAAATTAGAGACTTGAACGACCTCAATCCGAGTTCGTATTAATTAGTTATGATTTTTGGAAGTTTACCCCTATTATAGCCTATTTAAAAGAATTTACCTGATTTATTGTGTCATAATTGAATTAATTTTATTCGGGAAAAGGGGTTTATGACGTCACAGGAGAGAGGATTCTCTCGGCTGACCAGTGGGGCCCACTGTCAACGTGAGGGAGGTGTCGGGTCCATGGTGGACCGAGTCCATCGTGGTCCACGAGGGGGATCCAATGGCTAGGGTTCTAGGGTTTTCATCGGACGGCCAAGATCTAGCCACGTGTCAAGGTGATCTCACTGTGATCAGACGGGTGGGATCTAACCGAGGAGATCCGACGGCTGACATCGATCCCGATCGGATCGGTGAACAGCGCTGAGGTGGCGCCGAGCTGGCACCTACACGGCGACCACGTCGGCGGCCACGTCAGCTACAGTGATGGCGGCGGCACTAAACCCGATGATTGACGGTGATCGGCGGTGCGGCGATGCACGGGGAGAGCGGGAAAGGGTAAAGGAGGTCGAGGCGATCCTTACCGAGGGCTCAACCACGTAGAGCGGCGACGGAGACGGCCGGCGGCGAGCTTGAGGCGGCGGAGGGCTTCGGGTCTTCGTCGACGGCGGTGTTCCGGCAGCTTCCGAGGGCTAAATGGCGGCGGCCTGGCTTCTGCGGGCTTCAGTGAATCTAACCGAGGCGGCGGCGGACTTCAACAGCGGCTGAGGCGACGGCGGCGCGCAGACAACGCTTGGCGACGGCGGCGGAGCAAGTGCGAGACGCGGAGAGACGGCTAGGGCTAGCTAGGGCTCAATCTAAAGGGCGAAAACCATCCTAGGGGTCTCAAGGTCGCTATTTAAGGCGGAGAGGGACGGACTCCGGCTCGGACTCGACGAATTTTGCGGCAGCGCTGATTAGGGATTGAAATCCGACTCGTGAAGCTTCGGGTCTCCATTCCACGCGCGATTCGGCTCCGGTTTTCTTGGGGATTAGGTGGAGGGAGATAGGGGCTCCGTTTTCCCCCAACTAATTTGGAGAAACCAAGGCCGAGACGAACAGATTTGGCGAGATTTACGACGGTGGTGCTCGAACGCAACAGTGCGCCCAGGCGGGAGGAAGACGACGACCTGACAGGCGGGCCCCACCTGTCGGTGGCTGCGGGCGACGCGAGCGGACGCGGGCCATCAGCCACGCGCGCGAGGGAAACGTGCTACGCACAGTAATGGGCCGAAAAATGTCCCAGAGACTGTTGGAGGGGTTTTAATCCTTTTTCTTTTTGTTTTAATTCTTTGAGCTTATTTATTTTGCCAAAAAATACTTCTCCTAATCAATTAATTCCCAGAAAATTCCAGAAATTAAATAATTAAGCAAAGAATTTTATAAAATTATCTTCATGCCCATTTTTCTTTAGATTTTCCCCTGATTTTATTCCTTTTACTCATTGAGGCTTTTAATTAAATTTCTGAAAATTTCTCTTTCACAATATTTTATATAGGGATAATTTTAGGGTGTTACAGTCGCGTCATGTGGGTAAAGTGTACACCCTCTGCTGGGGTGTGAACTGTTTGAACAACCATGCCCACGGTCATGGGCAGATGTGAGATGGTTTCTTAGCGTAGTTTTGTTTAACTACTGCTTGTGAAAGGATGTTGCAGATTGGGAATCCAATTTCGGAAAATGTTGTGTAGTTGTCGAGGATAGCAGGGCTAGGGGCCCGTTAATGTTGGATCCGCTGGTGGAGCTGATCCTGGAAGCCAACTCTTGGGAGTTGCGCTGATTCAAAGATTGATACAATTCACTCCGATCCGGGCAAGACCGCACCTCGCCCCGATTGTTGAGAAGTACACACGTAGACTATTCCGAAAGGAATTTAAATAAACTGAATTACCAAACAACTAGCCACTTTTTGAAGCTTGCATTAACCACTTAAGTTTCCATAGCTTATTGAGTACGCTAGTACTCACCCTTGCTCTATATATATCTATCCCCCCAGTGCTGGAAGATGAGATGGATCCAATCGACAAGGAGTTCTTCCGGGAGCAGGCTGGCTTTGAGGAGTTTTAGGGTTTTGGTTTAGTTCCTGAGTCGCGCTTGTGGCTTTGGGCTAATTTCTGCTTCCGCTCTTTTGCTAATGTATCGTCGTCAACTTGGGGTATGACCACAGTTCCAACCTAGATGTAAGACTATGTCTATTAATAAAGACAAGTTGTGTCATAACGGTTGCATCGCCTGTTGTGCCAGCACTATATTCCTGGGACTGGTACAGATTTACAGGTTAATTGTACGCCTCGGACTCGACCTGCATGGAAGGTCAGTTTGGGGCGTGACAGATTTGTCGTCTGATTAGGGTATGGAGTAGGGACTGGTATATATGCTAGTCCAATTATTGTTTGTAGTCCGAGTAGCGTACGATTTTTTATTTTTAAATATTTTTAATTTTTACTTTAAAAATAAACCTCCGATAGCTTGTTTTTAAATCTAAACCTTTTAGCCAAACAAAACAATATTGTTACGCCAGGAGTAGATGGGGTGGCAACATTATACGTCATGTCCAGTGCTCCTGGCGTGGCAGTCTTGAAGGACCAGGTGATCTCAAATCATGTGTGATTTTCATTGGCTGTGAGCATGGATTTAATGAGATTGGCCCCCACCTTAATAGTTATTCATCAGCTAAAAGTACCCTATTTATGGGACAAATTTCAAATGCTAGAATTGTACTCTTTTTGAGACGGAGAGAGTAGTATAAAATTTCTGCAAAAAGTTTCCTTCCAATCATAAAAATTTCATGTTTAGAACATGATGTGGCCAAACTTTTAAATCTCTGACCATCAATAATTACTCACATGCTTAATAAAAAGATGTATCCTTACGTTTGCCTTGAGATGTACTCCCTTATCGTACTTCCTCTGTTCCTAAGGGCACTCCCAATGCAGAAACCATGGTAGTTTCTATAGATATTAATTGCACTGCCACGTTGGCAATTTGCTGATGTGGCAAGTGATTTAATGAGGAGAGAGAGGCAAAATCTAAGAAACCAAGTCTAACTAAGAAACTGGGTCTTCACGGTTATCGATGGACAAGAAACTACTATAACCGCGTTGGGAGAGCAAATATGGTTTCTATCACTACTAAAGTCCCATGCAATAGAAAATCTTACATTGGGAAGAATAGTTTCTTGGTACAATATCCTATGCTATAGAAACTGCTAATAGTTTCTTGCATTGGGAGTGCCCTAAGAGACTATTATTTTAGCCAGATAATTTGTCCCTAAAAAACTGTTCTGTTAGATATGTGGGGTCTACTGAATAATTTTATTTTCTGTCCTCATTTTCATATTGATTAACTACTCCCATTGGACGAGTACTGCTCTACTGCCTCGTTTTCTCTCCCCACTCCCTCACCGAATCAGTTATATTGATCTGCTGCAATTAAGTGCTTTGTTTAGTGCACATCACATTAATTAGAGCTCGAGTAGCCCAAACGTTTAACTGACCAACTAAAGCTAGGAGCACCACCGTGACTTAATGAAGGGCACATAAGTTTTTTCTCATGAATACTAATATACCTTAAACATCCTAAAACAATGGTATTTTAAGGACAGAGGGAGTAGTTTATAGGGCGTATAACTATTTTCATTAAGACCAAGAAAAGGGCCATAGAGAAAGTTTTTGCTTGTTATAGTTATAAGTAACGGCATGCATCCCTATTTATAATCACGTTGTTTGAAGAAAATCCTGATAGTCCGACTCCTCTGCATGCCCACGAAGCTGCATGCTTCCCGCAAGATAAGTAAAATAAGCTAAGTTGCATGAGGAATCAATCAAAATTGAAGATCCGCATTGTATTATATGGGACAATGGCAAAAAAAAAACACTGTATAAATTGGGACGGAGGGAGTACTATTATAATATCATGAACTTGTTAGATTTTTTAAGCTTATTTTAATATGAACTTGTTAGATTTTTTTAAGTTTATTCTAATATAAAATTGATGGTTAAAGTATCAAATGGATGATTAACATTTAAAGATCTATACAAAATTGCTTACAATGTTCTGAATGTTAGGAAAGGTTTTCATCAGTGACATTACAATAAACAGATTATCCTGCACTTTATACTTGTGTAATACTGTTGTCACAATTTAGGAGGATGCAACTAGGAGATCTCTACGCACTATGCATCGATTAGCACAGGGCCGTAGATAGAAATTGGAGGCCCCGGTGTAAAACACATATAATAAGGCCCTAAAATTTAAGAATTCAGCATAACCAAAGTAACTTTTATTTAATTATACTTCAATGTATGTTCATTGGGTGAAATAAATCCAAATTGGCTTGCAGCTGAAATTGCAAATTAACATTCATATACCTATAAGATTAATCTGTTTTTCCAACATACCCTTTTCGGCAGTTTATATCAAACTAAATAGCTTGCTGCTTTAAAATTTTGATTCCTGGAAATATTATGTAACGCCCTAGCGTTAGGCGTAAAATGTATTTAAATAAAAACATATTCACGAAAACTCGGTTTGGTTCGCAGTCATGCTTGTGTGCCGAGATCTCTCTCTCTCTCTCTAAATCAAATCCCCAAATCTTTGGGATCAACTCCCCCTCTCCAATTCAATCCAAAAAAAAAAACTCATCCATCCATGTTTTCCCTCCAAAAGCTCAAAACTCCCTTTTCCTATATTTTCTTAAAAATTATGAAACCCTACCGTGCCTCGTGGGCTTCCTTCCCTCGGCCCGTCACTGTGCCTCTCTCCCTCCGCCCGGCCTGCTCGGCCACGGCCCCCCCCCTCCTCGCGCCGACATGCTTTCTCTCCCCCCCCCCCCCCCGCGCACATGGGCGGATGTAAGGTGATTCATTAGCATTGTTTTGTTTGACTACTGCTTGTGAAAGGATGTTGTGGAATGGGGACCTATTTTTGGAAATATGGTGACGCTGTCAAGGATAGTAGGGCTGTGGGCCTGAGGTTGATGGATCAGCTAGTGGAGCTGGATCCCAGAAGCCAACTCTTGGGAGTTGTGCTGAATTAAAGACTGATACAATTTCACTCTGATCCGAGCGAGACTCCACCTTACTCCGATTGTTGAGAAGCACACACTTAGAATATTCCAAAAGAAATTCAAATAAAAGGAATTACAAAACAACCAGCTACTCACCTTTGCTCTATATATATCTATTCCCTCCTCCCCTTAGTGCTGGAAGAGGAGATAGATCCAACCGACGAGGAATTCTTCTAGGAGCAAGCTGGCTTCGAGGAGTTTTAGGGTTTCGGCTTAGTTCCCGAGTCGCACTTGTGGCTTTGGGCTAGTTTCCGTTTCTGCTCTTTGCTAATGTATCGTTGTGAACTCAGGGTAAGTCCGTAGTTCCAACCTGGATGTAAGACTATGTCTATTAATAAAGACAAGTTGTGCCATAACGGTTCCATCGCCTGTTGTACCAGCACTATATTCCTGGGACTGATATAGTTATGTAGGTTTATTTTACGGCTCAGACTCGTTCTTCTAGGAAGGTTAGTTTGAGGCGTGACAAAAGATGGTATTAGAGCATAAACTCGGCCCTAGGATGAAACCATACGCGTAGAAAGACCATAAGGACGATACGTTCATTAAAAAGATATACGTATGTTCATAAAAAGATCTATGTGAAAATTTATGATAGCTGTCGTAGGCTAGGTGTATCGTATTATCACAGCTGTATATTATATTAAAAATTCATGTTAAATAAATATTCTATTAGAAATACCATGATCAATTTTTACTACCATAGATTAGTTAGTCTTAGTTATCCTTAAATTTAATAATTCTTAAATTTTAAATTAATAAATACCAAATTGTATCGATGTTGGGCTCTCAAAGTAGTATTTATTAATTTAATTTAAATAGCCAAATGCAAATAATGTGGAGTCTTTACACCACTATAAGTGAAAAATAACCAATATAGTCAGTATTTGATAGAATTTTTAATATTAATAATATTAATAAGATGACCCATGCAATGCACGAGTTATTGTTATTGCGGTTGTAAACATAAATTTCTAATGAAATAATAAGTCAAGAGTTAAAAGATGTACCGAAAACTTCATTTTTATTTGTTTCAAACTTTGCAATTATTTTATATTCCGTAGAAACTAAAGCTCTAGAGTCCAAGTATTTTTAGTGACCTGTTCGATATTTTTAGATAAAAGGCTTTCCAAGCCCCGCTTTCATAGAAAGCGCAACGTTCAAATCACTGGGTTGTCAGTTTTACATAAAAGTTACAAAAGAGCAGCCAAACAGACAAAACTAAGCTGGATTATAGTTCACATCATCTCAAACCAACATTCACAGTTAAAAGAAACCAGAACATGCTAACAGAACTAAGGGAAGACACTAACTAAACAGGAAACACGGCTCATCCAATTCCGCATGGGTTCTTCAAACTCTGTACCCCATCCTTCAGCTTTGTCAGCAAGGTTTCCATTGCATTAGCTTCAGTATCTTTCAGCAAGATCCTCCACTGTGACAACATTGAGATGGATTGAAAAATTAGCATGATAGGGGTGGCGATCAACTTATCTCGAAAAATCATATCATTTCTCACAATCTATAAGCTCCAACAAACAACTCCTAAAAGCATTATCTCTAATCTAACATTTTTAGAATCAACTCTGCTAATAACTAAACAAAAGAAATCAGCAAAGCAAACAGGTGAGTGTTGCTAACCCAAGTTATCTCTGCAGAAACACCAAATAAAAACAACAGTAGGACATTGAAAAAGGATGTGTTGAGTTGATTCTAGTTCTCCACATAATTCACAACAGTCAGAACATTCCCAATTCTTAGCTTTCAGGTTAGTAGTAGCCTGTAATCTATCTCTATAGGAGAGCCAAAGAAAATGTTTAATTTTTAGGGGGATGGGAGCCTCCCAAATGTCCTGAGTCCTAAGGTCAGAGCCCCCCCTGAAAGTTAAAGCTTTATACATTGATCTAGTGGAAAAACTGTTATTCTTTTCTAAAGCCCAAATTAAGCAATCAGAATTAGAAGATAAATTAGTGGAATCTATCAGACATTTTAGGTCTTGCCAATCATTAAACTCTCTGTTACCAAAAGATCTTCTAAAAGATAGAAAACTAATACCATTATTAATCACCTCAGCAACCAAACATCTCTGTTGATGATAGATCTCAAAGAGATAAGGATAGACTATTTTAAGGGGGCAATTTCCTATCGAAACATCCTCCCAGAAGAAAACATGTTTACCATCCCCAATCCTCCATTCACCCCTAACTTTAAACCACCTACTAACTGACAACAAACTTTTCCAGAATTGTGAACCAAAATTTTTTTAGAACTGAAAAAAACCTCCATTACCAAGATATTTCTTCCTAAGCAACTCAATGCAAGGGTTATCCCTCATCTCACTCTCAATTTTAGAAATCCATTTAGAAAGAAGAGTAATATTCATCCCTCTGGTTTTAGTAAAACCCAAACCCCCAAACTCCTTATGAAAGGCTAAATTAGTCCACTTGACCATATGGTATTTCCTTTTGGAACTCAGCCCTTCCCAATAATACCTAGCCCTAATGGAGTCCATCTCATGATGTATCCCTTCAGGAAGTAAGTAGAAGCCCATTGTATAAGTTGGAATAGAAGATAGACATGATTCTAGCCTTATAGTTCTCCCACCATATGTGGGGGCGCCTCCACCAAGGCGGAAGCCCACCATATGCATACAGTACCCGATCCCTGGATCAATAGTCGGGTACACACATAGTCATCGGTGATACAAACTCAAAGTACACTAAACATTCAATACATAATAGAGTACATATAATACAAAGGTTTCCATCCAAGACAGGCCCTAGACGGACAACGGCAAGAACAGGGTAACTAGCAAGATACAACATAGACAGGGCGGAAGCAGGGGAGGAAAACTACTCGGCGATGGAACACGACGATACCACAGGCATGGTTGGAAGCTAGGCCCAAAACCTCAGAAGTCCTCGTAGTCGGCTTGGTCCTGCAAGAACTCGGCAGCAGTCGGGTCGTCATCTTCTTCTTCAAGACCTAATATAATATATATACAAATATAGGAACAAGGGTGAGTACTTTCGTACTCCGCAAGCCGGGGAAAGGTGCCATGTTGATCAAACAAAAGGGGCTAAAAGTCTTGTTTGCGAAAACAGCCTTTAGAAACATTTTGCTTGTCAAGCACTAGTGTGTCCAATTTTAGTTGTCGGAAAGAGGCTCACACCTCGATCCATTCCGCAAGTTACTTTTCAACAACTCACCACATATAGTTACTGAATCATGTATTTCCATTTTCATCTTCTGGTGATGAACTGAGTAACACAATGAACTGAGTAACACAGTCACTCGACTATCACCCGGGTGGCTCTGGCCACTCCTCAGGTCTGATATTACTCCCGAGTGGCTTCAACCACCCGTTGACCCTGAGACTCGGCTACAACCAAATCTCAGCTATCTCTTTTAGCAGTTTCGGCTACAACCGGTTATATTCGCTACACTGGTTACAACCAGTTAGCTCAAACTTGCTGCCTTGGCTACAACCCGAGAGCCTACTCTTTATCGTCTTCTGGCTACAACCCGAAGACTTACTCCTGTTAACTTTTCACACACTTGCTTATGGTGCTTCAACATCCCCGGGTCACATAGACCCGTTTCTAGCCACAAAGGCCTTCCGTTTGCCACTCGGCAAACTCTGGTCACGATTCCCTTCCCATCAATCCATTTCACAAATCATTAGCAATCAAATCTACGCTATGGGAATCACCATACATCGCCCTTAACCATGGGCACGGCTGTTCGAACAGTTCAACTAAACTCTGCAGAGGGTGTACGCTTTACCCAAACGACACGAAACTTACACCGAGTACTGGCCTGTACCGGAAGTTCGTGACAAGGTCATTTCCAAAGCCAGTCTAGGGTTATCCAATGCCAGCAGAAGGATCCACACAGGATCAATGCTTCAGGTCGGCTCCAACCACCATCAGCACCAGGGCACACGAGCCACAACTCAGATGAGTCCACTCCAGTCGGCACTAGACTTCCCTAAACCTACAATTTACTTGGCCAGGGGCAGCCCATACCCGTATGGTCGTACTGTAAAATGCTCGGATGCAAACTCCAAAGGAAACGGTCCTTATCGATAATACGTAGCCAGGCCACACAGGCACTATCTCTGTACATCAAGGTTTTCTCAAACTTTATTTATTTTCATAAACACGCCGATACACAGAGTACCAGGTTTTCAAACAGTTGAGCAAAAACCAATGTTTTCCCAACGACAATACAATCGTTGCAGGGCTAAGCCATTCTACTCAGCATTCATATCCGTAGATAGGATGCCAACGTGCCATTTGTGGGGCTATCAAGGGAGAAGTACATCAACATCCTACCAAAATAAGTCCGACTACTGGGTAGATCCATCGGTTGCGCTTGCAGACCAAGGCCGATTAATTTAAAGTGTAAATTAAGCATGCATATTTTGCAAACAACATAATTTTGCATATATAGGAGGCAATATGGTCAAAGAGGCTTGAATCGTTCCAGCGGAAGATCTTTCTCGGCGAAGACGGCTTCTGGATCGTCCACCGGTTCAGGATCTAAATAAGCAGAAAAGATAATTACTAACACGCTGAAAAGAGGTAAAACACTAGGAAAAGAACATCGCGGTAGTCGGATGAAGGTTTATCATAGGCGGCTGAGTTGAGCTTGCGGACGAGGCAACAAGGCTCACCGGTTAAGAACTCCGGATGGTAGACTAGCTCGGTCTTTCTTCACTCCGCTCTCCTTTTTCTTCTTCGCGTTCCAAACGGAAGAACACAGGGGCGATGGAGCTCAGGGTCTGGGGAGGAGGAAGATGATGGTTTAGCGGTGAAGCTGGTGATGGCGGTTTGGCAGAGACGGCTGGCTTGCAAAACAGAGGAAAGAGGAGGCATGGATGTTCTTTTATAGCAGGCGTGCGAGGCAGGGACACGGCGGTGCAAGGCGATAGAGAGGGGGAAAAAGGAGTCAAGATAAGCTGGCAAGGTGACGCGACGTCAATGTAGAGGTTGACTTAGGGATTGGGCGTGGCCGAGGGAGTTGGTATACACTGTAGTGACGAGGAGGCACTCAGGTTGTGGCAAGGACGGGTTGGAGGGTTTTGCAGACAAAGCCTCTGACTAACCATTGGTCCAAGCGGATTCTTGCGGTGCGGCGGTTATTGTCCGTTGGTCCAAGCGGGGTTGTGGGCAGGTGGAAGTCAGATCACGTCACCACTTCTGCAGTCGGCGTCCAACGGGAGGAGCGTTGAAAACATGGCTGCGGTGCAACCTGGTGAGGCGATGGGACAGCACGTCCGTTGATAAGGCAAGGTGTCGTGAGCTTGACCGGATCGGGGCAGGTCAGGGTGGCAAGACAGAACGGGTTAACAGGGTAGTCGGCAATGCAAGGGGTTACTCGGCGGCAAGGGTGGCCGAGTGAACAAAGGTAAAAGAGCAAGATTCAGGGACTGAGTAGGAATCTACTCGGTACAAGGGGAAAAGCAGTCGGCTGGCCAGGGAGAGAAAAACTGGGGCACAGCTGAACAGGATTGGGGAGGAGTTAGAATTCAGAAAAACGAATTCTAACAGGACAACGAAAAACGGGTCATTACACCATATAATAAATTCTTAGCTTGCCAGGTACCCAATCTCTTCTCTAATTTTTTAGGAATAAAGTTAAAGTCAGAAGTTAACAATTTATCAGGACTTAAAGGCAGACCTAGATACTTCATAGGGAAAGATCTTACAGTGACCTGTTCGATATGCCTCATTTAGCCAACATGTCGGCTTAAAAAACATATAGAATGTGTCATGAGTATTTAGTGTTCATCTTCCACACAGAAGCATCACGACAGGGAGTCTGCAAAAGCATTGCTTTGCGAATGGACAAAAATTAGATACACATTTAATTTGCTTGCATGAATGTTCTTCCACTTTAAATTTATTTTCAGAGATGTGGGACTAAAATTTTCTTAATACTAATTGGACATAGTTTACTCATTGTAGCAATCATATGTGGAACTAAAATTTTTTTAAAACTAATTGGACATGGTTTACTCATTATAGCGATCATACGTGCTTTTCATACGAATTGGACATTGATTTGTCTGGAGGGCTTCCTCGGTAATAAGTTAATGACATACAAACATGAATCGTGATAGAGATTTAAATGACCATGTAGCAATCAAAAGTAACAATTGCATGCGGATTCTCCGTGATAAATCAATGTGAACAAATGGGGACTGTAGAACCGGAATGGCCTCAATCAATGATCGTAGGTTACTTTTTAAAACAATAAAAGCAAACACGCAGCGTAACTAATAGCAAATAAAATTGAAATAGTTCTAATAATACATAACACTAAAGTAATCACCCTAATGTGCAAAACTCTGAAACAAAAGTGAAACACGAAGCTACAGTACCGCAGCAGAACATGTACAGTAAAAGCAGAACCTGACTTTCGAACAAAAATCGTCACAACTTCACCCATTCAAATCCGTTTGATGTGAAACTTGAAGCATAAGTTCCAAACATAGCCTAGGTTAAACATGAAAAAAAATTGACTCAAATCTGATGATTAGATCAAATTCTAGAAGCAATCTAAGGTCAAGAAAAAACTGCCAAACAAATCATGTGCGAGAACCGAATTGAAAAATAGAATTGTGAATGAATTTGCTCATTTTTATTGATCAAATCATGTTCTAAAAGTGCCTACAAAAGCACCCATCAAACTAAATTCTTTTTTCTCAAAACCCTGAAAAGAACTATGTTTTTCTCCTTTGTTTCATGTAAATCCTTTCTACTTACCTCTCTATCTTTTATACAATAGAGTGTAAAGAGAGCAAAACAATATATGACTTGGCTCAATACGGTCCAATTAACTCATATTGACATACAAAGCCCATAAACTGTTCCAAACTTATCGATGCTTTGTATCGGCAATAATGATTATGAGGTTATACGCCGGACCTAGAGCTCGATGGTAACACAAGACAAGGAAATTTAAACAGGTTCAGCGTCTCGATGAGAGGTGATATCCTACTTCTGTTTGGCGGATTGGGATTCGCCGGATTGTATTGATCTATTTACCTCCATCAGTTTCCCTGTTTATTGTATGAGGCTTCTCCCTCTATCTCGGGACCCCTTCTCCCCTTATATACCATGGGGGATAGGGTTATATATAAGGTATCCAAATTGAGTACGATAGTTCCCTGTTCTATTTACAGTAAGTTATGTGAGGGTGTCCGTATAGGACTCTATCCCGTGCCTTGGGAGACACGTCTTCATGTCTCCAAGTTCTATTCAATCTTTAACTCTATGGCTCAGCTCACCTCCTCTCCATCTAGTTGGATAGGCCTCCCATGTGGATACCCAGGGTCCATGTCTTCCACAAAACTAATCCACCGGCCCACTAGCCGTCCACATACATGATGCTCGAGCACCATGTACAAAATTATGCAGAACTTCCCCGTTTCATGTCGTCCATCATCTCCATGAGCCCAAGCTAGCGCACGACCATCCGTTGACATCTTCCGACTAACTCCGACCTTAGAAACCCCATACTAGTCTCGGTCCTTTGTCACTTATCATGGTTACCTCCTAGCTTCACCTGCACATCAAAGACAAATAAAATATATTCCTGGAAACAAGTTCGACCCAACTTGATCCACATTAGTCCAGACAATAATCGCTTTTGTCAATTATTAATTATACATATCACATGTGACGTAACAGAGACCGAGTTGGTCAAGCAAATTTTGAAGGAGAGATTAAAGGATACACGTATTCACTGTTGATTATATATCTTAATTAAAGCCCGTAATTAAGTATTGCTATAGCTATTA
Source organism: Oryza meyeriana var. granulata (assembly GCA_003991445.1). NCBI lineage: Eukaryota > Viridiplantae > Streptophyta > Magnoliopsida > Poales > Poaceae > Oryza > Oryza meyeriana. Next base: position 185,519 of record RYFJ01001803.1, read on the forward strand.
AAAAATTTAATCTGAAAGTTTAGAAAATCTAAATCAAATAGTTAGCAATTTGTAACCGACATGGACTCTTCTTTTAATCTAAGCCATTATGATTCAATGAAGCTTAATCTATGGTCACAATAACACGATATACCTAATTAATGAACGGCCATATCTTTTTGGTTAACGTGGGAGCTTCTAGAAAGTCGTCAATTAGTATAGGTATAGTTATGGATAGGTGGTCCATTTGACTTGTGCTACTGTCCTCTATGATCAATGATCCCTAAACAATCATCACTTATCATTTGTCAGATTGCTTGGGAAACTATCTGGTGCACTCAGCAAATATACATCACAAAGGAAGTACATCCTCACAACCTTTCATGCATGTAGGTGATCCTGTCCAATTCTCCCGGAAACAGTATTATGTTGTGCAATTACGGCAAGGGTATTTTGTCGAATGGAGAATTCTTATCTATACTAGCTTAAACAAAAAAGAAAGGGAAAAATTTATTACAGGACTCTCAAAAAAAGTGGCTTTTGCCGATAGACATCACAAAAATGTGGTTTTGCTAAGAGACATAGAAACTTTGTGGTATTTTGCTAGTGGACACGAAAGCCATTAAAATACAATTTCTGGTTGACACTACCACAGAACACTTCATTTTGGCTGCCATATCAGTGTCGGGTCCCCAATACCCGGCACTGATGAGGTGTTCTCGGCCCCCCACCTCGCCCCGCCCCTACCCAAAGAAACCGACCGGAACTGATACCTACTCAACCGGCACTGATGAGTAGCCCCCACATCAGTGCCGATCGGTGGCTCCACCCGGCACTAATTGAGACTCAAAGGAACCTACTTTGATTTACGTGCAATGTTATTCGTCACAATCAACGATTACCCAATGCTAGGCAACCTCGCAGAACAGACCGTGAAAGGAGCCAACACATGCGTGCAATGCTTGGATGACACTGCACACCTATGGCTCCCCAACTTAAGAAAAATGGTTTACATGCATCACCGGAGGTTCCTCCATTCACACCACCCATACCGCAATAACAAGAGAGAGTTTGATGGGACTGTGGAAGAAAGCATAAAACCGAGCAATAGATATTCCAAAAGGTGAAGGACGTCAGAGTTACCCTTGGCAGGGGATGTTGCAGTGCACCATGTGGAAGAAGAAATTTGTGTTTTGGGACTTGCCATACTAGGTGGATCTAGATGCTTTTCATGCGATCGATGTCATGCACGTCGAAAAGAATGTTTGTGACGGTCCTATCGGGATCTTGCTAAACATACTTGGGAAAACAAAGGATACACTCAAGTCAAGGAATGACCTCAAAGAACTTATGATCAGAGAAGAGTTGCACCCTCAAGAAAAAGATGGTGGTGGTCACTATCTCCCGACTGCCTCCTACACCCTCAATAAGGCCGAGAAAACCAGCTTTTGTGAATTCTTGCATGGAGTCAAGGTAACATCTGGATACTCGTCCAACATTAGAACTAAGATCAATATGAAAGAGAAGAAATTAGTTGGTATGAAGTCATATGATTGTCACATGATGATGACATAACTCCTCCCCATTGCAATAAGAGGCATTCTGCCGGAGAAGATCCGTGGACCAATAACAAAATTATGTGCATTTTTCAATACTATCTCACAAAAGGTTATGGATCCTACAACGCTGCAGAAACTTTAGGAAGACATGGTCATTATGCTATGCCAGCTAGAGATGTGTTTTCCTCCATCATTTTTTCAACATCATGGTGCATCTCACCGATCACTTTGTGAAGGAGATTAGAATTCTAGGCCCCATGTATATGCACCAAATGTCTCCTTTCGAGAGGCTTATGAGGGTTGTGAAGGGTTTCATCCGTAACAGGTCCTGTCCGGAAGGCAGTATTGTCAAGGGTATTTCAACCAAGGAGGTCATCGAGTTCTGTATCGATTATATGGATCTCAAACCGATTGGTGTCCTGCTCTCTCACCATGAGGGGAGGCTACATGGTAAAGGAACAATCAGTCAGAAATCAATGTATGCTACTGATGTCATATCGATTCAGCAAGCCCATTTCACGGTGTTGCAACAATCTATAGTACTATCCCCGTATTTTGACATTCACTTGAACATGCTGCGAAGACAAAATCGTGCAAGGTCAGAAGCATGGATCTTGAAGTAACATAGGCTTCGTTTCGGTGATTGGTTGAAAGTGCATATCATTTATACGGGCACAGATAATGAGCAGCTGAGACATTTGGCTCGGGGACCATCTAACATAATCTTGACATTCGAAGCATATGTTGTCAATGGGTTTACTTTCTATATGAAGAGGCAAGATGCGAAGAGTACAAACCAAAACAGTGTTGTCTACAAGATGCCTACAACAATGATGGTCACAAGGACACATACTACGGAGTCATAAATGATATATGGCAGCTGGACTATGGAGCTCTTAAGGTCCCATTATTTAGATGCCAATGGGTCAATATCAATAGGGGCATAAAGATTGGAAAAGATGGAGTGACTACCGTAGATCCAAAGCAAGTCGAATACAATGATGAGCCATTCGTACTTGCCAATAACGTAACACAAGTCTTCTATGTGACTGACCAGTCAGCCAAGGGACGCCACGTGGTTCTTCAAGGAAAAAGAAAGGTTGTCGGAGTTGACAATGTTGTTAGCGAAGAAGACTACACTCAGGACTTTGAGGTACCTCTCTTCCTAGTCAAAGTCAATATGGGAAATGAAGATCTGCTTGATAAGGATGCCACATAAATACATCGTGATCATCAGGAGGGCATGCTTGTTCTGGCAAAATAGAGCCAATAATCTATTTTTATGTTTAATTATCGATGCCCATGTATCCATGGTTAATCAATGTATCCATGTAATATTTGGTATAACATTTGAAGTAGTGTCTAAATTTCTATTGTGGTTTTAGTATTTATTTTTATTAGTATTTCATTCCTTTGGAAATAATAATTAAAAATAAAATGTCACAACAAATTATGGTTTTAGTATTTATTTTTATTACTATTATTTCTGTTGGAAATAATGATTAAAAATAAAATATCACGACAAATCATGGTTTTAGTATTTATTTTTATTACTATTTCATTCCGTTGGAAATAATGATTAAGAATAAAATGTCACAACAAATTGTGGTTTTAGTATTTATTTTTATTACTATTTCATTTCATTGAAAATAATGATTAAAAATAAAATGTCACAGTTTTAGGGTTTAAGCCTATATGTGCCAAGTATAATTAATAACATGTACAAACTAGGGATTGTCTGTACCGGGTATTAAGAATACCTGACACAGATGAGTAATATCTGTGCTGGGTATTAAAGATACTTGGCACAGATGATGCTAGGTACATATTCCCACCCCTCATTCTATCTATTCCTACCCTCATTCTATAGCTTCCTATTCTATCCCACCCTTGGCCGCTGTCGCCTGGATGCCGACCGCCGCCTCAACGCCGCCCACCACCGACTGGACACCGTGCCACAGCCGCCTCGATGCCGCTCGCCACCTCGACGCCGTGCCACCACCGCTACCCGTCTCCTGGACGCCGACCGCCGCTTCGATGACGCCCACCACCAACTGGATGCCACGCCACTGCCGCCTCGACGCCGCCTATCGCCTGGACGCTGCACCGCCACCACTTGGACGCCGCTGTCGAGTCCTACATCGCCTCTGCATCCTTGGAGCCTGGAGTGCCTCACTGTCGCCTGGACGCCACCCCAGAGCGCTGCCGCTGCTGTCATCGACAAAGAGAAGCTGCTGCTGCCATCGATTCTTTTTCTGCCAGTGACCCTTCACTGCAGCTGCCGCCCGAGGTGAGCTCCCCATTCTCCTGATCCCCCTTCTCCTGATAATGAAGATGGTGCTTCCTGTGTGCTGCAATGTTGATGGTGCTTCCTGTGTGCTATAATGTTGATGGTGATTCCTGTGTGTTGCAATGTAGAAGACATTAATTTTGTTCTACGAAATCTTATTTATTCATTTTCTGTAGGGAATTAATTTGATATATGACGATATAATCACTAATTGATTCACTGTTGTGAGGCAATAAATAGCTAAGGATATAGTGACTGCATATGAAGTGCTGCAGGATGAAGATTTTATCAGATATAGGCACTGTGCTTGTGCCATTTTCTCAGTTCCTTTTGTTTTTTGGCCTGTGGGATCCATGGATACATGCATATATATGCACACAGCTAGCACAATGATATAACTAATTGTAAAATCATGTGCTGTAAAATTGGTTTATCTTGTGATTTATGAATTTGGCATTGTAAAGTATGATCAGCGTGTGTACGACTGACATGGGTCAGGTTACGAATATCTGTGCCCGAAAACGATGTGTTTGGTTTATTTGTGTATAGGTACTTGGGGTCAACCTTGGTCAGCGACGGGATTGTGACTAAACTCAAAGAGGAGTTTAGGTTCAGAACGGTCAAGGATGCCGACTGACAAGGTGGGACACAAGGTGACATACGGTGGGCGAAAACCGTGTGGGAAGATTTTTGAAACGGGCTTCACAAGTTTACGTGTAAGCGCTAGAAATTCACGAAAAAATTATAAAGAAATTGAATAGAAAGTCGCGACGAAGAAAAGAATTAAAGAAAAAAGAAAAAGAAGGAGCGCTATAGTACATGAAGTACTGTAGCAAGCACTACAGTACATGGGCCAGCGAGTTGGGCTGGCGGAAGAAAGGCTGGAGGCCCACGAAGATGTTATAAATAGTGACTTCCTGTTAATTTTAGGTGAGATTTTTTTGGTATTTTTAGAGAGCAAATTTGTTTTAGATTAAAGTTCTAATCTAGAGTTTTGGTGATTTCGTGGAGAAATCTTTTGGATATTTTAGAGAAACATCTTGTAAGCATTATCTTGGTAATAAAGGTAAAGTTTATAGAAGATTAGTGCGGTAATTAATCCCTCTTTCTCGTTCATCTTTATGCATGCCTAGCAATCGATTTTAGATTGAGCTTTTCTCTGTGATTTGGGTTGGTTTCTTTGATCTAAAATCTAGCTAGGGTGTTTTTCTAGTGTTCTGAAAAGTTTGGTTGCTTAATTATTTTCGGATCTCGTTTTGTCAATTAATTAGAGTTTAATTAATTTCCGTCAACTTTCTGTTCAGTAATATTGTTTCGTTAATATCTCGAGATCCAGAAGTCCGATTGATGTGATTCCAGTTGGGTTTGTTTGAAAATTTTGTCTAGTTTATTTTGTCAAAATTCCAGATTGATCGGAGTTACAGATCTATGGCTACAATCTGTTTAGTGAAGAAACAGTGTTCTATCCAGATTCTGGAAATGCGGTTTTTCAGGTTTTGTGATTAGGGGAAAGTGTTAGATTTAATTTTTGACTTACGTAATTATTCACCTCCTCTCTGATTGTCTATCTTAGTATGAGTCGATCCTACACTAATAAAATTTATCGGCTAGTCCATTAATTGGTGCTAACTAATAGCTCCCATGAGAAAAAACTTTTCAGAATTCCATATATCAGCTAGTCCATGTATCTTGTGTGCTGCAATCTTTTTTTAGCTATATCTTTAAAAATTGAAGCTGTGCAGTGTGGATTGGCTATCATATATTAGCTATTTCTTATTAGTCGGTTTGTGTTCCTTTTCCATCTGAGTGTGAGCTATACTTATGAGTGGCTGTGAGTGATACTTATGAGCTATACTTATGAGTGATCCTTTTCATATTTTAATTTCTGTTTCTACGGTATGATATGAGTGGCTGTCCTGAGTTTTGAGAAGGCCACTTCTCCTAAAAGCCCTTTGAGTGGTTGTGGCAAGTTTCTGCCCTAATTTGGTCTGAGTTGTCATTAACAACTAGGCCTCTCTTTTTTTCTTTTTTAAATCCGATGGTTCCTTTGGTCATCTATATATGACTGAAACTTGCATTTTTTGTTTCTGTACATGCTCTGAGGACATTTTTTTGCATCATATGCTATACTCAAGGAATAATATACCCTACTATTTAGGCTCAAGGCATATATGCTATACTTCTCACGACAAAACAAATTTTTTCTGTAGCCCCAAATTATAAACTTTTGATTCCCTTAAGATATTCTAAATTTATAGATGATAGAACTAAATACCACATAGATCATTGGAAGGTATTTAAATTCCGTTTTAGGGAAACTATGACTGCACTTTTGATTCCCTATCACGCTATTCCCATTTAGGACTTTTGATCCCCGATAGAAACGAAGATAGTGTCTTGTATTGTTTATCAATATGTTTTTATTAGTTTTGAAAGGCAGAAATGGAGCACGAACAAGGCCTGAACGATGGTATAGATGGGGACTGAAGCCCAGGCGGATGCCCCTCCAATTACATGAACTTGAATGAGAATCAAGACCCTCAGAACACGCCAGTAAATAAACACTTAAAGTCGATAGATTAAATCACGTGTCATTATAACTTGGTGCATTGATATTCCTACGATGTTTTGAAGGCATTTGGCCATTCAGAGCCCTCCATCAAAAATAAAAATGGGGCACGTGTTCCAAGAGGACCAAACAGAATGCCGAAGGGCAGGTACACAGTTACGGCCCTGGCAGCGAATGGTAACCCCGTTGAGCCGCTCAGTGTTGTGAAGGCTTGGAGAACGGCGTGTGGGTGAATTGTCAAGGACTTCGTTCCCATCAAGTATCAAGCTTGGAGATCCAATCGAACTCGCCTAGATCTACTGGTGGTGCCTGCTGAAGAAAAGAACATGTGCTGGTCCAAGCTGACAGAGAAGATCACCTTTCCTTCATGTTCGCTTGAGCTAGCCAAGAAAGTGAGCCTAACAGAGATGGCGACCCTATTCAAGAAGTATAAGGCTGACCTATGCAAGAATTTTGTGGCAAAGGGAGAGAGACCGGACTTCAACCTTCCCCGTTGGAAAAACTTGGAGGATTTCTGGGATGAATTCATTGAATACAAGATATCTGACGAATCCCAACATATTAGCGCACGTAATAAGGCCAACTCCCTGAAGAATATAGACCCCCATCGTCTTGGCCTTGGAGGTTATCTAAACAAGGAGCATGAATGGGATCTTCGGGAGAAGGAGTTGGAGAAAAGAGGTGTTCAAACAGTGGTGAAAGGATGGACAAGGAGAACGAGAAACTACTCTATGGCAAGGGGGTCCAGTCTCTCGGATGACGGAAGCTTGATTTCAAGAGGTGCTCGAGAAGAGGAGATAAACTAGAGGTTAGCTGAGGCTAACCTTAAATCATCACAAGGAGAGTTTGTGCCAAACCGTGAGAACGATGAGTTGGTGCTCGCCATTGGGAACAAAGAACACTTTGGCCGCACGAGTGGAGTGGGAGTGGTTCCATGGAAGCTCGGGTTTCCAGAATCAATCGATAGCTACAGATCTCGTAGTAGGGGCAAGCATGCAGAGACGTGTCTTCTGTGGGAATCAATCACTGCTGAGGTCTCATCATAGCTCTAGGCAACAATGGATCAGTAGGTTGAAGCTAGGTTGCAGGAACACACAACAAGGTTGGCGGCACAGTTTGAAGAAAGGTTGCAAACTGCACTTACTCAAATGCAAGCAGGCGTGACAGTAAAGCCTAGCCCAGCAAGAGCGAGCCTAGCCGGTCGTAAGAAGAGTAGCTGTGCATCTACTGAGCACTAAGTACAGCAGTGCAACACAACATATCCCGTCAACGAGATAACGAGACCAACTTCATGCAAGCTCCACGTACCATGTGAGAACATGCAAGTGTTACATGGACATCCGCTTCCAGATGGATATGCCAAGGTCGATGTGGAGATTGTGAAGCCCCAGCACGAGAACGTAAGACTAGAGATTCCACCGGAGGATGATGTAACAACTATGGGGCAGGCGGTACATAATTGGATTGCATGGCCGAAGCAGTACTTCGTTCTGGATGATGACGAGGTTCTATCTTCACCTTATCCAGGACGCATGTCGCCACCAGAGGAACCACGCCAGAAGAGTCCTACACCGCCACCTCCACCTCAACCAACAAACAAAAAGAGGGCTCACGATGTTACTTCTAACAAGTCAGCGCGATCGATGAAATTGACATCTTTGCAGAAGAACAAAGAACCGCTTCGTGAGCCAACTCCACCGGGTTCTAATGAGATGAGCAGTAGTATCACGTTGCTCCTCCGTCCTACAGAGAAGGAGAAGAAAGAACCCGTGGATCCTAAGATCCAATAATTCTTTATTGCCATGGTGAAGAGATAAGGCACTCCATAGCCGATGCCATCAGATTATGAGAGAGTTGTGGAAAAAAAGCACCTGAGGCAGAAATCTATTAGAAATTTCAAGGCAGGTTATGGATTATAATGCCCAAGAAAAGACCCTAATGCCCCCCTGAGACCACTCGCATATCAATACAAAATTGGATATCCATCGGTCGTTCCAAGCCAACTCTCTGGCCTAACGACCCAGATGTGGAGATTACATCACTGGTACATGCAGGAGTCACAAAAGGGCAACAAACTTCTCGATGCGTACTATATTGATGATGATTTCCACCATGGCGAAGGGGTGGTGTGGGTAGGGTTCAGAAATCTATTCCAGTTTTACCAATAGGACACCCTCGATATCAGTATAATGCAGCTCTAGGTCTTGTAAGTACTAATATAGTCACATAGACAACGAAGTAATATGAATTCATATTTGGTTTCCTTCGATTGCATGTCTAACATCCTTTCTTTTTATAGAAGGTGCATGATAGAAAGCTAGGAGCAACAAACTCCCAATTGGTTTTATCGATCCTTCATGTGTGAACAAAACGTATGTGGTCAACAACTTTGTGAATGTTGTGGACTACTTAGCATAGACATTGACATTGCACAAGTCCAAATCTGATACGGTTCTCCTGCCATATTGTGCCAAGTATGTGTCTCTCTATCCATTTGGACTTCATACTAAATTCAGATGAAATACCCATCTAATTAAGTACACATGTGCGCAATTTTCATTGGCTACTCCTTGTCATCAATATGCGTACTTATCACATCACTGTCATGGATTCCCATCGGAAAGCACAATCAGAATTTCAGGAGATCATCGATGCCCTGAATATGGCGTTCGGACACTACAACAGGTCAAGTAAAAAAGAAAGAATTTAGTGTCAGACATGGATTTCCTTGCCTCGTACAACCACCAGAGAATAACCGTTGTGCATTTTATGTGATACGCTACATGATGTACTTTTCTGATGATATGTTATTCATGGATGAAGAAGAGATATATGTCTCATGTAGCCACACATTTATTGAATAACTGTATTAATAGCTTCATAATTTTTCCTGATATGCTAACTGTTTTGCATCCAGAGAGATCATTTAGATACAAGTGCATTCACGGATCTTCAGATCTAGGGCCTTCAAGACAAACTTGCTAGCTTCATCGTTAGGGAAGTCATCAACCCAAAAGGCACACACAATATGTCTAGGGACGGTCATCCAGCGAGTGAACAAGGAGCGCCACCACCATCTGAAGATATCGATTTATCGAGGAGTTCAGCAATGAAGTAATATATGTTAGTTCTAATTATAACATCAAAGAAGATATGTAATGTTTATCCGATGTTTGAATAATGACTACATACAATGTATAATTAATTAGTGACTTAATAATAGTACTGTATAATTAATTTAATGACGTGTACAAAACTTCGATATGTACAAAACGATCAACTACTATTCTTTCGTTCTAGCCAAAAAAATTTAAATATTATTTATATTTTTTTATTGGGACCAAGCTATCAGTGCCGGTTAGGACCAATAACCGGCACTAACCGGCACTGATGGCATTAGGACATTAGTGCCGGGTCGGAATTTTACCCGGCATTGATGGTGTCACGGGGGCCGGCCCTTGACCCCCCCGCGGGGCATTGTCAGTGCTGGGCCTATACCCGGCACTGATAAGCCCCCCTCATCAATGCCGGGATTCCAGTGATAGGCTTATACCTGGCACTGATGGGCTTTAAGGCCCGGCACTGATGACCTTTCCTATGGTAGTGTGAGTTGGAGAGATAAATGTCCATTTTGCCCTTTGTATGTGATATGTTGAGGCCCTTCTTTTGTTATGTCTCTCCACTGAAGGTAACCCCACCTATCATATCCCCTTGCTCATTCTATCTTGATAAGTTCCAGACGAAGGCCGCCATGGATGTCCCTAAGGATCTTCATCAATCTGCCATCTTCTCATGTTAGGAATGAATCTGACCACGTCATGATATGTTCCCAAGCATATTCTTTTCTGGCCCGAAACACTAGAACCCGAAGAGCTTTGTGCAAAGAGATCGACGTTTTCCTTTGTCTTCGCTGCTGGAACTGCTTGCTGTCGTGTTTACCACTGTGGGGGAGTCCTCATCATCCTCATTGCCCAAAATTGAATCTCCTCACCGCATTCTATCTGCTGCTCTCCCTATGGCTGTTCACCCATCAGAGCAATAGATCACCATGGTCGGAGCTATGCCGCTTCGTGCTCCCTCTGCTACTCGTCATTGATGACCAACCAGAGGCGAAATGCTGCATAGGAGGGTGTTGAGGTATGCGACGGTATGGCAGGGGGTTTGGTGGCTAGTAGAACTGTATAAACCATGGGAGGGATCTTGGCTAACACCATGAGAGGAGATCTGGTCAACTATGGTGTGGGAGAAAGTGTGGGGATGGAGAGAGAGATCGATGGAGAAAGGTAACAAAAGGACATCGCATGTGGATTGTCATGCCCAGAAATTCAACAAAATTTCCAAAGCTAATTTGTGCATTAAATCCTCATCTAGGAATCAGCCGAGGTAAATAAATCGATAATTTGATAAACATAACCAAAACGTTAACGGTAAATACTTACAAAAGAGGCACTTAGTCCTCACACAGAAGAAAACTGCAGTAGAACGGCAACCTAGCGAACCTTTAGCACCAAGCCCACAAGAAGCTCAACTGGGGTATAAGCCAAACACCAAAACTTCTCCTTCCAAGTGAATCTTCACTCTGATGATAGTAATATTGCAAGACTGAGTACCACCCACTATACTCAACAAGCCACACAAGGAATGCAATATAATGCAACAGGATTCCAAAGGAAAGGCATAGTATGGCTTATTTGCATAAAACAACATTTAAAACATTTACATTTAAAATCATTGGAAAATAGTATAGTTTAATTATTAATCAAAATTAAACCAATCTCTGAACAACACTTCAATGCAGTTCAAGCCCAAACCAAAACCCTCCACACTAAAGCTATCAAGTTTCCATCATTTATTATCTTTAATGAGTAGTGTGGGACTAATCACGAAAAACATTGCTTGACCACCCATTAACCGCAGGCACAGCTAATCGAACAATTTTACTCTGGCCAGAGGTGTACCAATTTACCCACAAGATACGGTTCCACACATGTCACCATGCCCCGAAATACCACTATGGTACTGCAAAGGGGGAAACCGTTACAAAACATTTCATGCAACTCGCCTAACAGAAGAGCCACCCGCTAAACCACCTGTCTCTGCTAGGGTTGATCAAGTTCCTAGGCAGAGAGATGGCCCAGCGCCGGAAACATGGATTTATTGACGACTGCCATGGTTGTCTTATTGACACAGCCACAACACACCATGGGGCCTCCTATTGAACTCGCTACACGTCCAGTCAAGCCATTACCCATTCTACCTTGTGGTTAATACGAGTATTGTTTCGCAACAAGTAGTTCGTGAACCGGTCCTTAATTGTCATGAGCACCACTAGCAACATCACCATTCCATGTGCTCACAACCCACCATCAGTCAAGTTTTAGTTGGCATATTAATTAACCAGCCACGACCAACTGTCGTGAAACAATAACAATTAAACATTAATTAATTAGCATGAATAAATAGTTTTCCACAAAAAATGACGCTAAAATTTCTAGGCATGGCTAAGCAGAACCTAAATAATCTAGCTAGATCATTAATCAAACATCTAGCTAGTCAATATTAATTACCTAAGATATCAAAGTAAAGGTATCAATAACAAAATGGCTATAATCAATGAATATCGGAATAATAATTATCACCCATAATAATGACATTCCAAAAGATTGCATGCAATAATGTTAAAATAAAATAATTTTTACAAATGGGATCAACATGATCAAGGAGATTGTTGTGTGACTTGCCTTGCAATAAAAGATTCTTCAGACGATCTTCCGAACTTTTCCCTGAACTTCACTTCCTATCGAAACGGCAGAAATGACTCGACTACACGCAAAAGAAGGAAAAACACTAAGAAACTCCAAATAAATAGTACAAAAAGTACATAAACATGTATATTACTATTTTAGATGAATTTAGGAAGAAGAACGGGTCGAATCGGAGTTTGAATGGAAAAATTATGGCCTCCGAAAGTTCGAATTCAAAGAAAATCCGAAAAGAAATAAAGAAGAAATATTCTTGAAATATTCCCTCGGAATTTAATTATTAAAGGAATTATTTATTATTAGGAAAAGAAAGTAGGACCCACTGGTCAATGTGATGGCTCATGGTGGACATGGTTTATGGATTTAGGAACAGGAGGGCAGGTGCGACACCTCCCCGACTAGGTGGAAGGCCACCATGGGCATACTGCACCCGATCCCAGGATCAGTAGTCGGGTACGCACAACAATGATACAACTCAGAGTTACAATAAATACATAACAGGGCATTTACATATATGTACAAGAAGATCCATCCAGGACAGACCCGGGATGGGCAAAAATAATCAACAGGTAAACTAGCGTGAACAGCAAAACAGGGCGGAAGCTGAGCAAAACTACACCACAGGCTCGGTTGGGAACTAGGCTCGAAACCTTCAGAAGTCTTCGTAGTCGGCCTGGTCTTGAAGGAACTCGGCAGCAGTCGGGTCTTCGTCTTCTTCAAAACCTACTATACATATATATATGAACAAGGTGAGTACTTTCGTACTCAGCAAGCCGGAAAAGATGCCATGTCGGTCAGACAGAAAGGCTAAGGGTTTATTTGCGAAAATCTGCCTTAAGAAACACTCTTCTTTGCAAACACTAGTGAGATTCAAATTTTAGTTGTCGGAAAGAGGCTCACGCCTCGATCCATTCCGCAAGTTGCTTTTCAACAACTCGCCACTTAATGAATCAAGCATGTATATATATCATCTTTTACTTCGCATTAACTGGTCCTGTATCTCCCGAGTAGCTACAACCACTCGTTGACCCTGAGACTCGGCTACAACCAAATCTCAGCTGTGGCACTTGATGCCCGCTACACTGGCTACAACCAGTTAGCTAAACCGCCGCCCTGGCTACAACCCGGGGGCTCGAACACTGCTACCCTGGCTACAACCCGGGAGCCTGTTCATGGCACTAAATGCCCGCTAGACTGGCTACAACCAGCTAGCTAATCGGCTTCCCTGGCTACAACCCGGGAGCCTGATCAATCTGCTGCCCTGGCTACAACCCGGGAGCATGATCAATCCGTCTTCTGGCTACAACCCGAAGACATCTGTACAACTGCCGCCCTGGCTACAACCCGGGGGCTTAAGCTTGCTGCCCTGGCTACAACCCGGGAGCATGATCTTCATCCTGTTTACTTTTCATTCACTTGATTATGGTGCTTAACACTCCGGATCACACAGATCCGTTTCTGGCCACACAGGCCTTCCGTTTGCCCACTCAGCAAACTCTGGTCACGGTTCCCTTGCCATCAAACATTTTCACAAATCACTGGCAAACAAATCTACGCTATGGGAATCACCTTGCATCGCCCTTAACCGTGGGCACGGCTGTTCAAACAGTTCTGCTAAACTCTGCAGAGGGTGTGCGCTTTACCCATCCGACACGAAAATTACACCGAGTACTGATCTGTACCCAGAAATTCGTGACAAGGCCATTTCCAAAGCCAGTCTAGAGTCATCCAATGCCAGCCGAAGGATCCACACAGGATGCAGTGGTCGGCACTGAACTTCCCTAAACCTACTATTTACTCGGCCAGGGGTATCCCATAATACCCGTCTGGTCGCACTGTAAGATGCTCGGATGGAATCCCCAAAGGAAACGGTCCTTAATGATAATACATAGCCAAGCCACACAGGCACTGTCTCTGTACATCAAGATTTTCACAACTTTATTTGTTTCGCAAACACGCCGATACACAGAGTATCGGGTTTTCCAATCAGTTTAGTAAAACCCAATGTTTTTCCCAATCGACAAACAACGTTGCAGAGCTAAGCCATTCTACTCGGCATCGTATCCTCAGATAGGATGCTAGCGTGCCATTTGTGGGGCTCTCAAGGGAGAAATATATATATATCAACATCCTACCAAAATAAGTGCTACTACTGGGTAGGTCCATCGGTTGCGCTTGCAAACCGAGGCCAACAGTTTAAAGAGGTGTAAACTAAGCATGCATAATATTTTCCAAACAACATAGTTTTGCATATAGGGGAAACAATATGATCAAAGAGGCTTGCCTTGTTCCAAGGAGGGGTCTTCTTCGGCGAAGGCGGCTTCGGGATCGTCCACCGGTTCAGGCTCTGAACAAGCAGAAAGAGACACTGATAAGCAGGAGGGTTAAAACACCAAGAAAAGGATCAAGAAGTAGTCGGCTGCAGAAAAGGGGGCAGTCGGCTGAACCAGGCTTGCGAACCAGACGACAGAGCTCCAAAGCTTGAGAGGATGAGAACTTAAAAGAGCTGGAGCTGGCCGGTTTGCAAAACAAAGGAAGAAGGAGCATGGATGGCTCAATATATAGCCGGCGTGCAGGGGTGAGGCACGGTGAAGCTGGCAATGGCTAGGGAGAAAAAGTCAAGGTGAACTGACAAAGGATTTGATGTCCACGCAGGGATTGACTTGGGAGTCCAGCGTGGTCAGGGAGTTGGCAGGCACTGTAGCTGCGATGAGACATTAAGGTCAAGGCTAGGACAGGTTGGAGAAATCTCACTGACAGGGCTTCGGACTGACCACTGGTCCAAGCGATGCAGCAGGTTATTGTCCATCGGTCCAAGCGGTGCTGCGGGCAGGTGAAGACTGGTTCTTCTCCACTTCGGTAGTCGACGTCCAACGGCGGGTGCAACTCGGGGGACAAGGAAACAACAGGTCTCAACAAGGTAGTCGGTCACCTCACAGCGCTTACTCGGCAGCAAGGAGGTCCGAGTAAGACAAAGGAAAAGGGTTGGATACAAGGACTGAGTAGCAATCTACTCGGCTCAACGGAGAAGGTAGTCGGCTGGCCGGGAGAAGAAAAACGGAGGCACAGCTGACAGGATAGGAGAGGATTAAGATCCCGAAAACAAGTCTCAACAGGGAAAAGGAAAACGGGTCGTTACAGCAGGTGGACTGGATGAGGTGGCGGGTGAGGTGGATGCCGATGTGCCAAACAAGGGCTGACGTGGCATTATCCGGGGAATTAAAGGAAATCTGACGGCTCGGATTAAATCGGAATAGATCAGACGGATGAGGTTGCATCTGGGCATATCCAATGGCTCGGGAGTAATCAAAAAGGATCCGACGACTGAGATTGGATCAAAATCAATCGGACGGCCAAGATTGGTTGGGGCTCTAAAGACCGGGGCCCCACAAGTCATTCACAGAAGAGGACCCTACCAGTGGGGTCCACATGTCAGCGTCTCCGGGAAGAGCGAGCGATGCCCATGCGCACAACGCGGCACGGCACGACGTCGACGCGGCGCATGGCAGGAGAGGTTCGACGGCGACGGCAGTGGTGATTCGACGGTGCGCCGACGATGTGATGGGGCGGAGCATCAACGCTAATCCGACGATAATGGCATCGGAGGGTAGAGCAGAGTTGGAGAGGGAGGCGACGCCGTTTGAGGGGAACGGAGGCCGAGAGCAAGAGGAGACGAAGACGAGCGGCCTTAGCTTTGGAGCTCACTGACGATAGGAGGAGGACGCAACGGCCCTGGTGACGACGACGACGACCGTGGCAACCTGTGGCAGTGCCCGGAGGCACAGGCGTAGCGGCGGCAGCTGGGAAGCAAAGGCGGCAGCGTTGCTTGGGTGGCGCGGCAAGAACGAAAAGGAGCAGCGGCGCTCGGTTAGGGCAAAAGGGGGTGAGGAGGCGGCAGCAGCTGCTATTTATAGAGAGAAGGGGCATCTAGGGGATGGCGGCGGTGCTAGGAGTCCGATGGCGGCATGGGTGGAGCGGGCGGAGCGGGCCAAGGCATAGCGGCTCAAGGCTAGCGGTGGTGGGCTAGGTCGGGGTGGAGCGGTGTGGGCCGAGGAGGCCGGCGCCAGGGTGGACAGGGCTGAAGCCCAGGGGGCGGCAGTGGTAGCGGCGTCGGGCCGGTCGAAAGAGAGAGGAGGCAAGAGGAAGAAGAAGAAGCACTACCAGAAAACGCCATTTTCGTGAGGGTGACGAATTTTCGTGAAGGTTTTTGATGCACCGTCACGAAAATCACAATTTTCGTGACGGTGCATCGAAAACCCTCATGAAAACATATTCCCTCACGACAATATTGTACAGTGCCATCGTACCCCACTCGGACAAGAAAGCACTAGACCAACCGGTGGCGTAAGTATTTCACATGTGAGTATACCTGCACCAAAGCACCGGATCTTGACCTCCTGAGAAGTCCTTTTTTGTGAGGGTGAAGTCCCTTTTTCGTGAGGGTGGACCGTCACGAAAATATTTTCGTGAGGGTATTTTAACCCTCACGAAATTTTAAAATTCTGGTAGTGAAGGAAGGAGGATGAAGAGGAAAAAAGAAAAAAGAAGGGGAAAAAAGAAAAGAGGAAAAGAGAAAAGGGAAAGAGAGAAAAGGAAAAGGGGAAAGAGAGGGGGTTTTGGGGAAAATTCCAATTTTGCAAAAATTGGAATTTGAGGATATTTATAGAATCTGAGGAATATTTTGGAACTAGAAATTGTGGAAATATTCGGAACTTCGGAATATTCCGGATATCGGGACATATATGTATTTATATATTTTTTTGGGAATCGGAAAAATAGGGATATTTTTATGGAGATTGAAAAATTAGAATATTTGGGGATTTCTAGAGTATTGGAATACTTCGGGATTATTGGAATATAGGGAACATAGGGAATAAAGGGGATTTTGGGATATATGAGGAACAAATAAACATCCAAAAAATATAAGAATATTTTTTGACTCGAGGATAGAGAATATTTTATAGGAATATTCGAATGTCGGGAATTTTAGAGATATTCAGAATATTGGAAATATTCTTTGGCATGGAAACTGGAGGATATTTCCTCAGGAATTGGAAAATTGGAATATTCAGAATACTGTAAATAATCTAGGAACAGAGGAATTGACGAGAATATTTTATGGAGTCTGAAATGGGGCATCTCTGAGAATGTCTGGGATTTGGATTTATTTCAACGAAAATTGGGTTTTCGAGCAAATAAAGGGGATTTATTTCAACAGGGAAAAGGGATGTTTTTGAAAACTTTGGATTAACAAGAATATTTAGAATATTGAAAATCAGGGAAAACAAAAGATTATTTAAACCTTCAAAAATATAAGAATATTTTGGAAATTGGAAATTGGAAGATATTTGAGGATCTCGGATCTGGAATTTTAAGGGAGTTCTCTGGGATCGAACTTTTAGGGAATTAGGGATTCGGGAACGACAACCCAAGTCCGGATAGAAAAGAAGGGTACAAAGGGGTCGGACCAAGAACGACCCGAGATAAGGATTTCGAAATTTGTTTAAATAATTACTGAAAATATTTTTTGTAATATTAAAATTAATTCTGAAGCTCTAAAAAATCCGAGAAAATTTCAGAGAGGTTATTTACACACAAAGAATTTATTAAAAATGAATTCAACCATGATTTATTAAAGAAAATTTTATTTTCTATTTTTATTTTACTTAATTAATTTACTTTATAATTTAATATAAATTCTTCAAAATTCATTATTAATTAATTATTTAATTCCCGAAAAATCGGGCCATGACATGGGCCCAGCTTGGGAGGGGTAGCACAAGTCATTTCAGAAGAAGTCTCTGTCCAATTCAACAAAAAAAATTATATTTTAATGTCTCAAGTGTCCACCAACAAAATACCACCAATTTTCATGTCTTTTAGTAAAGATGTGCTTTTACGGTGTCCACTAGTAAAAGCCACATATTTTTAATGTCCTGTACCAAATTTGGCCAATAGAAAAAGGATATGGCATTTTCATAATTATGTTGTGCAATTATATATATATATTCCAAGTGTCAGTCTACCCCTTTATGTATTACTGGTCGTCAACCCGTGCGTTGCACATATTAATATTATTGATATTATAAATATTAAAATTTGAATCATATATTGAAAGTTATTTTATGAATTATAACTGCTTGGATTTTTTTAAAAAAGGCCATATATGTTACATCTTGCTAACAATTTGGAGATCAAACAAATTCAATAATATAACTCCATGTTAACTTAGCACCCCTAGATCAACTGATTGCATTGATGTCGAGCACAATGTTGCCTGCAACTTACCATGCCTCGCCGCTAGCCGGCCGACCAATTAATCCGCTGTATCGGCTAATTAAGATATATAGTTGGCACTCCGTCATTGTCTTAATCTCTACAGACCTAGTTTGCCGGCTCGCGTCTTTACAGCTTACATCTATATACACATATTTGGTTGGAAAGATATCTCCAATTCGTTTTGTAAACCGTATAGGAGTCCAAAGTCCAATCGATCTATGTGCATGATATGATTGATTAGGTAAGTAAAAAACTATAAAATGCGCGGTATTTTTGCATGGATATTATACTTCCTCTGTTTTTAATACATGATGTCTTGACTTTTAACACGATATTTGATCATTCGTATTATGAAATTTAATTAGGTATAATTTATTTTATTGTGACTTGGTTTATTATTAAAGAAACTTTAAACTTGACTCGTATTTTTACATATTTACACTAATTATTTTAATAAGACGAATGAACAAATATCACAACAAAAATCAACGGTATCATTTATTAAAAAACGAAGATAGTAAAAGTTAATCATGTATAATGAATATGTTAGTGGTTTTTTCATAAAAATATATTTAAAGGATAATATATACTATGCACATGATTAATTTAAATCAAGTAATTAATTAAACTGAGTATTTAAAATACTAAATCAACTGTTTTATGGATTCAGAATACGGGCGCTGGGCTCTGAGTAGAGATACCTTCGAAAGAGACTTGCTTTTTCCATGACGTATGAATATGATTCATGTAACGACCTCTCCGAACGTTCTTTCTTTAAAAACAGAGCCCACATACAATACGACGATAAACCATGCATACAATATAATCCGTATAAAGGGACTGCCTATTGGTCAAACATTTAAAAAAAATTATCAAATGATTTTTTCTACATGCAAAGACCAATATACGAACCATAGATATAGTTGCACATATTTATGATTGAGTTGCACAAATTTATAACTAAAGTTATACAAATTAATAATGACAACTACAACAAGTTGAAAGTGCAACTACAACAAGTTAAAAGTGCAACTTGAAACTCGCTTTCTCCGTCCCGAATCTCAAAGTTGTATCCAACAGCCAGCGTTGTTGTTTAATAAAATCTAAAAAATCAAATATTTGATCAATAGCAAATCTACCGTATAAATGTTTTTCGTGCACATCACATTACCTTTTCTTATAGGTAAGAGAGTTTTGTTGTGTTGTAGGTTCAATAAATCTAGATCAATCATCCTATTTATTTAACATAAATCCTTAACACGATCTACGGTTCTAACAACATGATCCACCTAATCAATGGTAAGATATTTCTGGTTAATGTAAGAGGTCTTAGAAAGTCTTCTTATATGTTTAATAAATCTAGATCAAAACAGCCTATTTATTTAACATAAATATGTAGCACGATCTAATTGTGACAATATGATCAACGTAATCAATGGCTAGATTTTTTTAGTTAATGTACGAGCTCCTATAGAGTGCGCAATTAATATAGGTATAGATAAATAGATAGATATGTAGCAATGATGATATACATAAGGTTAAATGGGATTAAGGTTGGCTTTATAATTGGGCTTAAAAATACGTATGTATGGTTCCAACAGATTGCCAAAAAAAAATACTCATGTATAGGTGCAACAGATTGCCGAAAATATACATGGCCGGATAGCAAGTCCAAAAAAAAATATATGTTTGCCTGGTGGGACACAGATTGATGGGCTTCCAAAGAGGCTCACGATGAAAAAATAGGCACGGATAGTTGCAAAAGATTGCTGAAAAAGATACATACATACGGCTGGATAGCAAATCCAAAGAAAACGTTTTCACGGCGGGACACAGATATTTGATGGGTTTCGAAAGAGGCCCACGACATCAGCAACAAATTAAATTGTATATACATGCTAAGTACGGTTAGGATGGTGTGATCCACTAAATTAACGATCAGATCTTTCTGATTAACGTGAGAGCTTCTATAGTATTATGAGTTGTCAGAGATTTAGAGTACGTGGTGATTGGAGACTCCAAGTGGGACAAATATACCCAATTGGAACCATGTATATACTGATGAGCTATAATGGCTTGAATTTGTCACAAGAGTAAATATTGATTACTAGCTTACGACACACATGAGAATAGTATACAATATTGATAGAAACTATTCTCATGATTAGGGTTACCGATAATCACCACAATATCACAACTAGCTAGTACCTTAATAAACACAACACAAATATATATCTGCCCAACTCACATCAAGCTCACAAAATCTTCATATTGATCAATTCACTAGTTGTTTGTATCACCAGTACCAGTACTGCCACCACCATCATCACCTCCATGGTTGCTGTACTGATCACGAGGGATGGCATGGTGGTTGTCCACACTGGTGCCACTTCCTACAGCCTGCAGGGTATGCTTCGCACTTGTGCTGATCTCACCGGTGTTGTCAGTCGTCCCCATGCCGCGAATCGCCATGCCCTGAGTTACCATGGCAAACGCGAGCAGGACGGCGAAGATCTTAATCCTCGCTTTCAGTTTCTCTTTCATGGTGATCAAACCTAGATCGAGCTGCCTCAGAGAGAAATTAACACCGACAGAAATGTTCTGACATTTCAAACTAGATATAAAACACTATACAGAGATGAACGGACGATGATCATAAGCAAGCAAGAACAAGAACAGGATCGAGTCAAACCTGGAAAATCTCTACTGTAGGATAGGAATTCCTTCAGCTTCAACTGTGTCGTGAATGCTACGGGTTCGGTCAGCTACGCTTTATATAGTGACAAAAGATAACAAATAAATGGGTCATGAATGGTACACTAGCATAAAAAACATTCATGTGGAATGTAAAAGGTTCTCCTTTAGTTCTATTGGACCAGTAGAATCTAGTTAGTGCAAAATGACACCCAAATTTTTACCTCTCTTTTACTGTGGCCAGTAACATAAAATAAGTCATAATATCGTAATTTTAAAGATTACGTTGACTACGTGCCCAATCTTTGTTGGTGAAATAATAAAATATGCAGAAATCATCCTACACTACCGATAGTATTTCCCACTAATTAAGGTAGTGGTTTATCCTTTACATTGCAATGACTTAGTATTTTATTTACCTGTGGGGAATATCACAGCCTAAACTTTAATCCGACCGTTTCAATCGGCCACTGAATGTGTCATGGTCAGTCGATCTAAGCATATAGGTAAATGCAGAAATGTTAAGCATGCACTAAACACATTACTAGCAGTAGAATTTGCATATATCTGGCTACATAGTTATCCAATTAATAATATATATTCGAGATGGAAGATTTTTTGTACCCGTAAAATGACACATTATCTGCTAATATATATCTCACCATATAATTAATTCAACTTGTCACAAGTGGGGTCCTTTCAGTTTGGTAAGTGTCCTTGTCTCTGGAAAAGCCTATTTCTTTTATATCGACACTAACGAAAAATCACTGACCATTTTGAGAATAAGATTTTATTTGAGTAAATGATCAATTGAACGTACGCATACATATCAGACGCCAGAATCGAACTCCACAAATTACACTGCGAACGAATCGTCAATTTGTTTATTCACTAAGGTGCCAATGGCTAGTTTTTACTCAACAGTTGCTAGTTTCATGTGATCAATGTCAGTAAATGTTTATCTTACATAATCCATGGGTTTTGGGTAATTTACGAAAGGTAGTGAGCTCTAAAATACTGCCAGGTAATGGAGGAAAGTTTACATCTAACACATACACTAAGTAAATAAACATATCGATCTCTTTTTAGTAATTAGTTCAGAAAGTTTGTTTTTCTCCTGAATGTCACAGCATATATATGCCACACCTGCTAGCTTCCTAATTAAACTGTACGTTGTCATTGTGGTCATCCTTCTTATAACATAGATATAACGTTGGATTATATGCTTATTTAAGGTTATATTGAATACAACGAATATATATTAATTATTACTCCATCTGTTGATTGCTACTAAACAACCATGTGCTGACAGACAAAATGTACTAGTATCTATGACACATGTAAAACAACCATATGTAGTTACACATCTTGGAGACGATAACATGCCAGGGCACCATTCCTTTCCCATGCTCATGCACCGAGTGAACATATTTTTATCATCAGCAGACGTAAATTTGAGATTTAGATCTTAAAACGAGAAAATGTTAATCCACTGCGGTGGGGAAGCGCCTCCATGGGTGTTCTTTCGTCAATGAAAATTATTTAGCCTCAATGCGAATTGTATATTTCCTAATTTACATATTATCGCTTGTCATCATCCCATAATAAGGTTTATAGAATATATGTTATATGCATATATTAATATTTATATACCAAGCTAGCTTTAATTAAAAAGTTGTAACAAATAACCTATGTGATGGCATATGTCGTTGTTTTGGTTGTCTAGACAGATTTTTTTTTAGACAATGGATATAAATTGGTCTCTATATCCAGCCAGCTAGACATATATGTTTGCGATGTCAAACTTACTGTGGCCCTGTTCTTTATATTCGGACTTGCTGCATAGAACTACAAATTGGTCTTCTTTTAACAGTGAGCGGTATAATTTAATACAGAAGTGAAAATCAGTAAATGCTATAGCTTGAAAAGACAATATAATTAATTTATCCATCAGCTATCTAGTAATTACGTTCTTTCTTTTCATTGATGATTGGATCATTTATGTTCATAGGTAGCATGAATGATTCTACAGTTCTTTTTTTTTTTTTTGCGGGGAATGATTCTACGTACTAATTTAACATACCTAAAGTACACCTATAACACAAAGATCTACCTGGTTTCTGCATGTACCTTCAATTTATGATTCGGCTACATGGGAGTACGCCAAGAAAATATGAAAAATACTAATTAAAATGTTTTAAACATTTATTGGATCACCATGACAAATGCATGGATGAGAAAACAAGAACTCTTTGGTAGGAATTAATGTGATACACATGTTATTCAATAATTAACTAAGATTGGTACACATGATGCCGTTCAAATATCATTTTACATGATTAACACACAAAGAGACCACGCGTAGAAACTACATCCTTTAACAATATATATGCAAGTGCAAACAACCATTACGCGGCACAACCGTACATCTGTATTACATGCAAACGTACAATCTTTATTATGGCATGCAAGTTTGCTATACGTACAGGGGAAGCTGCTCATGGATTGGCTTGTTGGCTTCCAATGTCATGGCCACTTCCTGGCATGTTCCCCGGACTGCTCCAGCTGTTGTACTCCGGCCGCGGTATGGCGTGGTGGTTGTCGATGGACGTCCCCTCCGCCGTCGTCTTCACCCCGCGTGCTAGTAGCTCGTTCCTCGGCGCCACACGAGCCGTGACGGCGCAGGCGTTAGCCATGACCATGGCGAGGACGAGCAGAGGAAGAAGCTTCATGGTGAGACGAAAACTGGGAATGAAAGTCAAATCACACTTTGGAGATGGGAGGGAATAAACCCTAGAGAAGTACTTAATTGGCACTTGACTAATGGCTCTCTTGTTTTGGGTTTTGGGTTAAGAGCTGCTGATATATATGTTATTTATAGGTAGCCACAGACCAAGTTCATAGATAGATAAAAGTGTCTTTGTTTTTCCATCAACGATTTTCCATTTGTCAGTGGGCAATGGTTTTTAGATTCTCCACCTAGGCCAGGCAATTTATGGTGGGGTAAGCATATTACCTAGCTCTCTCCATTCAGTAACTCTCTCGAAATTTCTATTACACCTACTACTCGGGGCAAGTAATATCGTACGTGTTGTGGAATGATTGAAAAATATATATATATAATAAGCGTGTTATCTCCATATATTTTGCTGTTAACTGACTAATCTGCATCTTGGCTGATAAGTTTGGCTAAAGTTGACTATATGGGAAACAACACACTAAAGGTGTCAAACGTGATTTCAACCGGGTGGGGAGGATCTTTAATGACAGCTCCGATCCTTCGGTTGTAGGCTAACTATATATACGATATTTTCTTTAAATTAACTATTTTTTTTATTTTTAATTCATGCCAGTTGTAGAGGAGGGCATGCATGAATAACAATATGAAATGATGCCTATGCATGCCTAACATGTCATAATTAGGACAATTAAGTGAATATGTAAACATTCCCCGAAAAAAAAAAGGTGAATATATGTAACATTTAGCAAACGATTTCATTACCATGCATGAGCTCGATCGATCGATCAACTGAATTTGTTCCATTTCCAGCGGATGAGCTTCTCGCTTGACAGTCGTCTCAATCTTCAGCCACTACGTACGTACTACTCCACCTAATGTATTTACATCTTAATTTGGACTACCAAATCCAATTAATGCACAGCATGAGTAATTGAGTATCATGCGTCCATACTAGCTAGTTAGGTCAAAATAACTAATATTGAAATACAAATTAAAAACACAGCCACCTTTCTATAATTCCACAGTGTTGATGGCCTCTTCCAATTCTATATAATTAACGGGTCACCTCTGGCCCTGAATATATAGCCCAAATCAGTATTGATCCACTCGACTCGAACTGCTGCCGAGTAAATAAAGAGATATATAAATGGATATGCTGAGCTGGGCATAACACTGTACTTGTCCATATAACTTATATGGGCCAGCAAATCGCTACCTGAGCAGAGTGAGCTGAGCCCAACACAGAAAGTTGGTGACACGACAAGGCAGAATCTCAGGTGATGGCTGGGAGAAGGATCGAAAAGAATACTAGATTGCAAATTGGCTTCTTCCTCCTCCGGCTCTCCTCTCTTCTCTAACCTTGGGCTCTCTCTCTTCTTTCCCAACTCCTACTGATTTTGTAACTCCCTAACCCATCTGAACTTGTAATAGTGGTACGAAGTTGGTCTAAATGGTCTAGAAGTGATGCAGTTGTAGATTGCTTCAGGGGTGGATCTAGCATTTTAGATCGATGGTGTCATCATCAGCTCTCGTCAATGATCATGTCTTCAGATAGACTAATAAAACATAGAAAAAGAAAAGGAAATTAATGGTAAGCGCCGAAGTGAAATTAAATTTTCTTTGAAATCATCCAACCATATTCATGCATGGTTCTTGTCTAAATTGGTGAAATTAAATTGTAAAGTTAATTTTCTACACCAGTGACAAATAATCATCAAAGGTTCAAGATCCCTAGAAATAAAAAGTCTTGAACCAAGTAATCATTTCATATTCGATAAATTTGTAGGATGGTCCGCTTAGCAGGAAGGGAGAACAAAATTAAGACAGAAATCATATGTGGTGCTAGGGATTTCTAGGGGTAACAGAAGGACATCGCAGTATAGTTGCTGCTTGGCCTGTGTTTTTCTCCGTCACTTGTCAAAGCTAAGACTCATGGACAGATGGACTAATTCCTTTAGCCAGAGCCCAATGCAATTCACCAAGCGACCGGTGTCACAAGTCAAAACCTGCCGGTGTCACCCATTATAAAGTACAATGGGATACATGTACCAGGCTAGGAGTTATTGGTGTCCTGTGACACTAATAGTTCTACTCTTGATTCGCCTCTGGATTGTTTTAAATACGACCTTACAAATTCAAATAGGTGAAGGTTAGCTTATAAATCTTTGTGCTTCAACCATGGTACACTACTCATTTTTCATGGAACGATGACGTAAGTGTTAGCGGAGTGCATCAGGCCATGGTCTTACAAGTGGTATTAGGAAGAGTTCGGAAGTGAGGGAAGAGTAAGAGGATCACGTAAAACGAGATAAGCCATTAGCACATAATTAATTGAGTATTAATTATTTTAAACTTAAAAAATAGATTAATATGAATTTTTAAAGAAACTTTTATATAGAAAACTTTTACAAAAACACACAGTTTAGCAATTCGAAAAGCATGCTCATGGAAAACGAGGGAAACTTTTCGCTCTTCTCTCACTTCCGAACTCAGCCTTAGAGCATAAACCCTCGTTGTATGGCATGTTGTGTGCGTGGGCCTCTGCATGGGCAGACTAAAACCCTCACTATATGGTGTGTGCGCATGGGACTCTGTTGTGAGCGGACTAATGTAGATTTTAGAGGATATGTTACATACAAGTGTATGTGCACCAATTGGTATGGGGATGGTCTTGTGCTTAAATTCACCGTTTGATTGGGTGGGTTCATATAGTAGCCTTATAGCAACAATGCTTTTGTGTTTAGTTACACAAAAAATTGATGATGTGGGAGCAAAACTTAAAGGATCCCGTCTCCATTGGTGCTGGGGTGCACCGTCGATCGGAGTGAACATGATGAGTAAGATATTATATTTGGTATTACACTAACTAAAAATGATCAAGTCACACAAACGGCATTTAACTGTCTTTTAGCACGATGACTTAAAAGGGGCAAAATGTTTGTACGACAGTACACTTCAGAACTTTATATTCGTCCATGGAATATATGGGAATATATGTCAATATAACTAGATCTTGTCAAAGGTCATATTCACTTGATGACGTATTTTTGTCTTTCACATCGAATGTCTGTCATGACATCCAAGTGTATTTTAAGATAGAAGCAACATTACTAGAATAAGTTGATTCCTTACATCCTCACTAAAATTTATAAGTAAGAAAAAGAACCAAAGTGGCCATCATTAATATAAATTAGTGGATAGGTAAGGAGTATTAAAGAGGTAAAACATATCGATTTATAGATCAAGCTTAGGTAAAAGTATAGAAATGAATTTATTTTGAACAAACTTTAAACTCTAACGAAAAGTTTACTGTTTCTTGAATCACTAGAGCTAGCGCAGCCCACACCGTAATTCCACAACAGCCCACACCATAATTCCACAACAGGGCGCATGTCTCCCTAGAGTCCTATATTCTGAGCTTCCGGGCATAAATTAAATTAACCGTAGTACCCTTCCTGCATGCAAGTATGCAACCAGCTGTCCATCACAAAAATTGCACATTTGCTTTGACAAAATTTCAGCTAGATTCATTTCTTATGGTGCGTAGCTTATTATAGCTGGATGCATGCACTACATGAACCGTTGATTTTGAGTAGTCCTATCATTAATGCACACATATGTGTGTCGTGCTGGTTAATAATATGATACAAAGACAGCTAGGCAACAGGTTCTCTAGTTATCAAGAGAAACAAAGACAGTGCACTACATTACATATGATGGCGAGCTGATTAATTATGCTCAAAAGAACTTACTTTGAAACTATCGAGCGGCCGTTCAGCTGATTTTGTTCTGTATACAACAATGAGCCGTCCGAATTACTATTTGTGTCTTGCACAATGTCATAATCTATTTCATTTTATTGTGAGACTAGCTAGTTATCATGTACATTGAAGTTTTTGATATCCTGTCGAAGTATACAATAACACTATCATGCTTTAGTTAATTTTTCATCTCTAGTTCTTTATGTTCTTGCGATTATATGGAAGATGCAGACACATATGGATCACTACGTAAGCACACTACACGAACATACAGAAGTATTGTTTTAACATAAGGTGTGGACTTAAAATAGTTTAATTTCTTTTTAGCTTTCATAACTCCCATCAATAATAGGAGCTCAAAAAAGCTTAATGTTCGTAGTTGTGCGAGACCACATGACAAATTGTAAGCATTGGGATTATTTGAATTAGAAAGTGGCACTGCTAGGAGACTAAAGTCTAGGATATTTGCGCTGCCAACTGACGTACAAAGATCAGTAATGCCAGCTGGAACAGGCAGACCAGAGTGCCGTGATTTTTGTGCTGGACCGATCCTTTGTTCACCTCAATGGTACTACCCTGTTCAAAAAAAATGTATTTTTAAGTTATGAATCTGGAGAATACTACTATCTATATTTATATTTATACCTAATTAAAAAGACAATCTTTTTACGGACGGAGGTACTATTTCCTAAATAACCAGCTACTACTGAGTGACCAAAAGTGTCAATATTTGTCAATATATAGAGCAACTTGAACCAATACACTGAGCATGAAATCTTAAAATATCCCACATGCATTCCTATCTATATTAATTATCATCACAAATTCAGCAATATCCAAATTATAAGATACTGAATTTCTTTAAAAATATATAATAACATACTAGTATTAGGAATATTCCATCATGGATAGATTTCTTAGCTTCAAACCTATAGGTTATAGGTTTGAAACTAAAGTTCCATTAAATTAATCTGACCCAGAGGAACCACTGGTGATGTGTGGTGGTGGAGCCGTGATTCATCACTACAACCACGAGAATTCAAATGTTGCTGTCCATAAATATTAAAATGTGCATAATACATCAGTTGTAGTTTCTTTTTTGGAAACACGGTACAAACGTAGACGCTTATATATATGTACGCATGCTCATCTATATGAACATACATGCACACCCTACCTCTATAAGCACATCCGAAAGACTAGACCAGTATATCTAAAGATTGACGAAGTCACCCCGGGCGCCCCACTATCGATGAGTACGTCACCTACCACTAAAAGAATAATTAGCCGTAAATATGAGCACCCATGCCAATAGTAATTTGTAATGTCATTTGTGCCCACTTTTGTCCACAAAACCACATGCTATATACGTCACTGTTTTACAATTATGCATGCATCGACCTTTGTGGTTTTCTGGCAAACAAAGTATTGGAGTAGATTGACTCAAATGCGATGATTAGTATTGATCAAGCACGAGTACATATATAGGCCAGGCTCCTTCTTTATCTACAGAACCAATTTATAGCAACAATATCGGGAGAATAGGAAGGAGACCTGGAAGGATATCACAAAAAGATAACAAACCATAACAAACTTTAACACCCCCCACCCCCCGCAATCCTAACGTTGGCACAACGAAGGTTTAGACTAGACCGAAACTCTATGAAGGAGATGTAGGGAGTCCCTTGGTGAAGATATCCGTGTATTGGGAGATTGTGGGCACGTGAAGGACACGTACGGCACCAATAGCCACCCTCTCTCAGACGATGTGTAGATCGATCTCAATGTGCTTGGTGTGTTGATGCTGAACCAGGTTCGTCGAAAGGTAGATTGCACTGACATTGTCACAGTAGACCATAGTTGCCTTGGACCGAGGGGGGGGGGGGGGGGCAGCATGGAGCTCATGAAGCAGCTGACAGAACCTGGTAGCTTCAGCGACAGCATTGGCAACAACTCGGTACTCGACCTCGGCGCTGGAGTGAGACACTGTGTTCTGGCGCTTAGAGGACTAGGAGATGAGATTGTCACCAAGGAAAACCACATAAACGGAGGTAGACTTTCGGGTATCAGAACAACCTGCCCAGTTTGCATTGGAGTAGGCCACCAAGTCAGCTGAAGAAGAACGATGTATGTGCAGTGCGTAGTCAAGAAAGCCTCGAACATAGCGGAGTATCCTCTTGAGAGCAGCAAGGTGGGGCTCTCGGGGGTCATGCATGTGAAGGCACACCTGCTGAACAGTGTAAGAGATGTTCGGCCGAGTGATGATGAGTTACTGAAGAACCCTAGCAAGACTGCGAAAATCAGTCATGTCAGCGATGGGGGGCCATCGGCGGGTAGTTTGGCAACAATGTCGATAGGAGTGCTGCACGGCTTGCAATCAGCCATGCCCATACGCTCGAGTATCTCCAGGCTGTACTGGTGGTGACTGAGACGAAGGCCATCGGAGCTGCGAGAGACAATGACACTGAGGAAGTGATGAAGGGTGTCAAGATCCTTCATGGTGAACTTAGGCCACAGAGCCATGATGGTCCACTGAAGAGGGCTTTTGGTGGACGTAGTGAGCATGATGTCATCTACGTAGAGCAAGAGGTAGACAAGGTTTGAACCACGGCGGTAGACGAACAAGGACGTGTTGGACTTTGCTTTTGTGAACCCAATGGACAACAGGAAGGCAGCGAATCTACTATACCAAGCTCGATAGGCCTGTTTGAGTCCGTAGAGAGACTTATTCAGGCTACAGACTAGGTCGGGGTGACCATGATCAACGAACCTAGGTGGCTGAATGTAGTAGATGGTCTCTTGTATGGTGCCATGGAGAAAGGCATTCTTCACATCTAGTTGATGGATGGGCCAACTCCAAGAGACAGCGAGATTGAGCATGGTGCGGACGGTGAAGGCTTGACCACTAGACTAAAGGTTTCATCATAATCGACGCCAGGTCATTAGGTAAATCTGCGAAGGACCCAACATGCCTTGTACTTGTCTAGAGTACCATCAAACTGAAACTTGTGCTTAAAGATCCATGTCGATGCTTTGCACCGGCAATAAAACTATGGGGCTACTCGGCGAGGGTGAATTCGGTGGACTGCAGAGGAACACAAGAGAATTATACTGGTTCAGGCCCTCAAGGTGAGATAATACCCTACGTCCAGTTGAGGTGTTATTCCTCTGAGGTATATGGAGATCGATGATCTGGTTGTTCTTGTTGTGCTTGCCCTGAGGGGCTCCCTGCCTCCCTTTATATACTAGGGGACAGGGGTACATGATAAGGATCTCAGTCGGATACGACCAAGGGATTTCCTTCTTAGAGATAGAGTCCTATCCGACTAAGACCATGTTTCCCTATTATACAAGGTACAGCCTGCCGGGTGCTATCTTATCTCTAATTACATGGTTTGGCCCATCCTCTATCCGAGTGGCCCATGTACTGGTAATGAGGTACCCGGGGCCCATGGCCTCCACAATCCACTTGCTTGTGATGATGTTGGCACTAGCTGGTCGAGGGACCAAGTCCCAAGTACGGTTGGCCTAGGGAGCCATGAACTCCTCCTCCATAGCTGCTCGCTAGTGAGGATCGGTGAGAGCGTCACGGTGGGTGCGAGGAACCGGAGAGAGCAGCAACGTGTGGAGATTGAGCAGTGTGATGGGTCCATGGATGCCGGCCTTCCTGCGCGTCAGCATGCCATGGTCATTGACTACAGGAGAGACCCTGAGCTGGGACGGCAGGGCGCCGCTAGATACATGGGCGCTCCGGGTGCG
This sequence comes from Oryza meyeriana var. granulata, assembly GCA_003991445.1. Classification (NCBI taxonomy): domain Eukaryota; kingdom Viridiplantae; phylum Streptophyta; class Magnoliopsida; order Poales; family Poaceae; genus Oryza; species Oryza meyeriana. The sequence continues at coordinate 216,911 of RYFJ01001803.1, forward strand.
TTTAGATGCACCAGAGGACGGCAGGACCAGTGGACCTGCGGTGGCCTATGAGGCCAGTGGCCTAGGCACAATATCCCCAGGTGAGGCATGCCGGGCTAGGCCAAAAGGTGATGTAGATGGCCCAGTCAAGGAGGCATCGCGCTAGCCGGGTCGAAAGACGAAGGAGACGGCCCGAGTGAAGAGAAGCCAGGCGGCCCAAGTGACGAGGAGTCACGTGGCCCAGTTGGCGTGTCAAGTGACCCTGGCGGCCTAGGCGGCATCGTGGAGGAGGCCAGGCAGGAGGGCCCTTGCAGCCGGCGGCCTAGAGGTATCCCTGGAGGTAGCCGTGCTCGCACGTTGGTGGCCTACTGGTGTAGGAGGAGTAGCTGAAAAATCCTCTAAAAAACCAAGATCAGCAGCAATAGTATTATTAGCGGTCTCCGTAAACGGAAACAAGGTCTCGTCGAACACAACATGACGAGAAATGATCACTCAGTTGGAGGCGAGGTCAAGACACCGGTTGGAGGGGTATCCTAAAAAGACACACATGACCAAATGTGGGGAGAGTTTATGTGGAGTAGTCGCGGAAAGGTTGGGGTAGCACTTGTAGCCGAAAACTCAAAGGTGTGTGTAGGAAGGGTGAGCACCAAAAAGAGAGAAAAAAGGTGTTTGGTGATGGAGTGTTTTAGTGGGATGGCGATTGATAAGGTGGATGGCAGTGTGAAGGGCCTCTACCCAATAAGGGGCTAGAAGGCTGGCTTGAAAGAGCATGGAGCGCACAATGTTGTTGAGGGAACGAAGCATGTGCTTAGCCTAACCATTTTGTGGGGAGGTGTGGGGGCACAACATGAGCATAGTAATGCCATTGGTGAGAAAAAATGGTGCAGGCAGCAGTGCTGTCGAATTCACGGACGTTGTGGCACTGTATGCTGCGAATGGAGGTGGAGAACTGTATTTTGACAAAAGCAAAGAAGTGTAATAAAGTGGAGTACATGTCGGATTTAAAACGGAGAGGAAAGGTCCAAACATAATGGAAGCAATCATTGGCAATCGCAAGTTCGATGCTGAGGCCGGCAGGTGGGTGAAACGCGGCGCGGACGGCATCGGCAACGGCCTTGGTGGTGGTGTCAAGCGCAGTCTCGTGGGAAGGGGCAGAGGAAGTGGGGGAGGTGAACGACATGGTGTTGTCGGCCGGTGTAGGGGGCAACAGCACTCGAGGGAGTCACCGGCGCTGGCAGAGAGAGGAGAAGGCAGAAGTGTAGGATCGGGAGTCTGATACCATATTGGAATAGATTGACTGGAATGCGATGATTAGTATTGATCAAGCACTAGTGTATATATATATAGGTCGGGCTCCTTCCTTATCTACAGAACCGATTTATAGCACAATATCGGGAGAATAGGAAGGAGAGCCGGTCAGATATCACAAAAAGATAACAAACCGTAACAAACTCTAACACAAAGCTTCCATTTTCCATGCCTTTTTGTGCCTATTTTTCTCTTCTTGCTTTAATATTCACTTCAATTGTGTACGACGTCCTATTCTGTAAAAAAAAGCTCCTGGCATGCCAGTCTGCTGCTAGCTAGCCCACTATTTTCTGATTTCAACTCTATGCAAGAGTCAGTAAGACCAACATGTACCGAGATCATTTTAATCAGAAACCATTGTGGTATCTGTATATGTGAAGACTGGAAACTAGTCTTGAAGCAATGCATTGTTCATTTAAGGCATATGGTGAATAGGGAACAGCTGGTTAATTACTAGGTATACTACCTACCCGCGCCTACTAGTCGTAAGTTACATGTGTGGTCATACATGCTTGGATATCTGTTATGTATGTTAGTGCTAAGAGAAACAGTTCAGTTTTCATGTCATCATAGGTTAATTCCTTTTAAACAATGCTAAAGGTTTTGTTCAATGCATAGGGTTGACTATGATTTGAACATGCAGAGAAAGCAGAGCTATTGACTAGATCAGTTTTACCATTTTTAGATAATGGATAATCCGGCCTTTACTTCAAAGAAGCTATAACCACTTATTACAAAATCCTTGGCTTAAACCTAGGAAACACAATCGATGAATTGACATTTTTCATATATTACAAACAACAACATATACTTCTCCAGGAAGGGTGGCAATCTAGTCTATGGATTGATGATTCATAATCATTTCCTATATTACCTTAATTTGGATGAAACTAGTGTGTGGGTGTGAGTTTTTGGCTGTGTGTATCTTAGTTATGCAGAGGCTAGGGGTGTTCTTAGCATGGTTGTATCACCTTGATGTAATTGGGTAAGATTAATAAAGCTTCCATTATCTAAAAAAAATATCGTGCTTGCCCAGCAGAAGCAGTATGATGTAAGCAACGAGTGGTGGCGCACCAGGGGCAGTGTCAGGATCATAGGGATCGTCTCGGCATCATTGCGATCGAAAGGAACAAACGATTCAAATAGGAAAAGAAACTATTGCATATGGACGAAATTATCTTCAGTGGTATGGTGGGTAATTTTAAAAATTAACATGTTATTTACTAAAATATCCACGCGAATGAACGGTTAGATTTCACCCAAACTAGTGTGCCCCTATGACTAATACGGTGTACTATAAAGGAACGCTTACTATCGATGGAGATGATCTTCCATTGATTCGCCTTGTATAGATAGGCATCTAGCGACTGCAATAGTGGGAATTAGCATGCATATTTTTTGACACTTGAAACATATATTCATTCGGGAGACTGACAAAATAATTTTGTCGAAGTATTATGAATGACTATACATGCAGGACTGGAAATCACTTTCTCATTCCAAAAATTAGCATCAGAAATAGGGAGCTCCCGCACTTCTTTGTTTGTTCCTTTGCCCTTCAACGGTGAATGTGGGAATATCCCAATGATCGCACTTCATATGATTGCTGTCCCTAACAAACATTGATCATTCACCATACACCTATGTATATATAGTTCCTCGGGACCGTAGGTCCATAGGCTGCTCAGGACAATTATGTTTGTGAGGTTTTCATACCAGTTGTATAAAGAGCCTTTCTCATCCCAACAGTTAGTTCGAGATCCAAGGAGTTCCCATCTTTTAAGTGATTAAGGAGTTTTTTCCATTCCACAACTAATGTTCAAACCATTGCAATGGTATGAATTGCATTTATTCGTAACCCACATGGACTGGTAGAATGTGTTAAAACCTATCTATCTTGATATTTTACTGTGAATGAAACTAACATGGTTGTTATTACGATTAAACACTTCATACATGAAACCAACTTGTTAGTCATCAACGGTGAGCCAACTTGTTAGTTAGAACCTCCTCAGAGTTATACATAATATTCAATATTTGACAGTGGAACGATTCCATGAGAAACTTAAAATACGATTGTCTCATTTATTCATTTTTAGAGAAACATACTGTAAATGATGGAACGACTAGTTAAAATCATGCAAATTGGATAAATGATTAGCGTTTATTGATTTTTGTTAATGATGATCAATATTGTTTTGCAGTCCTATAATAATATGATTTTCGATATCTCCAGTTCTCTTCAAGGTTTTAAACATTGCCTGGTAATTCTCATGATGTTCTCACTGAGATTAATTCTCATTATTTTATGCCTTGTAAACTATCAGTTATCAGTTGATTAGTATGTAACATTAAAGTGATTTTGTTAGAGAATTTTTAGTCCCATGATATCACTAGGCCAAACAAAAATCAAGGCAAACCTACCACCATAAGGTTCAGCAAAAAAGGTTGATGAACCAAATTAAAATGCCGAGTTTCCAATCGTGGTTTTCTTCTGCATGTATCAATTGCTGGCTCCCTATAGCATTGGCTATGTATAGGACTGCTTGAGAGTGGAGAACCTTTAAAGAGACAAATATATACAGCTAGGAAGTAGAATGCATCCAAAATGGATGCTTTATTCTTTAGACAAACATCATTCTAGATTTGTCAGCTCACATGTCATTCATGTTCAAACACGAAAGCTAAATAATCATAATCTCAGTGACATTTCATATTCTAAATTTTTTGATGTCTATTGTGATTAAATTTCTATATATAAGTATAAACAACATCCATTAGGCTGTTGGATGATTGGTGACAACGATAGATGACGCAGAGCTCATGCATGTTTTATATTGTAGCTCCATTCGTTGGCTTGTATATGTAATGGAATGACATTCAGCGGCAACGTCTGCACACTTTGCAGTACTTGATTTGCGTGGCTATGTTTGGCTGCATGGGGCTCGATCCTGAATTATGTCATACCTTGTTGTCTAGCAACAGAGTTACGTTGCTGCAGGAATCATGACCTAGCTAGGGTTGCGCACATGCCACTTATCTCGGTTGTACTTTTTTTATATAATATCTGGATTGCCACTCTTAGTTAATTAAGAACGGAAGTATGATAATTAATCTGACATGTGAATCTTGATGTGTCAAATGTTGTTTAACTTTCCGCTCATAAATAGTTTTGGATGGTGAATATCGATGAACCGCGCGTATCGCACTTGGGAAAGCCAGTAATTGATTCTAGAAAATGAACGTATTAATCCTTGCACCGCTGGGCCATGATCTTGTGAACCTCATTTAAGACTTGGGAGTTTTCCATAGTAAAGGTAAGAAAAAAAAAGGTCATATTCTTAGCTGGTCTGGATACCACTTGTGTTTTGTGAGTGTTCAGTGGCATTTAGACGATTTATGTCACAGCTACAGACATAAAATGGATAAAATTGTTTTTTGTTTGTAATAGGGTTTCAAGTCAAACTTGAACCAACAGGCATGCATTGTGATCGGCCAAACATAAAGTGTAAAATTATTAAGTGTATTAGCTAAAATTTCTTAATTAAAACAATTATGTCATAATCATGGTTTTTGTGTATCTCATGAAGTTGTTTGGAGAGGGAATTAGGTAAATTATACCAAAATATGTAGAGTGAACTTATACATGTGAAGAAACTGGGAAGGGCAGTATGCCATGTGAATGGAGTAGAGGTAGTACTATGCACGCAGTAGTTCCTGTGATTAATTTTGTACCTACCTCAAACACATGATGAGATGATAAGACGAATCATAATTATGTTCTCTCCAAATTTACGTCAAACGCACAATAAAAACAATAAGATGAATGATGATAATAAATCGAATCGCACATTCACTGAAAATACATCTTTTCAAGTTGTTGCAAAAGAAGATCTCTTCGCAAACAATTTTGGCATCTTTAATGATGCCCAGAACTCCAAACAGCTGGAAAACTCTGAGCCATCTTGAAATAAGTTGAGTGAGGAACTGTTTCACAATTGCCAAAAACCAGTTATCTTGAAATTTTGTGATGTTCAAACAAATTAGGGAAATTTTGTTTGGATACTGCTCTGTGCAGTCATTTTTCTCCTGTGCGAAGCATTGTTCCCTTCTCTTGGTGCCCGTTTTTTCATTGACTGCTGACCCATTATATTGCTTCTTTCTCTTTCCCTTTTCTATGCTCCCCGGCTCATGACCACGACATCGATCATTGCGGATGCTGTCAAGGTTTGCACTATGCCAACCCATAGCTGAACCGACCCTCCCACGATCTGCTTTAATTTGTCTCTACTTCACTGCCACCCCAAATTGCACTATGCCATCATCCACACTACACCTTGAGACAAGGTGTTAAATTAGCAGACTTGATTACATGGGTTATCAACTTGTATTATGCCCAATTACATTATATCAGTTTTATAGGAAATTAGGGAGGTTGCTGTAGTAGAATGATGATATTCTATAGAGATCGCACCATATGTATATGTTGCTCGCCATGCAATATACAAATACAAACAAATGCTGTAGAAAACTCTGAGCTTATGTACATTATTTTAATTAATAACCTCATGGCAGATTATGTTTCCATTTCACATACATATAAAAGCCAAGAGGGTGCACCATGCAAATAAAAAGAAAAAAGCATATGTATTGATCATTCAACGATCTGGTGGTCTAGGCTGGCGTATATATGGAGGGTTGACTCATCATTCGTCTTTGAGGAGGTACCAGGAGGTACTGCACTTGTGTACCTAGAGGTGTCAAAATTTACACAAAATTTAGTAGCTCTCAAGAACCGTAAAATTTCGCTTTATGGATGACAACAAATTTGGCTGTTATATATGCACGAACAGCAGAATTATGGCGTTTTGATACTGAGTAATTAAATGGAATTATGTCCACACCAAAAAAATTATCTTCTTGTTCCGAATCGCATTTTTTGTTACTGAATCTCATTGCTATTGACGTGGGAATTCTATGGGTTAACACAAAGGAACCTAGCTTCCGATATGCATGGGAGTTGTGGGTGCAACTCAAACTACCAGCTAGGGGGTTATTGTTTTTTTAGCAGCTGCCATTCATGGATACCTGAACAAATAGCTAACTTGTCATTTCACTTTGCATTAGGTTAGGATAGGCCTTAAACTTATGTAGGTTCTATATCCTCTGATTGCACACATCTATAATTCATGTTTGGATTATCCAAAAGAGCAGGATTAAGAAAGAACTATATATGCTTTCCATCTTTTACAAGAGGAATTTACACTGTTTCCATCTTTTACAGGGTATATATAGATATATGAAGTGTATTGGTGTTTCTAATACGTGTACGCGTGCTGCCTTCACAAATCAAGGTGACTTCCTTGTAGTATTGAAAATGGAAAAATAATACAATCGAACTTGAGCTCAGTATGGTAGTTTGTACGTGTGAGGTACCACTATTACTACTAGTAACAATATAATGTAACCATCAGCAGCTTGTTGCAAAGTTAACAGTCTCTGTTTACGAAATAGTCATCAGTCACATTTCTGAGTTCATACTATTCTTTGTCTTAATCTATGTATAAGTATGGATCAATGGAACACTTGTCAACAATGTGGATGTACGAGAATTTTCCTCCAAATATAATTAACCATCAAACAGTTATCTTCAAAAACAGAATCGCTTAGTGTTGAAACTGTAATCACCATAACTGACAAAAGCCTCTCTCAAATCAGGTGCTCTACTCTACTAATCCCCAAACCATTAGACTGAGCTCATCAATTAAATTTAGTGCAATCGAAAATTTGCCATATGCATTGAACAAATACAAGCTGTTTCTGGAGAAAATTCAGATCTTATGCTATATACAAATTATATATAATATCGATCTGGCAAACTAATTAAGTTTCGGTCTCAGACATACGCTAAGAGAAAGAGGGTGCATCAAGCAAATAAAACCTAGACACTGATCAATAACGTTGTATACCTAGAGCAGAAACATCATTCATCTCGGGACTCTTTTGAGTCATTCTAAGCAACTATCTTGGTCAGCATATGGATGACACCAAATATGGCAGTTATGTGCATGAACACCAGTATAATGGGGTTTTCATACCAAGTAATTAAATGGAATTATGCCCGCTGTTAGTGGTGCAATTTGGCCAATGGTTACAGCATCTCCAACAATAGCCCCAAAAATAGAGTCCCTACTTTCTGAGTAAGGGCTCATTCTATTTTCTGGGGTTCTGTTTTTTATATCCAACTCCAACAAGGACCTCTAAATCTGAGTCCCTATTTCTTTTTCTCTCATATTTCAATATAATCTATATGTACATTCTTTATATTACATCACTAAAATTCAAACTCAAATATTTGTAAACTATAACAATAAACCATATTTAAATTCATGATTTCAAATAAGACAATTTAAATTCAAATTTTTTCCAAACATAAAAATCATATAGGCATATAGAAATTGTCTATCACACCACATAGCAATAAATTACGATCAAACTACAACGAATCATACTAACTAGCGCCATGAAGTGCCCATAAATGCTCCACAAGATCATCTCGAAGTCTCTCATGCACTTGCTTATCCTCAATCTCCTGATGAATCTTGAGGAACTCGTCGAGTATGAGTGGATTACGCCGTTGGTACTCCTCCTCCCTCAACACCTCGTCTCCATCTTGATCATAGTCATAGCCCTATCGTCATCTGCATCTCGCTTATTTTTAATGATCATGTTGCCACTGCCTCTTCTGCCGCCGCTCCCGGGAGGCCGAGGTTGAGGTCATCGCCGCCACTGCCACTCCCCGGCACGCCGCAGCCACATCTTCTCGGAGACGCGTCGCAACCAATGTAGATAAGGGGAGAGATAGAGGGGAAGAGTTAATGCTAGCAAGATAAGGGAGAGAGAGAGGAAGAGAATAAGTGGCTGGGAAGATAAGGATAAGGGAGAGAGAGAGATGGATCAATCGGTTGACAAGGCAATGGCTTGGCACATCGGCTCGGCTAGTTATCTGTACCGGTTTGTTTCAACAACCGGTACTGATCTACCAGTTGACCTATTAGTGCCAGTTTGTATCACGAACCAGTACTGATGGGTACTCATCAGTGCTAGTTCTTGGTCATATAGGACACGTGGATGGGTGGGTGGGTGGAAAACCCCTATCAGTGCCGGTTTTGTTCAACCAACACTAATAAGGTGGCATATTTGAACTGTTCTGTAGTAGTGTGGGTATGTACGTTGTGGAGCCAAATGCATTGTGCTAGGGATTGCCTGGTTGTACAATATCTCACAGGAGCCATACTGCAGGGGATTGGAGCCGAGTAGCGTACGTGGAAACAACCGAGGCAAGTCAGTCATGCTGGAGTTGGCCTAGTTGTGACTAGTTGGTGCACTGCATTGCCCATCTTCACATTCAGGATTGGAGGCTGGTGTTAGCTTACATGTGATAACAGCAGGCCAGCGCGTATTATGGAAAATGGAATTGAAGATATATTTGTTGGTTCATTTTCTAGTTGACCGAGCTAGAGAGAGGTGTGTTGGGCCTAGTCCACCCCAAACCCACGCCTTGCTAATGACTGTGTCGAGTCTTTAGGCGCACATGCACATCTCGTGATGAAGCGCGATGTTCGGAAGCGTGTATGGATCCCATGCAGGGACAGCCCCGACTCCCTCAGCACGAGTATAAAAGAAAGGGACTAAGCCATGCATTGGTGATGAACCCTAACACTAGTGCTATGTGCGTTGGAGGGTGATCGAAGGGTGTTTCCCACACTGAGAATTTCATCCCGGTCCAGGTCTCCATCACCTGCACCCTACCACCACGTCTACTGCACCATCTACAACACCAACGCGACCTAAGGCGACTCATATGGCTTCATCCTCAATTGGTCAGTATACCACCGAATTCCACATAAGCAAGATTAGGTGATCATGCATAGCCAGAGTTAATGATTATGAGAATTATATCCAACATTGTGGTATCAGAGCCATCTTAGGCATTGCATGTTCCCATCACTATGGCGATTGAAGCCACTAAGCCACTATAATGATCACTTTACCATCTGCTTGTATAATTTTTAAGGTTCATGTTTTGGTTCATGTTGCAATTAAGATCAATTTCATGTTTTATGTTCTGTTCATGTGCAACAGGGCCAAGTTTTTATTTTAAGTTTGTAATCATGGTAAATTCTTCGGCCTAGGTAGCAATTAGAAGGAGGGCACTCAGATCGGGGTAAAGTTCAAGAAAATCCCCAAAATTTTCCCCACAATTCTCCAATATCCAAAGCCCTAATTTTGAAATTCCCCAAATTTAGAACCCAGATTCCCAAATTTTGCAAATCCCAAACCGGGAAACCCCAAATTGATGCATGGATTAGAGATTTTGGGGCTTATACTTACTGGATTAGGGCATGGGTCGCCGAATGCAGCTGCACGTGGCATGAGTTTCCGTTGACGTGCACACCTTCATGCGACTCAGCCATCTCCCCGCGAGTGATGCACAACATTAGCGCCACTGTGCATCGATCTTCACCGCCACGGACAGTCCTATGCCTTTATCAGCTCGCAGCACGAGACCAAGGCTCGCCTCCGTGTGGCCTTGCTGCTGTATCATGGAGGAGAACTGAGGCGGACGACTAAGCTTATAGAAATTTTTAGAACTAAACTTATTGACAAGAGTTTTTCATATGAAAGAGGAAACTAAGCACGGTAAATTTTCCTCGCCTGTTAGAGAGACTCATTTATTTAGACCAATTTATTTTAGGTTGTCATAAAGCTAGTTAGTTTAATAGATGGATGTTTAATTTGCGATACTTATTGTTCCTTGCATAAGTTTGTGTACAGAACACAACCAAAGATATCAATTGTGGAAGTAAGGCATATAAAGATTGCAAACTTATGAAATTTGTCTATGGATTTAACCTAGCACCTAGACAATCTTTAATTATAATGTTCCCTAAATTCAATTAAGTTATTCGGTTCAAGGTGAATGGGGTGGATGATTATATTAGGGTGGGAATTGAATGTACTAGTACTCTATATGCCTAATGACCCATTAGCAAGCACATAAGTATGAGGTGCATCAGACGAAGGGATTTTATAAGGTTAAGTTTAAAGGAGTACTATATTTATTACATAATTCATACATTAACAAAGAATCAGATTAAGGTGTCGTTCGGAACGGCTTCCGACTTCTGGCTTCTTCCTCGTTTTCCATTAGCACGCTTCCCAAAACATAAAATGGTGTGTTTTTTTTAAAAAAACTTTATATATGAAAGTATCTCTAAAAAATCAAATAGGTCCATTTTTCAAGTTTGTAATAGTTAATACTTAATTAATCACGTGCTAATGAAGTTTTTTTTTTGTGTGCGGTTTATAAGCCAGCGGCAGAAGCCGAATCAAACACCCCCTAAGATGTAAGTTTGCTCTGTCAATACCTGCTCAATTAGTTAAGGGAAATCAATTAGCGTAAGACAATATGAAGATGATTCCTTATGCTTCAACTTTCAGATGTTTCATATGTGTTAAGTCTGGATGCATATAGACTTGCACGATGTACCAGGAACTTTGAAAATTTCAGTTAACTCCATAATTAGAATCACTGGCAGTTTGTTAGAATATCTTGCATTATTTGTACAATGCTTATGATGGCATGTTCACATATAAGAGTGTTGAGGACCCTGATGTTGACTTATATAGATATTAATTTTCAAGGGCATGTGGATATTTAGAAATCCACCTAAGTTATGCTTTTACCCTTGCATTAGGAACAATATCCAAGGTATTGGGCTCCAAATATTATTCTACTACATAGTCAAGAATGCAGACTAAGTTTGTGACATGCGATAATGTAATTGAGCAGGTATATGTCTTCTGAATATTTTCCCGAAACTGAGAGTGGTAGACAGCCTTTCTAACCCACTTATTATTCACTGAGATAATGAAATTGCACAATATTAAACCGCAATTTCCTATTCGAGTAACAACGTCATATGTTTATGCCAAACACACTAACGTTATCCTGTGAAATATAGATTCTAGGATCAAATTATTCATGTTAAGATAATCAATGTTAAGTAAATGCTCATGGATCCACATATCAAGGGCTTACAGCTTAGTTTAATTAAGAATCATGTTGCTGACCAGCATAGGTGCAAGCTAATGACTTTGAATAAGTTCCTGGATATGGGGGCATAAAAATCAACCAACACCTGATAAAAATAAGTTGATTCCTTTCAAGATACTATAGTGAACTATAGGTACTGGCATCACCATGGCGTATTAATTGCTGCTTTGACCCATCACTTTGGTTTACCGTTCTATGGTTTCTGTTAGTTTGGACAGCCAATCTACACATATAATTACACTTAAACCTATTGTATTTAGCTTGATAAGGTCAGTTCTAAATTCTACCCCATTTATAACAATTTCAACTCCTAGGCATGCCTAATCGGTTTTCATACTTGAACCAGGTGATTGGATAAATAAAACTCTATCTATGAAGTCAATGTTGATGTTTTGTTGGTAGGATAACTTAGTAGATGTGAAAGAATGAGATGCTCTTTCTATGAAGTAGAAGTCAAAAAAAACCAAAGTAGGTACTGAGTGCACAAAAAGCTTACCCAACATGACGTTGGATGTGATATCGGCCTCTTCCACCATCATTGTCTGACTGCTTGGGCCAAAGTGCAATGGCCCCATGAGCTTGGTGGTCTCGGTATTTCATATCTCAAAATTCTCAGTTGGGCGCTCAGGTTGCGATGGTTAAGGCTGCAAAAGACAACTTGATAGACCTTGGACATTCTTACCAATTCGTGCATGAATGTGTTCATGCTTTCTTCTCCATGGAGATTGAAACTGAGGTTGGTGATGGCTGTCGCACTTCGTTCTAGAAAGACAGGTGGTCACATGGACAGCGGATTGCAGACTTGGCTCCTCAATTGTTTGCCACGGTTCCTACTAGAAGGGCCAACAGGAGAACGGTCCTGGAAGCCATGACAGAAAATTGCTGGGTCTAGGACATTCAGGGGGACAACTTCTGTTGGAGCCATTGTTGAACTTCTCAACCTTTGGGATATTTTATTTGAGGTTGTACTACAGCCAAGTGTACAGCTTCAAGACAATACTCGGCTAAGTCCGCTTATGAATATTTCATCCAAGGCGCTACCCAATTCAGGCCATGGGAACACATTTGGAAATCTTGGGCACCTGGAAAATGTTGTTTCTTTATTTGGTTGGTCATGCACAATCACTGTTTGACTCTAGATCGACTTGCTTGACGAGACCTGCCATACCCAAAGTGCTATCCTCATTTTGATCAAGATGATGAGACAATTGATCACATGATCACCATTTATGTATTCGTGACAATTTTGGTTCATCCTTCTGCAGCTGTTTGGCCTGCATACGTTGGCGCCTGTGCTTGCTGATGAGTGCTTTGATGAGTGGTGGAACAGGGCCAATAAGGCGTCTAATGGCCCAGTACAACAGGGTCTCAACTCTCTCGTCATATTCCCTGTCATGGTCTCTTTGGAAGCATTGAACCCATTGTGTTTTTTATGGTGCTTCCCCAAACTTGGCAGGCGCCATGCTGCTTGTTGACGGTGACTTCTGTTTGGCTGGGGCTCTAGTGTTTTCCTTCTTGAATGCCCTAAAGCCATGGTCCTTTGTAATCCTTTGTCACTGGCACATATGTACTCTTAAGAGCTAAGGGTGTCAAGGTGTGTACACAGCAGGGTTTCTACCTGTTCTTCTTCGTAATATAATGATACGCAACTCTCCTGCTTGTTTGAGAAAAAATATAATATTCTGAGGATATATATCTTGTTGAAAAATATATGCAATTTGCCATGCAATAAAAGGAACTGTATGTGATATCAAATGTGTGCATGCCTGCTATTTCTTTGATTTCATTCATATAGCTCTGTTACATGCACGAAGATGTATTTTGAAAGGAGGTCTATATCGATCACAATAATGCATCAGTAGTAATTGAGATTGTAATGCCGCCTGCCACTTTCGTCAGCAAATCCCCCATGCTAGCTATGTTGATCATATGCATGTTACCGTTTTGCAATTATGCAGCATCGAGCTCTGTGCTGGCCACTTCAGTATTCTTGTTGTTCTGACAAACAAAGCTTCCATTTGCCATGCATTCAGCATCCCTTTTTTCTGCTATATTCTGATTGCTTTAACATTCACTTTAGTTGTGTGCAACGTCTGTGCTCCTGGCAAGCCAGTCAGCTCCTAGCTAGCCTACTCTTGTCTGTTTTCAATTGTATGCGACCAACATGTACTGAGATGATTTCAACCAGAAACGTTTGGGGTTGCTATATGTGAAGACTGAAAACAAGTGTTGCAGCAGTACGTTGTTCATTGAAGCATATGGTGCAGAGCTAGCAAAGCCACAACAGCTGGTTAATGTTCCAAAGAACAAAAAGAAAACAACAATATATATTGTTAGTTCTATGTTACACTTGCAGTCTTATGATTCGATATCATATGGACGTAGTACTCATAGATACTACAGATTTCCTGTCATTTTTGTTTCTCCGGTTGGCCCATGATTTTAACATATAGGGAAAGCAAAGGTGTCAACTCAATCCGGTTTCACCATATTAAACATGAAATTCACATTTTTCATATAGTAGATGCAACAACTGATATTTCTTCAGGAAGGATACCTCAGTAAACAACTGTGCTTTTCAAAAGAAAAGTTGATGCTCATATAGACGATTTTTAAAAACCATGTTCTATTTGGATGGAATATACTACATGTGCATGAATGATTATTGCCTGTGATTTGTGGGAGTTAACTTATGCTATGAAAATTTATGCGACAAAGATACTTCTAAAAGCTTACGTTCGGTAAAAGTGCCATTCAATCATTTTCAATGTTATTGGTGACAAAATTACTTTCACTCTATCTTGTACATGCCATGTCAAGAATTATTCATCGTGCGCTCATTGTTCTTATCCTCTCATGCTATGCAACTTCATTCGATAAAGAACTTTCCAAAAGAGTGTGTTCGGTAAATGTGCCATTCATTCATTTGCCGTGTTATTGGTGACAAAATTATTGTCATTCCCTTTATGTGCATGATACATCAAGAATTATTCTTCGTGTATTCGCGGTTCTTGTCAACTTAGTAATGCGCATGATCTTGATCCACTACTTACACTAGTTGTGCAATGGTTGTCTTCTTTTAATGATAGCAATGATTCTTTTCAGCTACTTTGCATGGGGTATTAATACTTATGATTTAATTGTGAGGTTTCCCTTAATTCTTATAATATTATTTATGTTCTTTATCTTGATCAAACCATAAGCTCGTATAAACTCAAAAGAGGTTATAACGGTGATTACACACCGTTGAGTCAAATTAATCTAGATGGAAACACTTTTGGTGTTATATATAGTATATTGTCCAATTTTTTTTCCAAGTTTATCATTCAGTTCAAAATGGCGATGAGAGGGAACCAAGATGCTTCTATATATGGCATCGCACATATTGAATGTGATATTGCTCTTGTTGTTTTCCATAATTTCACTGATAATTCTTCATTTTATTTCTTTCTTGGAGTGATCATTCGGTACAATGTAAAAAGAAAGGTTTGTAGAGAGATACTGTAGTATATCAACTCGAACTGCTGGTGGGACTGCTGGGTATGTGTGCCCATGTTGTTTCCTTTCTCTTATGGTTTCTAGTGGTTCCATTCTTGGTGTCCTTTTAGAGAGGGACATTCATGCTGTCCAGTATTCATGAGGGTCTTTTGTAGATATCAAAATTTCTAGGTCAACTTAATGTAAGCAAATGCATTTATGAATGCAGGAAGATCCAAACATAGGCCAAAACAATTCAAATAACATGAAGGCACACAAGACACTGTTGTTACATTGTTTTTAGGATTTTAGAACTTCCCTCCTGGGATGTTACACTGGTTTGAAAGGACTAGGAGAAATTTGATTTTCTAAATAGGTTGGATAGTTGGCTAAATTTATAGCACATGGCAATTTTCTCTTGAAGTTTTATTGCAGGGATCTGGTGCCATATTATCTATTCCATATATTGGTAGTGAACATTTATTAGTGCATTTACTGGTAATCAGTATTGGATTGTTAGAATGTTATAGAACTTATCTATCATGATATTTTAATATGAATGAAACTAGCATGATGGTCATTATGATTAAACATGTCATGTATGATTGATTGTGTTCTACACTTACACTAAACTATATATGAGTACAAGGGGGGCAAGGCAAAAAAGGTTAGTGCTGTTTGTCTCTAGCTAGTTTGTTCAGCAAACTATCATGATTTCCTAGTATGCATACCGTAGGTTAAAAAATGTTAGAATAACTTAATCTATATTTTAAAAAGTAATATTAATGTGATATGCCAAAGTTGTAGTGCAAAAAAAAAAGAATGTGATTTAACAAGGACAGCACAATAGTTTAACAATTTTGTTTATGAAAATTTTAGGTCACTTCTCATGCATAATAGAGAAAATGTGCCTTCTAACCATTCATGATGTGTTAAAACTAGAGCCAACATGTTAGTTAGAATCTAGTGGGAGTTATGCATACAAGGATTCCAGTTTTACAATGGAACCATTCCATGAGAAATTTAAAAGATGATTATCATATTTTATTCAATCTGCAGAACCAGAAAGGGGCCGAAATGATGGAATGACTAGTTCAAATAATGGAAGCTGAACAAATTGATTAGTGTTTATAGTAGCGCTAAACAGCGCGCTGCGTGCTATTAAATACATACCACACCTCAAAGCGCCGTCTTTTCCGTTCCCCCGCTCCCCTCCGAGTAAAATCAGGGGAGGGAAAATGGTTGGTTATGGTGCGGTAGTAAATAGTACACAGATGGAATGGATGAGTGGTAAAATAATCACTACTAGAAAATCAAGATTTCATGACGGTGTTGAATTTTCGTGAGAGTATTAGATACACTCACGAAAATCACAATTTTCGTGACGGTGTATTAAAAACCGCCACGAAAACATATTTTCGTGACAGTGCTTGACACACTACCACGAAAAGTAGTTGTTTTCGTGACGGTGCATCAAAAACTGCCACGAAAATGATACAGTACCATCGTCTCTCTACTTGGACAAAAAAGAATTAGACCCACCGGCGACGTAACTATTTCAGATGTGATTATACCAGCACTAAAACACCGGCTCCCGTTGACATTTTTCTAGCTTCTGATTCGTGAGGGTGGACCGTCACGAAAATATTTTAGTGACGGTATTCTTATTGACGGTATTTTAACCCTCACGAAATCTCCGTTTTCTGGTAGTGAATTACTGCGACGAGTGGGAGGGTCTCACGGGAGCAGTGGGAGGGGGCGGCATGTGGGGAGGGGATCAGAGGCACACTACATAAGCTAAACAGCGCGCTGTTCATATAGTAGTTGGAATTTCTATTTATGGTGATCATTTTCTTTCAGTCATGTATTATAATATGATTTTCAGTATGCCCATTCTTATGATGTGCTCATTGAGATTAATTCTCATTATTTATGCCTCTTCTCCATTACCAATCATCAGTTGATTAGGTAACATGCATTAAAGTGATTTTTCTTAGCGACTAGTAAGTTACTTTTACAACCATGATATCACAGGCCTAAATAAACGTCAACGCAATCGTACTGTCATAAGATCAAAACAAGTTAATGAACCAGAATGCTAGCTCCTTGTATCATTGGGTAGGTATGGGAGGACTTGAGAGTTGAGAACCTTTAAACAGGCAAATATACACTAGCTAGCAAGTAGAATGCATCCAAAACAGATGAGATGCTTTATTCATTAGAGAAACTGCCAAGATTTGTTAGTGCACATGTCATTCCTGTTAAATACTAAAGCTAAACCATCATAAGCTCAGTGACATTGATATTCTGAATTTTCTGAGGTCCATTGTGATAGCTACATTTTATATAGATGTATAAGCATATTATCCATTTTCCCTTAACAAGATGGAAAATATTTTTATAACACTTTATTTCCCATTAAAAGCCCTTTGGAAACAAAGAACCGACCTTGAGTCACTCAATTAATTGAAAACATACATGTAGATCTGTTTTGCTGCATACTGCATGAAATCGAGATAAATTATTATTGCACCTCAACTCAAGGAAAAGGGTACAACACGCAGCAATTAACTGATAATGATCCAGAGATCAAGCACATGCACTTCACTCCCATATCCTCCACACGAGTTCCCAAATGCGTAACCATATCATTTGCTTATCTGCCACCGTCTTAAATTCTAAATTTTAAAGAAGATAGATGGTTTCCTTGATATTTGTTAGTTACTTTATACGGACAAGAAAAATAACACAAAACATGTCATGCTATATGTTATAAAAATATACTAACTTGTATAAAGCATAAGGTAACAACCTCTTGAAACCATTCTCGACAGGCGTACTACACAGGCAGTTACCCCTCTGGACCGCCTATGTAGTTCAGCGGGGATGCCTACAGTAATTGGTTTTGTCGTACTGGGGTTTGTACGATCACTACTAAGTAAAAGTAATGCTTAGTCCTTTGCACCTACTTTAGATTATTCTACCTAATGTAACTTCACAAATTGTAGATGTTCCCATAGGCATACATAGTCCTACCAAACCGTCCTCACCCCCTTTCACAAATATGCTAATCTCTAATGACATGTGATTTTATTCCTCCAACCATGTTTCCTGATGCTTATTGTGTTGTCCAAAGAAAAATAAGTACACAGTGGAATAAGAATAATAGTTCCTCACTTATTTTAGTTTTTCTAAATCTTAATTAGTTGTCCCAGAAGGACACTGCCGGCGGTGAATACAGCATGGTCTTTTTCCTATATCTCTGCCTCTGTTATTGGCACACAACCATTGAGCCTTGTTGCTAAAATAAAATAACAGAGGCTTCGGGTGATGGGACAAACCGCAGCTCCCCCCAAAATAATAGTTACCAGCTGATTTTATGCTAAAATTCACATATATTTTAGCAAGAAATACTATAGGTACTATACCATTGATCCTGGTGGCACAAAAGATCCCTTAGGTTCTGATGGAAGAGTACAGGAAAACAGGACAGAACCAGTGGCAAAACCTGAAGCTGCCCTAAAAATTTTGAAGTTAGCAGGATATTATTCTATTATCACTACCATAGGGCAACACATCAGTGCCGGGCCATAAAGGCCATCAGTGCCAGGTATAGGCCCGACATTGATGAGAGGGGGTCATCAGTGTCGGGTAAATACCCAGCACTGATATTGCCCCGCGGGGGGTAGGGGGCCAGTCCCGTGAGGTCATCAGTGCCGGGTAGTAATACCTGGTATTGATGACCTTATGCCATCAGTGCCGGTTATTGGTCCTAACCGGCACTGATGGTATGGTCCCAACAAAAAAGATATAAATGATATTCAAATTTTTGTTTCACCAGAACAAAAGAAAAGTGCACATAGTAGTCGATTATTTTGTATGTATCAAAGTTGGTACACGTAATTAAATTAATTATACATAGTATTATTATTAGGTCACTATCCGGCACTGAGTTCAATCAGTGCCGGGTGGAGCCCCCGACCAGCACTAATGCCGGCCCCTACTCATTAGTGCCGGTTGGATTTTGTGGGCAAGGGCGGGCAACCCCGGGGGGGGGGGGGGGGGGGGACCATTCATCAATGCCGGGTATTGGGGACCCGGCACTGATATGGCGGGCCCAAATGATGTGGTCTGTGGTAGTGTATCATGCATCACTTTAACGACATAATAACGCACTATAAGCTCTTCCCATTAGAGACATGACCTAGGAGATAGTCAGTCATGATTGAGTGGAACATTTATATTTGTGGAATTTAAAATAGAATGACTTATTCATGCTTGAAGCTATAAATATAGCCAATGTGATGTTCAAACATTTACACCACACTTCCTTTAGAGCATCCGCGAAGGTGAGTATCTCTGTATTAGAGATTCTACTACATACAATTCCTTGTTTTCTTTGTTTCTCTTAATAAAATAAGCTCTAATTCCTTGTTTTCTTTGTTTCTCTTAATAAAATAAGATCTAAACTTTTGTCTAATATCATGTTCCGTTGATACATGTGTAGAAAAATCATGAGCACTGCACGAGCAAATCTTGTTGCACTAGCCATCATGGCATTCCTCTTCATAGGAATTGTAGTTGGTGATGCAGCAAGAGTTCCTAATCCAGGAACAGATTTTGCACTTGGTAGAATGGATGGTCACAATCCTACTGCTTATGGTGCTAAGACTCACTCAAACAGTGCGGATATGAACAAAGGAGAGAATTCAATTGCCGCTCATTCTAGCGACAGAAAACTCGTGGCCACTACAGATGGAGCACGTTTTGAAACCCTTAGTTGGTACTGCCAGTACGTGGGGAAAAAATTCTGTACTTAGAATGTATCCAGCCAGTCCAGCCCTAGAGTAAATGTGGAGTCTTTCTTCACATACATCATTATACTATGTTTAAACAAATAAATCTCTTGGATAGTTGGACTGTAAGGCATATATGCTGTGTTTGGTAATCAAGGAGACTTCCTTGTAGTAGTGCAAATAATAGTTTCTGGCCGGTATGGCTAGTATTGTATGGTTTGAGTGGTATACGTTATAACATCAACTTATGTGTGGCATCCTAGTTTTCCTTTTGTGCTTGTGCTTGTGTAGCTATAGATTTGCTTGTGCATGCATGTAGGACTCAGTAAAACAGTACAAACGTGCTAGCAGTGAAAGTAAAAAAAGTTCAAGCTGAGGAATTCAGAATTTTTCCCAGGATTCCGTAGTCCAGTAAAATTCTAGAAGAAATCACGAGTGAATCTCCTGAGTCTACCCTCAAAGTTTCCGAGCTGGAGCCCTCCCTGCCTTCAGATGCACCAAATTGACACAACCCAAACCTCAGCACAGCACAACAGACAAGCCCACACCTTACCCAACCTGTTCCATCCTCTGGCAAAGGGGCCCCACCAGTCAGAACATTCTTCAACTTCTCGC
The DNA here is from genome assembly GCA_003991445.1 of Oryza meyeriana var. granulata. NCBI lineage: Eukaryota > Viridiplantae > Streptophyta > Magnoliopsida > Poales > Poaceae > Oryza > Oryza meyeriana. Next base: position 237,206 of record RYFJ01001803.1, read on the forward strand.
ACTCTGAGCACAAAATTGTGGCCATACCGCCATGGCGCCGTGGCCTGCAGAACTGCCACACCACCCCAGCACCTCTCGCTCAACAACTGGATGTATGAGGAAGTTCTACTTTCCAACCCCATTGTCAGAGAGAGAAAGAGGCCCCAGCCATGCCATCCATCCACACCATTCGCTGCCAGCAGCCGCATGGGCGAGAGTCTAATTGGGCGAAAACATCATATATCGTAGCCGTTGTGCCACCGCCAGCACTCTGCGCATGAGAAAGAATGAGTGCTGAGGGAAGAAGATGCAGAGGAACTCTCTCCCCTCTGTCGCACTTAATACAGAAAACCTAGCAGCCCACTACCCAGCTTGCTACCTCCGTTTTTGTCTTTGGGATCTTGGGACTACGCTCTTTGTTCAGCGGGAACGAGGGCGTCGTCCCCGATGCCGGCGAGCCACTCGACCGTCACCATTATCCGGTGAGCTTCCAGCTAAGGTGGAGTTTTTGTGTATCAAAGATTCTATTACACTCCACTTCTTCTTTTTGTTGGTCCTCTCAAGAAATCCTCTAGATATTTCCCTTATATCATATTCCTTTGATATCTTAGCATAATCATGGGCGCTGGAGGAGCAAATCTTGGTGCACCAGCCATTATGGCATTCCTCTTGATAGGACATGTAATTGGTGATGGAGATATGAACAAAGAAGAGAATTCAGTTGCAAGTGATTCTCTTGTGAAAGAAAATTCGTGGACACTGATGGTCCGATGGACAGTACGGTACTAGAACTTGACAGGTGGGTGCGATCTAGTACAACAACCTAAAAAATGAGCTTACCAGTGAAACAACTTGACAAGAGAGTGTCTTTTGGTCAAAACTAAGCCACCTGTGATTAATATTATTCTTTTTTCTGTTGCTCTAACATAACAAGCAGATTTTTGGTTTGTAGATTCAATTACCCAAGTCGCCTGTCCCATGCTCAGGAATTCTTCAATGTAGGGTTTAATATGAAATGGATAATCTTTTGAAGCATGAAGAAAATGTCAATTAATGATTTTCTTATTCTTTCTTGATCAGTTTGGTTCAGGTCTATTAATCTTTGCACATGCTTTTAATTTTGCAGTGTTGGTCACTGTAGACAGCACAATATATGTTTCAATTGGCAAATTGCTTGCAATATAAATTACGCTAATTTGCAGCCATTGGTACCTTTTCAGTTTCAAGAGAAATCATTGTTTTACATCGTAACACAGTGAAGTTACGCATGCTAGTCTACCTACAATAATGCACAGTACCAAATGAAAGTTTTACCCGTACACCCTTGCCATGCATGTCTCTCTCTCAGTTTTCTGAGAACCCTAGTTATTTGACTGTTTTGGTTTGTATTTGGAATCAGGGGGACCACGTACATATTATGGATTTATTACCTTTTTGACTAAAATAACTCAGGTACCAAGCCAGGTTGATTAAATACTGGTTGTAAGTCCTCACAGCACATGCATCTAAGTAGGTCGTTGACCTAAAGTATATCTAGGCTTCATGCTGATGCATGTGTTGTAGTGGTATGTTATATATGTTGGTGAGTCAATGTTAATTACTCCCTCTATCCCAAAATGTAAGCACTTCTAGAGGTTTTCATGGGGATTAAGGAGAAAGGTAAAATTAAATGGAGGATGATTGTAATTGGTTGAGATGAGGAAGTATATAGATAGAGAAATTAAATGAAAGATGGTTGTAATTGGTTGATATGAGGGAGTAGTGAAGAAGTTGCCAACTTGCTATAATCTGAATGCTAGCTAGAAGTTATTTTGTGTGTGCTATGCTTCATGAGGGAAATTAAATACCAGTCTCTCAGCAGTGAAATGTAAATAATACTAGACAATACACCAGGCTTTGCTACGGGATACAAGCATGTTTGCATAGCAACTTTAATTTTGAGATGTGAACGGCAAATGAAGTATCCAACAAAATGTGATCATACTGGTACAGAAATTGTGATCCCAGTCGGTCCGAAACTGGCATTACTGCTGGTTTTCGAAGCAGGACGCAAATGGCAGTGATAACCTAATGCCATCCCTGCCGGTTTAAATCTGGCAGCAATAGTTAGGTATCACTACCGGTTTATGGGACCAACTGGCAGTGATGCCAATTTACAGAGAAAAAATAATTGCTGCACTACGAGTTCTTTATCATTAAAAACAGATTAATCACCCAATAAATCAAAAGTTCATACAAATCACTGTACTGCTACAGCAGTATGTGGATCATCAGCAACAAATTTACATGCAAATTCACCTCCAATTCAACACTGCAAATGGAATTTCATCCCCATGAGACCAACACGATTCACATTCACAATTTCACCAACAAAATTTGAGAGCTACAAAAACTAAAAAAAATTCACACATCCAAGAACAGATTATGAACTGCACTGCCTCACCTCGAGCCATGGTTGTCGTCATCCAAGAACAGCTGTGGCCGCCGTCGTATTCCTCAGCCGCAGCAACCATCGACCTCCCTTGAGCCGAGGCCGCCTCCACTATTGCCAACGCTTCCCTCTGCCTCCATCTCTCTCCGTTGCCGTCGTGGAGAACGCCACAACCTGGATTGGGCCACTAGCGCCACAGATTGGGCCACTCCCACTCCGAATCAAGCTGTCAGCACCCCAGATCTGGTGGTTCCCCACCTCCTTGATGGTGTTGCGGGGGGCCTCTCGACGACATCGCGGCTAGGTTAGGAAATGGTGAGAAGAGGGATGGGGAGGTGGAGGTTGTGCCCATCGTCACCGTTAGTTGTAGTCAACATCGCCGCCGCTAGTTGTAGTTGCAGTCATCATCGCCGTCTGCCGCAACTCCCTGACCCCATGCAGGCCTCTCACCAAAGAGAGGGGGGAGCTTGATGGCGAATGAGGAGAGCAAGCTCGAGGAGAGGGGGGAGAGCTCGGGTAGAAGGAGTATGGGGAGGATGAGAGGGGATCGGTGGAGAGGAGGAGAGGGCATTGAGGGAGTTGGGACTTGGAAAAACAAATTGACCGGTTGGCTCTATATATGCTCTGCTTAGTTTTCACTGCCGGTTTTCATATGAACCAACAGCGATGATAAGCATCCCTCTCAGTTCAGAGCGGGTTGGGTGGGGAAATTTGCCCAATCCCCATGAACCGGCATGGATAGACAATCCCTACTAGCTCAAGCCAAACAGTTAGTGATAAGTCGGTAGGGATTGTACTTTCTGTACTAGTGTGTGCTCATATTTTTTACTTGTATATGCGAAAAAATGAACCCACCACATGTTTATGTTGCAATGGGAAGCAGAGCAATTCTCTGTTTACGAATGGGCGACTAAGGTGTCCAACGAATAATCTGTAGGCTGATAAAGAGCAAACTAAGTTTAACACAATTATATCTAGGAGAAGACAGGGATGTGGGCAGAAATGCACAGCTTAATTTCTGGTTCTCGTATAGGACTATGTGGAAAATCGAGGAATAGTCATTGCAATGGTGTAAAGAAACCAAGCTAAAAGATAACATGGACAAATTTTAAAACCAATACCAAGGAAAGGAGAGAGAGAATCACAATGTTAAAAGATATGCTCCTAGAGCATGACACTAGAGACTGAAGCTAGCAGGAAGTCATCATGGGCAACATTAGCATGCGATATAAACTTGTAAAGGACTAATGTTTATGGCCTTTGAGATCACGCTGTGGGATGTCTACATGGCTAGATTTATGCTCGACCTTTGTGAAGCAATCTTAAGAGGGTAAAAACAGAACCATGCTAGCATGGATTCCATCTCTCCCTCTCACTCTCTTCCTTCTCTCCGTCACCCCTCCCTCCTACCAGCAAGTGGCGGCCCCCTCCCTCAGTGAGCGGGGGCTCTCACCCCCTCTCCCTGGTGCGGCAGGTCCCTCCCCTTCTCCCTAGATCCACTGTTTGGAGCTCAGGGTGGTTGGATCCAGCCTTCACAAACTCGTCTGCAGCCTGATGAGAGGTTGCCCGAGCTTGGGGGCCCAGCTCGACGGTGGCAAGTGCAGACTCTTGCAGATCCATGTGAGTAGGCAGGCGGACTTCTCAACCACAGTGAGCAACGGCAGCTTCCTCCCCTCTCCTGGGCACAGATCTATCTCCCACGCCGCCTTCTCTACCGCACCGGGGAAGAGAAGGCAGGAAGAGGACGAGGGCACGACAGTGGCTCAGCTAGCGTGGCAGCAACTCGGGAGGTGCGACGACGGCAATGTCCAACAGATCTAACATCGTGGAGGCATTGGGAGTGGCAACATCGGCTATTGCTTGGCACGCAACGACGGCCGCGCTGACGTTGCCACCTCCTATCCCCCTTGCCTGCGTTGGAGGCGGCGTGTGACCATATCTGGTGTCGTGGAGGCCAATGTCCACTGCACTACCGATAGGTAGGTGGGGGTGAGTCAATGGGAGTTGGTGCCATTTTATTCATGTTAATCTCTATCTTGTTTTCTTGTTCGATGTGAAAATCCTGTATAAATGGTTAACCAGCCTTGATGGTGTTGTTTTGATGTGTTATTATAAGATTGATCTCTGGATGGTAAAATTTTGTTGCTGTGTATAAATGGTTAACCAGCCTTGATGATGTCCTGCATGCAACTGTCCGAGGCTGCAGATGAGGTCTATCAATGCTAGTTATACAAATCTAGCGCTAATGAATGCTCCCTCCCCCCTCGTCGGTGTTGGAAAAACAGTGCCGGTTTTGGAACAGGCACTGATGGCCCTTACGAACCGTGGAACCGGTATTGATAAGAGGTCTTAGGGTATTGATAAATCATCCCTCTCTCTCACTTGTGTTTCACAAATAACCAAAGAGAACATTATTTGACTATTTTGACTTATATTTGGAATCAGAGGTAGTACTTATTTGGTTTTATTACATACTTGACTGTTTTGACTGAATTAACTCAGGTATGACATCAATTTAAAATTACTGGTTCTCAGTCCTCACCAGCGCATGCATCTAAGTATGTTGCACACATGAATAATCTCCTGGCTTCGTGTAATTCGTGCATGCGTTGTAGTGATATTCTATGCTGGTCAATTGATTTTATATGTGCTAAGCTTCATGGGGCAACTTAAATACTGGTCTCTGATCAGCAATGAAACGTAAATAATATCCTGAGGATATCCTGTTGAAAAATGTATGCAATTTGCCAAAGAATAAAACGAACTGTATGTGATATCAAATTTGTGTGTGTCTGCTATTTCTTCGATTTAATTAATTCAGTGATACCCTCCTATCGGGCCATCATTCATATAGTTGTTATTTGCACGAGATGTATTTTGAAAGGAAGTTTATATCGAGCACAATAATATATATATATATATATATATATATATATATATATATATATATATATATATATATATATCAAGTAACTAATTAAGATTGAAATGCCGTCTGCCACTTTTGTCAGCAAGCCCCCATCCATGCTAGCTTGTCATATATATGCATGTGACAGGCTGATTACAGCTCTGCATTTTTGCAGCATCGAGGTCTGCGACCAATTCGGTGAAGAAAACATCGATTTTCCATGCGTTCAGCACTACTATCTTTTTTCTGCTATATTCTGATTGCTTTAACATTCACTTTAGTTGTGCAACGTCTGTGCTCCTGGCAAGCCAGTCAGCTCCTAGCTAGCCTACTCTTGTCTGGTTTCAATTGTATGGAACCAACATGTACCGGTATGATTCCAATCAGAAATTATTGGGGTCTCTTTATATGTGCAGACTACTGAAAAACATTGTTCTTTGAAGCACATATGGTGCAGAGCTAAGTCACAACAGCTGGTTTAATGTCCTATAGAAGAAAAAAAAACAACAATATATGATGTTACTGCTAAGTTACACACAAGTCTTATGCTTCAATATCATATGGACGTAGTACTTAGAGATATTACAGATTTCTTGTCGTTTTTGTTTCTCCAGTTGGCCATGATTTTAACACGTAGGGAAAGCAGAGGTGTTGACTTGATCCATTTTCACCACATTAAACCTAGGAAACAATCCATGAAATTCACATTTTTTCCTTTTAGTAGATGCAACAACTGATATTTCATCAGCAAGCATACCTCGGTAAACAATTGTGCTTTTCAAAAGCAAACATGCTGCTTATATATATGATTTGAAAAACCATGTTCTATATGGATGCACTATACTACACGTGCAAGAATAATTATTGCATGTTTCGTAAATGTTAACTTATGCTATGCAGATTCATTCGACAAAGATATTTTTAAAAGAGTGTGTTTGGTAAATGTGCTATTTGATCATTTTACATGTTATTGGTGACAAAATTATTATCGGTCACTTTATCTTGTACGTGCCATGTCAAGAATTAGTTGTCGTGCGCTCGTTGTTCTTATCCATTCATGCAATGCTACTTCATTCAACAAAGATATTTCTAAAAGAGTGTGTTCGGTAAATGTGCCATTCAATCATTTTCCGTGTTATTGGCGACAAAATTATTATCGTTCTCTTTACGTGCATGACACATCAAGAATTATTCTTCCTGTGCTCGCAATTCTTGTCCGCTTAGTAATGCGCATGATCTTGATCCACTACGTACACTAGTTGTGAAATGGTTGTCTTCTTTGAATGACAACAATGATTCTTTTCAGCTACTTTGCATGGGTATAAATACTTATGCATTACTTGTGAGGTTTCCCTTAATTCTTATAAAATTATTATTGTTCTTGATCGTGATCAAATCATAAGCTTGTATAAAATTCACAAGAGGTTATAAAAGTTATTACACAACTAAGTCAAACTAATCACAGATAGCAACAATTTTGGTGTTGTGGTATATATTGTTCAATTTTTCTACCATGTTTATCTTTTGTTTCAAAATGGGGATGAGGGAACCAAGATGCTTCTATATAAGGCATCGCAGACGTTCAATGTGATATTGCTCTTGTTGTATTCTGATTCCATAACTTCACTCATAAATATTCTTCATTTTATTTCCTACTTGGATTGATTCAGAACACTGAAAAAAAAAGATAGGTTTGCAGAGAGATATTGTAGGATATCCACTCGATCGTAACTGTTGCCAGCTCCCTGATAAAATTGGTAGATTGTGAAACTAGTTTGCACGGCAGGGTCTGCTGGGCATGTGTGCCCAAGTTGTTTCCATTCTCTTATGGTCTCTGTTTCCATTCTTGGCGTCCTTTTACAAGGGCCATATTCATGTTGTCTAGTATTCATTAGGGTCTTTTGTAGACATCGAATTGTCTAGGTCAACTTAATGTAAGCAAATGTATTTATGAATGTAGGAAGATCCAAACATACACCAAAACAATTCAAACAACACGAAGGTTCAAAACCACTGTTGTTACATTATTTTTAGGCTTTTAGAACTTCCAATGTTACACAGGTTTGAAAGAAGCAGGACAAATTTGTTTTTCCAATGGTTTGCATAGTTGGAGAAATTTTTAGGACATGGTGTGATCTAATATTCATCAAATTCTAAGGCAGGCATCTGGTGCCATATTCCATGTACTGCTAATCAACATTTGTTGGTGCATTTACTGGTAATCAATATTTGATTGTTAGATTGTTATATATCTTTTCTATCTTGATATTTTAATATGAATGAAACTAGCATAGTTGTCATAATTATGATTAAACATGTTACATACAATTGATTGTGCTCTACACTTATACTAAAATATGAATACAAGGGGGGCAAGGCAAAAAGGCTAGTGCTGTTTGTCTCTAGCTAGTTTGTTCAGCAAACTATCTTGATTTCCTAGTATATGCACACCGTAGTTTGAAAAAATGTTTTAGCACAACTTAATCTATATTTTAAAAAGTAATATTGATGTCAAAGCTGTAGTATGTGACTTGATGAAACCAGCTGCAATAATAATTTAACAGTTTTGTGTATGAAAATTTTCGGTCACGTACTTCTCATGCATAATAGAGAAATCTGTGCCTTCTAACGATTCATGACCTTGTGGGAGTTACACATAAGGGAATTTAAAGTTTACAGTGGAACAATTCCATGAGAAACCTAAAAGATCATTATATTATTTTATTCAATCTGGAGAACCAGACAGGGGAAATGATGGAATATGACTAGTTGAAATAATGGAAGATGAATAAATTAATTAGTGTTTATAGAATTTCTATTTTTAGTGATCATTTTTTTTGGAGTCATGTGATATAATATGATTTTCAAGCATTACCTGATAATTCTCATCATGTGCTCATTGTGATTAATTCTCATAATTTATGCCTTGTCAATTATCTGTTATCAGTTGATTAGGTAACATTAAAGTGATTTTTCTTAGCTACTAATAAGTTGCCTTCTAGGACCACGATATCTTTGGCCTAAATAAATATCAACACAATTGTACAATCATAAGATTCAGCTAAAATAGTTAATGAACCAAAATGCCAAGTTTCCAGCCGCAGTTTTCTACGGCACAAATTCCGAGCTCCTTATCATTGGCTATGTATAGGAGGACTTGAAGGTTGAGAACCTTTAAACAAACAAATATATACTAGCTAGCAAGTTAGAATGAATCCAAAAAAGATGCTTTATTCATTAGACAAACACCATATTTGTCAGTGGATATGTCATTCATGTTCTAAAGACAAACAATCAAGCTTTGTGTGACAAATTGATATTCCGACTTTTCTGAGGTCCATTGTGAAAACTAAATTTTATATAGAAGTATAAGCACATTTGTCCCATTATCCTGCAATAACACGGAAAATATTTTTATAGCACTTTATTCCCTCTTAAAATCCCTTTGGAAATAAATAAGTGACCCTAAGTCACTATAAATAAACCGAAAATTGACATGTAGATCTGTTCTGCTGCATACTGCATGAAATGGAGATAAATTATTATTGCACCTCAACTCAAGAAAATGGTAAGCAATTAACAGATAATAATCCATCACAGATGTCAACCATGCACACCAATATATCTTCCACACTAGTCTCAAAATACCCAACCATATCGTTCGCTTATCCACCAGAGTCTTAAAAATAAATAAAATCATTTCATTGGTTATCATTAGATTATTCTTCATGCGGATGAGAAAATAACATAAAATGTGTCATGCTATATGTTACGAACATATATACTAACCTGTATAAAGTTTAGGGTTTGTATGGCCATTAATTACTTAAGTTACAAATTTTAATCCTTCCACCCACTTTAGATTATTCTATCCAAGTGTAACTTCGGAGATTGTAGATGTATCCATAGGCATACGTAATCGTACCACATCACCCCCACCCAGTTACACTAATCTGTTATTCTCTAATGACACGAGATTAATTTGATTCCTCAAACCATGTTTCTTGATTCTTATTGTTTTGTCGAAAGAATACGTACATAGTAGAACAAGAATAATAGTTGTTCGCTATTTTTAAATTTCCAATTCTGAAGTAGTTGTCTCAACAGGACGCTGAGTACCAGGAATGCAACATGGTCTTTTGCCTGTATCTCTGGCCTCTATTATTAGCACACAACCATTGAGTCTTGTGGCTAAAGTAAAATACAAGCACTACCAGAAAATCGAGATTTCGTGACGGTTTTTGATGCACCGTCACGAAAATCACAATTTTCGTGGCGGTTTTTGACACACCGCCACGAAAATTGTGATTTTCGTGACGGTGCATCAAAAACCGCTACGAAAATTATGATTTTCGTGACGGTTTTTGACACACCGTCACGAAAAGTAGTTGTTTTCGTGACGATGCATTGAAAACCGCCACAAAAATGATACAGTACAGTTGCCTCTCTACTTGGACAAGAAAGAATTAGACCCACCGGCGACGTAACCATTTCAGATGTGATTATACTAGCACTAAAACACCGGCGCTCATTAAAACTCCGGAGTTAAACTCCGGAGTTAAACGTGCTCACGCGAGAGGATGGGTGACCTCCTGGGAAATTTATTTTCGTGACGGTGAGCACCGTCACGAAAATAATTCGTGACGGTTAACCCTCATGAAAACGACATTTTCCTGGCTTCTGATTCGTGAGGGGTTTTTCGTGAGGGTGAACCGTCATGAAAATATTTTCGTCACGGTATTCCTATTTTCGTGAGGGTATTTTAACCCTCACGAAATTTTAGTTTTCTGGTAGTGAAGAGACATCAGGTGATGGGACAAACCACAGCTCCTCCTAAAATAATTACTAGCAGTTGATTTAATGCTAAAAAATACATAGGTTTTAGCAAGTAATACTATAGGTACTATGCGATTGATCCACGATGGAATAAAAGACCCCTTAGCTGCCAATGCAAGAGTGCAGGATACAGGGCCTTCACCATTGGGAAAAACTGAAGTTGCCCTAAAAATTTTGAAGTTGGCAGGATTTCTATTATCATGCATCACTTCAACGACATAACGCACCATAAACACTGCCCATCAGATGACGTCATCTAGGACAGCCCATCTCACTCACAACTGAGTGGAACATATTTAGTCTTAAAAAAAGGGCAACATATTTATGGAATTTAAAATAAAATGATTTACTCATTCTTGTTGAAGCTATAAATAGAGCCATTGCGATGTTCATACAGTCATACCACACTTCGTTTAGAGAATCTTCTAAGGTGAGTTTCTCCATATTAGAGATTCTACTACTTACAATTCCTTGTTTTCTTAATTTGTTCCTCTTAATAAAATATCCTCCAAACTTTTGCCTAATATCATGTTCCTTTGATATGTCTAGCAAAATCATGAGCACTGCACGAGCAAATCTTGTTGCACTAGCCGTCATGGCATTCCTCTTCATAGGAATCGTAGTTGGTGATGCAGCACAAGGGAATAAACTGGGAACAGATTTTGCTCTTGGTAGAATGGATGATCATAATCCTACTGCTTATGGTGCCAATACTCACTCCATCAGTGGGGATATGAACAAAGGAGAGAATTCAATCGCAGGTCATTCTAGTGAAAGAACACTCATGGATACTACAGATGGACCACGTTATGCAACCATTAGTTGGTACTGCCAGTACGTGGGGAAAAATCCCTGTACTTAGAATGTATCTAGCCAGTCCAGTCCTAGAGTAATGTGGAGGCTTTCTTCACATGCATCGTTATACTATTGTTTAAACGAATAAATCACTTGGACAGTTGGACTGTAAGGCATGTATGCTGTGTTTGCAAATCAGGGGGGCTTCTTTGTAGTAGTGCAAATGAAACAGAATAATACAATTGCACTGGTCAGCTCAATATGTCTAGTTTCTGGCCGATATGGCTTGTATTGTATGGTTCGAGTGTAATACCATCAACTTCAGTGTACCATCCCAGATTTCTTGTTCTTGTGCTTGTGTAGTTGTAGATTAGCTTGTGCATGCATGTACGACTCAGTAAAACACATTACAAGGGAATAGGTCATCTGTAACGGGTCTAACCGACATCTATCATGGGTGAGAGCCTAGTCGCTGGTAAGTGGTCACTGATAAGAAAAACTCATCTTTGACGGGTGAACATCCGACACTGGTAAGCACATCTATGACGACTCTGGTCTACAATCCGTTATAGGTGTGGTCAGACCCCACAGCTAGTATATTTACCACTTCATCTGTGACGGGTACGCAAAACAACCCGTCAAAGATGATCAAGTCATCTATGATAGGTGCAGTTACCACCCATCAAAGATGATAGTCGGTGACAGGTGATATGCGCACGCCTCGACTTATGATGCATGCAGATAGTTGGTCCTGGTCTTCCCTCGTAGGAGGAACCGGTAACTTGAGTGGGACATTGACGAACGGGAGGCTAACCACGATCATTTCATGACTAGCAACCTCACAATCGCTACACCGCTTCTCAAATGGTTACCAACCGTGTCAAAAACCGATGGCTTGTTCACGAAGAACGGCTCGAGCAAATCCAATAGAAATCGCAGGAGCAACAGCGGAAGAATTTCACTCAAAGACGAATATTACAGTGGCTAATAGTAACACCAAAACAAAGAAAAATCAAGTCTCTCTCATAGATGCTTAGGCCATTTCTAGTGCAAAGTTTCATTGTACGGTTTCTAAGAGTGTCATATCATCTAAGGATATTTGAGTTAATCGATGAAAGTAGTACTTCTCCCATTGCAAAATTTCATTTCACGGTTTCATATGCTAGCATATCATTTAAATATTGCATCTAAGTGACCACTGGGAGTTAATAAAACATATGGAGATAAAACACAAACTCTCTCAATGGGAGTTTTACACGGTTTCTAATATATTGGAAATAGTGAGCACCAGTTTCATCCTGATGAAACTGCTCCTATCTCTCTCCTTTTTAATTTTTTGTCATGTCATCATATATGCTGATGTGTCATCTTATTTAATGTGTATGAAACCTCTATGAAATATGCACTGGGATTAGCCTTAGACCAACAAATACCCCTCCCCTTCCAGTTTGTGCGCCAGCCACCTTCATGCATGCATGCACATGCACACTACTACAGAACAAGTCATCTGTGCTAGTTGGAGAGCAAAGATTGTGCCAGACAAACCATCTCTTTTGCCACACAAAAATAGCAACAGCAGCGAAGATTGTGCGGCTGAGTAAATTCAGCTGCATGCATGTAGATACTTTCCTTTTCTTGAGCGAAAAATAGGAAAGGCTGATTTTTCTTTCCTAGTTTCTGTTATTTTTCCTTTTTCCTTGACTTCCTCACGCCAACAGCAACCATGTGTTGTCCTGGCTCTTTTATTCAGAAATTCCATCACATATGTAAGAACATGTAAACAAGAATTATTAGGTAATATCATATGTTCTGTAATTAAATAATTAATTTTCCCAAGGAATAAATTCACCTGTTGTCCAAGATGGTGCATACGAGCTTGTGTCATTGGTCCTGGTAGTTGGTTGCCATGTGCTCTGTGTGTGTGCTCATACTAGCGCTAGCGATGTCCTCATCAAGTTGTGTTGTATTTTGTACCTGTCACAGATGATGGTCATCTTTAATGGGTTTTAATTATCAGCCGCCAATGATGATGTTCTCACAAAAAAAAAATCTATTTTATTTGCTAGCCTCTGGTAATTGCTAGCCATGCCCTCTGAAAAAAATGGTAGATTGCAGACATACATGATGCACATATATAACATCCTATCAATTCATAGAGCCATACATTCACATATAAACACCCCTTCGCATAATCACATCATTACATACATCCACAAATTGAGTCACAATATATCACTAGTGGAATGAATAGGTGAAATTATCAAACCATGGAAGTGACAAACCATGGGAATCGCATCATGTGAAGTTCCTTAAAATTTAAAAGTAGTAATGGTTAGTGCATATCTTAAAAAAGAAGTTATATACATACATCCATGTAGCACCCTAAGTTTATTTTTTTAAAAGCCTTTGAAAAATCCTTGGTTTTTAAATTTGGAGTTTATTTGAATTTTTGAATGTTCTGCCAAATTTTGGATCTCATATTTCCTCTCCTTTGAGTCCACCTAAATTCCTTGAATTATGCCAAAGCCAAAAAATCAAATTCAAATTCAAATTTCTATTCAAAATCAATCTAAATATCCAATCAAAAAATCCTAAGAAATTCGGAAAGTGCACTGTTCCATCGGGCCGCCTCGCCCCAACCCAATTCCTCCTCCTTCTCTCCATCTTCTCTTTTTCCTTCCCTGGGCGCGGCCCAGTTCCGTGGCGCAAGCCACTTCTGCCTCCCGCACTGCTCACCCAAAACCGTCCACGTGCACGCTTGCCACTCCGGGCCCTTTCGGGGTCCCTCTTGTTAGCCACTTCGCCTACCTCGCACCCGGCCGCCCCGTCCGCACTGCGCGCTTGTCTTGACCGCCTTGCCACCCACACACGCCCGCAAGGTGTTCAATGGATTGCTTTCGGAGCTCGACACATCCTCCTCGTACCGTCGCGCAGTAAACCACCTCTCCCGTGCACCGTAGGTTCTGCCAAGCTTGCGTCTCGACAAAACCAGAGCCCCACCTCAGACCCCAACGAATCCCGGCGGGATCCCACTTTCTCTCCTCCCTTCCTCCCCTGTTCCTCACCAGGAAAATTGGGCGTCCACTCCGCCATCACGTCACCGATGGACGTGTAACCTTCGCCGCGTCAGCACTCTGCCGCCCAACCTATCACTGAGCGACACACCCTCCCCTAGCCTCGCCGCCTACGCTCAAAACGTAGGAGGCAATCATGCCGAGCTTTATCCGAGGTATCCTTCCGGGAATCTGGCTCTCTCAACACACCGCGTTGCTCTCCCATCACGTCGCCTCGCCGTCACCATCACTTCACCCTCTCCCCTTTGCCACCGCACCTATCCCATTGTCATCGCATCGGCATTCAAACCGCATGGCCCCTGCCCCAAAAACCCAGCGGTTCCGCCACCAAGCCACCATCGTGCCACCTATAAAATGGCCTTGGCCTTGCCCCATAAACGCCGCCCCTCGGCACCATCATCTCGCTCTCTTTCTCTCTCTCTCTCTCTCCCCCTTTCTCTCCCGCGGTTTCTAGAGAAAACCGAACCACTGGTCACCGCTCTCTAGCGCCGCCGTTGCCCTAGCCGCTGCTCCATGCTGGCCTCGCTCTGGAGCCGATGGAGCTGGAGGAAGAAGATGGCTACTCCCTCTCCCTGATGTCTGACAAGCCGGGCCCATTGCCCAGTCTCCCATCTCTCCTCCCTGAGACCGATAGCTGGGCCCCTCTCCCAAGAAATCTTTTTAAATCCATTTATAATGCTCTGAGTCTATGACATGTGGGCCCTCTCGCTTTTAAATCTCTTCATCTCACTAATAGCCTGGCCCCAACGATAGAGAATATTCCTTTGGAACATTCTTTTCTCTTTTCTGATAATTCCTTTTCCAAAAATCCCAGAAAATTATTTAAACTTCAAGAATTCATAATAAATCAACCGTGTCTTCGTTTGGCTCCGTTCAACTCTTAAAATTTTTCTAAAAATGAGATCTACCTTTTGGCACTATTGGATTTCTATGTTGAGCTCTTTGACTTAGTCATTATGCTTATTTGTCTCGTTTCGCATATAGAAGCCACGTACGAGGAAGGTCTGGACATCACCCTCGAGGGAGAAGACCTGCTTCCAGAGCAAGGCAAGCCCTCTTTGATCACATTGCCCTATGTTTTTGACATGTGCTTTGTTTGCCGAAATTGCATGAACCAGGTTACACGTTTAAACTGTTCGGCCTCGCGAACCAATGACGAACCTACCCAAGTAGTCGCACTACTTTACCTAGGATACTGATTTGTTCCCTACCCTTGATAGCTCCACAAAATAAACGCTGGTATCGTTATGCTTCAGATACGACTACCGAGGTAGTTTTCTTAGCCATGCTTACGATTGTGTGTCATACGGGAAATATGGATCCTTTACTCAAATATTTGAAAACCCGATACCTTGGGTGTCGGAATAATTTGATGAAATAAAGGTTGTGTTGTCAAACCCTGATGGTGCGGAGTAAGTACCTTTGTGGCTTGGCTATGTGTTGTCGTTAAGTACCATTCCCTTTGGGAAGTTCATCCACACATCTCAAAGTACGACCATACAGGTATTATGGGATACCACTGGCTAAGTAATTGGTTAGTTCATGGAAATATTGTTTGTCAATGGTTGTGCAACACTGGTGTCGGCGAAATGGAACTGCGGGTCCCATAATCCCCGGGGACGCTTGGGTCCTCTGCCACGTCAGCCCCTTGGGGGCCCACATTCTGCACCGGTGATGGCCGGCTACGGCTGTTTCCCCGCCAAGAACCTGGGGCCCGGGTACTGCCCGGGCCCAGGTACGCTTTCCCGGGCGCCTCGCGACGGCGCCCACATCCACCTCGGGCCCCGAGGCCCGAGGGCATTCCTGGAACCAGGTCTCGCCCCCGTGCCCAGGGCCTCGGCTTCCGTCCCGGGGCACGCCCCCGGGACACCTTGCTGGGGCTTCCCATGCCCGGGTCTCGCCCCCGGGCCCAGGGCCCACAGCTCCTTTCCCGGGGCGCTCCCCCGGACACATCACTGGGACTGCCCGGGTTGTGCCCTTCGCTCCCGGGGCCTGCAGGCTCGGTCCCGGGGTGCGTGCCCGGGCACATCGCTCTGGCATTCCCGGGCCCGGGGCACGCTTCCCGTGCCCGGGGCTCGCAGCTTCGCTCCTAGGGCCTGTCCCCCGGCACGAGCATGACTCGAGCGGATCAGCTCCCCAACTGTCCACATTAATGGCGAAGCGACGGGGCGCCTCTCGCCTGTCTCCCGGACGGACATGCGTGCACCGTCATCATGGCCTTCCGTGGGCCCCCTCCCAGCGCGGTCAGAGAACTTTCGGTGGAGAGGACCTCGATTCTCCACACTCAGGCAGCGGAGGCGTGCGCTGTCATATCTCCGTACTCCAGCCACCCACAGCAGCCCGGCAATATGCCGACCAGACATGCAGCACCGACTCCGGCGTGGCGACACTAGACCAACTCCAGCTGCCCGCAGCAGTCAAGCCAGGCGGCGATTAGACGTCCCTCCGGCGCGGCGTGGCAGGCGGCCGCGTGCGTGAGACAAGACAAATCGTAGCGAGCTCACTCTCTCTCTCTCTGAGCGTGTATACCAGGCACTGTGGACTCCCCTTAGCCTATAAAAGGAGGATCGTTGCCAGAGAACGGGGGACGGAGGGACAACCTGGAGAGCTTCTTCCACAGCGTAGCTAGCTTGGGGTAGAGTTTCCTGAGCGCTTCCAGTTCCTTCCCGAGCTTGCGCTACCTCCTGTGCCCCTCGGGATATCCTTATAATAGCACACCACATTCATCCCCACATAGCCAAAACACACAGGAGTAGGGTATTACGCCTCCGAGCGGTCTGAACATGTCTATTTCCTCCTGTCTCCCTTGTGTGCCATCGATCGATCCATCCACCGGACGCCGCATTCACCTGAGAACAACTCCCCTGGCCGAACCTCAAAGGGGGTCCCCAGATTCCCTGCGGTTGGAGTTTCATCCTCCGACAGCTGGCGCGCCAGGTAGGGGGAGTTTCCCTTCCAGGCGACACGCCGGCGTCCCCAACACCGGCACACTCTATGGCAGGAGGCCATTGTCTGCGGGACTCCGACGAGGAGTCCGGCGGCTTCACCCCACCGGGCGACGCTAGCCCTGTGGCGCGCCCGCCACACTTCCCCTCCTCGTCTTCCTTGGGGCGTGCGGCGCGCGCCCTGCGGGCCGAGTTCGCCCAGCAGCGGCCTGGTTGTGCGGCCTCGGCACCTTCCCTTGCGGAGGGAGCCGGCAAGTGCCCCGCTGGGTCTGCCGCGGCCTCATCCATGAGGCGCGAACGGGTGCGCCGCTCCACGGCGCACCGCAATCTTGACTTCCAGCCAACGTCGCCGCAGGGAGCCCTCCTGGCGGCGGAAGCCCTCCTACTCCACCCCCCCGGCATTTACCGGGGACGGAGGCCGAGAGCGGCGCTGGCTCAATGAAGTCGCCAACCTGGTAGGCGCGGCCCATCGCCAGGTCGCCGCCGACAGCACTGCAAGGGCCGGGAGCACCGACCGCGCGACTTCTAGCGCGAGCCGGCCCACCGCCCCGAAGCGGAACCAAGCCCAGGGCGCGGCGCCTCGCGCCACGCCCGGGGCCAAGAACGGCCCGGGCGACCTCCGTCACCGGCTGAACCGGATGCGGTCCCACGAGGACGCCTGGGTCACTTTGGAGCGACAGCGCGAACGGCGCGCGGACGCTGCCGCGCGTCTTGAGACCCAGGCCTTCAGCTCCAACTCCCCGACTGGAAACCGTCGTCCGTCGCCCGAGCCCGTTTAGTACGACTCGGGTTGCCTGGCGCTCTCCCCAGGCCTCCGGCAGGTGCGCTGGCCGGCCAGGTTTCGGCCCAGCTTGCCGGAGAAGTATGACGGCTTCGTCGACCCCACGGAGTTCCTGCAGATATACACCACCGCCATCCAGGTGGCCGGCAGCGATGAGAAGGTGATGGCGAACTACTTCCCCGTCACTCTCAAGGCCCAGGCTCGCTCCTGGATGATGAACCTCCCCGAGGGGTCGATCTACTCGTGGGAGAACCTCTGCCACCAGTTCGTGGCGAACTTCTAGGGCACTTTCCCACGCCCTGGGACCGAGGCGGACCTCCACGCCCTGCGTCAGGACAGGGACGAGTCGCTGAGGCGTTTTCTGCAGCACTTCAGCCAGGTCCGTAACACTATCCCTCACATCGCTCCTCACACGGTCATCCACGCTTTTCGTTCGGGCGTGCGCGACAAGCGCATGCTCGAGAAGCTGGGCACCCGCGACGTCTAGACCGCGGCCAAGCTCTTCAGCCTCGCCGACCTCTACGCCCTCAAGGAGGAGGCCCGGGCATGGAACAGGCCACGCCCTGAGGCCCCTGACAAGGGCCCTGAAGAGGACGGCGAGTCCTCACGCTCCACGTCGCGTCGGGACAGGAGGAAGCGCCAGAAGGACAGGGCGGCCGCCGAGCGCTTCGCCTTGGCTGTTGTGGGCGCCCCCCAGGCCGATGACGCCCACGGGGACGACAACAGCGACAAGCGGCAAAGGGCCGCACGTGCGCCGCCTCCGCCGGCAACGGCCCGGAAGTGGTGCACCATCCACGAGACGGACTCGCACGACCTCACGGAGTGCCGTGCCGTCCAGAACTTGGCCGAGCATGTCAAGAAGTTCCGGCAGGAACAGTAGCAGGCCAAGCCTGATCGAGGTGATTCGGACGGTCCGATCCCTAGGTGGACGGTCCGACCGTCGGGATTCGGACGGTCCGATCCCTAGGCGGACGGTCCGATCATCGGGATTCGGACGGTCCGATCCCTAGGCGGACGGTCCGAACCCGGCTCCCGATCCGGGACAACCACTCGAGTTCCAAGAACCCGAGAGCGCCCTCGCTACCCTCGGTGGTGAGGCGCACGCCCGCTCCTCGCACCGTGGCTTCAAGCCATCATGCGCGGGTTGCTGGCCGCGGCACCGAGCCCAGCGGCAGCCCCACAAGTGGCGAGCGCGGCGCTCGTCGTCGAGCGCCCCTTGCCCGACAAACACACGGCCTGGGACCCGCCTCCCGGGCCCGATTCTAGGGGGCCTGAACCAGGGCAGCCTCGCCAAGGCGAGTGCGGGCCTAGGGACGTGGCACCCGGACTAGGAGCGATAACCCAGGACAGCTTCGCCCAGGCAAGAGCTGGGCCGGGGAGGCTGTCCCGATACATCCCATATCCAAGCCTAGGCCCCCGGATCCCGGTATATATCAAACCACATCCCAGCCAGGGCCCCCAGGCCCCGGGCCTATATATGCTCCCGGTCGCGAGAGCTCGCTTCCTCCCGAGGGAGCTGAGCCTATCCTCCCGGCCCCTGTCAGGCCGGGGTGAGGGGCGCGCACAACAGAAGCCGGTGTACTTCGTCAGCGAGGTACTCCACAATGCTACAACGCGCCGAATCGTCACCGACAGCGGCGCGCTTTGCTCCGTGTTGGTCGTAACCAGCACAGCCTCAAGCGCTACTATCAGCGTAAGGTTCGGGCCCAATCACTCCAGGTCGGGGACTTTGTCCTCTGCCGTGTCCTCACACGTGCCGGAAAGAAATAAACCTTCCCCCCGTGGGAAGACCCCTTCCTGGTGATCGGTGTCTCCCGACCGGGCTTGGTAAGCCTGGGAGATCTTCGCAAATTTCATCTGTAAATATATCCTGTAAGTGTGGTGTGCCCGGGCCAGCGTCGGATTTCTCCAAATCTCAGCGCTAGCCAGCCCCCCCCCCCTCATGTATATACACTTTACTAAGCAACATTTTTAACATCCTTCCCGGTCTCGTCCCTTTCATCTTTTCCCGTGTGTTGCGTTCGTGGCAGTCTCACCCCCTGGGGGCATAATCGGGCCTCGCCCGTACGGCGGCTGAGTTTTGCGCATAATCATCAGTTCCCTACCAACGAGCTACCGTATCCCCACGTGCTAGTCCTGGGGCATTGTCGAACCCACGGGACCGTGGTGGCACCCCTCCGCGTGGTGCCCTGGGTCCCAGCGGCTCCGGTGCCCCCGATGGCTAGCCTCGGGATCGGTTCCTGGAGGTAGGGGGTGAAATGCTTATGCGTGATCTTTTCCTCCACACGGTCGCGACCGCGAGGATGCCTTTGGGAGGTGGTCGACGCCATGTTTCGTAGCATGGAACGGACAAAGGAACGAGCCAAATACTCTCACAGTTTATCATGTGCAGATGAGACCCATCTCCGGCAGACTTTCCAGACCTCGACGCGTGCCGGGGGCCCGCCCAACTAGCGCAGCCCCGGTCGCCGAGGCCTGATGGTCGGGTCATGGACCGCGCCCCGGGCACTGCCGATGCTCCGGGGTCTCGGGCATAACCCCCAATCGGGCCAGTCTAGATTCCTGGGGCGGGCTGCGGTACCTGGCCTGGCCAGCTCCTCCCCGACCACCAGCGCCGAGGCGCCGGGTGCTTCGCTGGCTGGCGGCCCCAGGCACCGTCGAGCGGTCTGTCCCCGTGGCCACGCTGCGCCCGGGGGCACGGAGGGCCCCCGGATCCGGAAGACGGAATGGGTAGAACCAACGGACTTAATCGCTCCGCAAGGCTCGCGTTCGGTTGCTCGCGGCCCCGGGAACCAGATTCCCGGGGCGGGCAACCATCGCGTTTGCTGCCCCTGGGGACCGAGCTCCCGGGGCAGGCGGCTACGCCAGGGCCCGGATAGGGGTCTCAGGCCCTACGGCTGTTCGCGGCTGCTGGCTCTCGCTGTCGGATGGTGCCCGGTACTCGGCGTTCCCGGACACGGGGCCCCGAATACAAGCAACCTTCGAACAACACAATAAGCAAAGGTACGAAAATATAAACATGATCATATACATATACAAATGTCTCTCTTTGCACAAGACAGGCAAAATCGGAGCGCAAGCACGAGCGGAGGCTCGGAGATGTTGTCGCACGGGGGGAGGTCACTGGTCTTCTTCGGACCGGGACCCGAGCGGCATCAGAAGGGGACTGGCGTCTCCCTCGGTCTCGTCAGACATCGGCTCCACAAGGTGCTCACCGCGGTTGAGGAACCCTGCCTCCGTTGCAGCGGTCTCGGCCATGGCTTCCCGCGCCTCCTCGCGAACCACCACGGCTTCCTCGACATTTTCACAACTAGATGGGGTGCGATTACCCGGACAGCACCGCCTTGGCGAGTGCGAGTCCGAGTCCGGGGAAGTCATCCCGATTCATTCCATATATCCAGCCCGGGCCCCGGGCACATATCCACCGTATTACGGCCGGGTCCCCGGGTCCCGGGCCCATATTTGTTCCTGGCAAGCAAGTCCAGTAAGCGCAGCAAGTCGCCAAGCTCCACCACCTCATGGCTAAACAGGTGGACCCCGCATCCTCTCATTTCTTCAAGACGTGGCCCTGTTCCTGCCCGGAGTGGTTCCCGGACGAGCAACAGGGCCAGGGGCCACTGTCGGTGAAATGGAACTGGGGGTCCCACAGTCCCCGGGGACGCGTGGGTCCTCTGCCACGTCAGCCCCTTGGGGGCCCACATTCTGCACCGGTGATGGCCGGCTACGGCTGTTTCCCCGCCAAGAACCTGGGGCCCGGGTACTACCCGGGCCTGGGTACGCTTTTCCTAGGCGCCTCGCGACGGCGCCCACATCCACCTCGGGCCCCGGGGCCCGAGGGCATTCCCGGAACCAGGTCTCGCCCCTGTGCCCGGGGCCTCGGCTTCCGTCCCGGGGCACGCCCCCGGGACACCTTGCTGGGGCTTCCCGTGCCCGGGTCTCGCCCCCGGGCCCAGGGCCCACAGCTCCTTTCCCAGGGCGCTCCCCCGGACACATCGCTGGGACTGCCCGGGTCGCGCCCTTCGCTCCCGAGGCCCGCAGGCTTGGTCCCGGGGCACGTGCCCGGGCGCATCGTTCTGGCATTCCTGGGCCCGGGGCGCGCTTCCCGTGCCCGGGGCTCGCAGCTTCGCTCCTGGGGCCTATCCCCCAGCACGAGCATGACTCGAGCGGATCAACTCCCCAACTGTCCGCATTAATGGCGAAGCGACGGGGCGCCTCCCGCCTGTCTCCCGGACGGACATGCGTGCACCGTCATGATGGCCTTCCATGGGCCCCCTCCCAGCGCGGTTAGAGAACTTTCGGCGGAGAGGACCTCGATTCTCCACACTCAGGCAGCGGAGGCGTGCGCTGTCATATCTCCGTACTCCAGCCACCCACAGCAGCCCGGCAATATGCCGACCAAACATGCAGCACCAACTCCGGCGTGGCGACAGTAGACCAACTCCAGCCACCCGCAAGTGTCGAGCCAGGCGGCGATTAGACGTCCCTCTGGCACAGCGCGGCAGGCGGCCGCGTGCGTGAGACAAGACAAATCGTAGCGAGCTCTCTCTCTCTCTCTCTCTCTCTCTGAGCGTGTATACCAGGCACTGTGGACTCCCCTTAGCCTATAAAAGGAGGATCGTTGCCAGAGAACGGGGGGACAGAGGGACAACCTGGAGAGCTTCTTCCACAGCGTAGCTAGCTTGGGGTAGAGTTTCCTGAGCACTTCCAGTTCCTTCCCGAGCTTGCGCTACCTCCTGCGCCCCTCGGGATATCCTTGTAACAGCACACCACATTCATCCCCACATAGCCAAAGCACACAGGAGTAGGGTATTACGCCTCCGAGCGGTCCGAACCTGTCTATTTCCTCCTATCTCCCTTGTGTGCCATCGATCGATCCATCCACCGGACGCCGCATTCACCTGAGAACAACTCCCCTGGCTGAACCTCAAAGGGGGGTCCCCAGACTCCCCGCGGTTGGAGTTTCATCCTCCGACAACTGGGGATGAGGAGATTGGTGGATGAGCATGTTTACAAACCCGGTTTTACCACCTCTATAGTGGCGCATTGTCAATGTTAGGTGTAGCATCACCAGTGTTTCTGAGTGGATGAGGGCATGGACTTGCCTGATACTTGGTCGTGGACTCGACCTAACCATGTGACAAGGGATCTTTATGGGTTAGCTACGGAAAAGCCTTGTAGTGGGTCCTCCATTACTGACTTTGTTTGATCGACATGTATTGGATGTTGAAGGTAACTCACAACGTGTGGGTAAAGTGTACAACCTCTGTAGAGATTAATCGAACTGTTTGAATAGCTGTGCCTACGGTCATGGACGAATATGAGGTGTTTCTAATAGCGTAGTTTTGGTTGCAAAATGTTTGAAAAGGATGTTTCTTGGACTGGGAACCGTTTCTAGAGTCAGCCTTTGTGGCAGACAACTAACCTCCGTGGTTTGCAGTAGGTCTGTGTGACCTGCGGTGTCTATGGCACCATGGTGTGGTTAGAGCCAAGAAGGCGTTAGACTGTGCTAAGATGGCTGGTTAACTAAGAGAAATAGTTCAGTGGTGATTTATGGACGATGGTTAAAGTACTGCAAAAGTGAAAGAAAAATAATAGAGGAAAATGAAAGAAATGTTGTTATCATATGATACTCACTATGACAAGTTGTTGCAAAGCAACTTGTATAATGGACTGAGGCACAAGCCTCGGCCCGACAACTAAATTTTGTGTCACTAGTGTTTTGAAAAAGAAACTAGCTCTTGCTTAAAAGGCTCTTTTCGTAATATAAAACTCTTAGCCCCTTTGTTAAGCCAAACATGTCATATTTTTTCTGGGCTTGCTGAGTATGTCTGTACTCACCCTTGCTATATATTCATAAGTGATTTCAAGTTAATATATTCTTAGTAGAAACATGCTTGCAGTGAATGTAAAAAATTTCAAGCTAAGGACTTCAGAAATTTTCCCAGGGTGTTGTAGTCCAGCAAAAATTCTAGAAAAATTCATGAGTGATTCTTAGCATGTCCTGCCCTCAAGGTTTCATTATTTTTTGAAGTTGTATAGCCACCTGTATAAATAAGCAAAGGACCCAGTGTTTAAAAATTGCTGAGCTAGAGCCCTCCCTGCCTTCGGCTGGGCCAACCCAAACCTCAGCACAGTAGAATAGACCAGCCCACACCATAATCAACCTGTTCAATCCTCTGGCAGAGGGTCCCACCAATCAGAACCCTTCTTCAACCTCTCACACCCAGAGTGCAAAACCGTGGCCATCACTACTACAGAATCCCCCTTATCAGTCTGCATGATTTTTTTTTAAAAAAGTGCTCACTCGGCTCGATTCGAGCCAATGCTTCGAGTTAAAAAAAAATACCAATTTTCTTCATCACATAGCAATCACTAAGCATCATCACTGATCGAGCATCTTCATCACAAAACAAAGTGCTGAATCAATCACAAAGCCAACAAAAACCAGAAACTTCATCACCGATAAATCACATTCACATAAACCTGATCCCTTGGTCTAATTCCACGACGTGTTGCCTTCGCGTGGTTCAAACTCCTCTTCTTCAAAGGGATAGTTCTTATTCGGCTTTTGCCGTCCCTGTGGAGCCACGGCCGTAGTCAATCACATTGTTCCCGTCCATCCGCAGCTATATTCGATCTCCCGCTAGTAGCAGACGCCACCACTGTCATCGCCGGCCTCCCACTTCCTCCACCAACTAGATCTGGCGGATGGAAGGCCAGGGGTTGCCGAATCCGGTGGCCCCCTAACCATATCTGTACAGAGAAAGAGAGGAACAGGGAGGGCGGTGGCGGAGAGGAGAGGGAAAGAGTAGAGAGTGCCAAAGGATCTTCCCCTCTCTTCTGTTCCAAGCGCGACGGCAACTATGGCAACAGCAGCGAGGAGGAGGCACGGTGGCAGGCTAGAAAGAGAGAGGCAGCAGTGGCTACTAGCTTGGAAGAGGAGAGGCGAGAAGGAGGAGCGTGGCGGCGAGGAGGAGATGGGATGAGGGGGAGCGATGTAACGAGAGGGTGGAGAGATGGTTCTTAAAGAATTTTTCTCGATTTGTTGGTTGTTCAGCTCATCGGCTCGGTTCACTCTTTGGTACTGGTTTATCCAAAAAGCCAGTACTGATGTGCTACATATTAGTGCTGGTTTTTTAATTGAACCGGTAGTAATAACATCATTATTGGTTTTTTAGTGAACCGGCACTAATGTCCTCACATCAGTGTCGTATTTTATGAACAGACACTGGTCGAGACCACGCGGGGTCTAAGGGAGCGAAAACTACTATCAGTGCCGGTTTTTGGCTAACCAGCCTTGCTATGGCAGTCTGGATGTGGTGTTATGTGGTGCGCTATGCCAGACTGCCACGCCACCCCAGCATCTCATGCCTCAACAAATGGACGTATGAGAAAGAGTGCCAGGGGAAGAAGATGCAAAGAAACTCTCTCCCCTCTCATGTATTTAATATAGAAATCCTACCAGCCCACTACCCTCTTGCCACCTCTGTTTTTGCCTTTGGGATTTTGGGACTTGCTCTTCATTCAGCAGGAATGAGGGCATCGTCCCCAATGCCGACGAGCCACTCGACCGTCACCATTCGTCAGTCATGTGCTTCCAGCTAAGGTGGAGTTTCTGTGTACTAAAGATTCTATTACACCATTCTTGTTTTCGTTGGTCCTCTAAAGAAATCATCAGATATTTCCCTTTTATCATGTTCCTTTGATATGTTACCAAAATCATGAGCGCTGGACGAGCAAATCTTGTTGCGTTAGCTGTCATGGCATCCCTCTTCGTAGAATTTGTGATTGGTGATGTGACAGAAATAGATTTGGCTCGTGGTCGTAATCCTACCCAAACCATTGAGATATTAACAAAGAAGAGTATTCAGTTGCAAGTCATTCTAGTGAAGGAAAACTGATGGGGCAACGAACAGCGTTTGCTACCATTTGGTCCACGTCGTGTAACACGTAAATGGTAATGGAATGTACCTAGCCAGTCCAGTCCTAGAGTAAATGCAGCTTTATTTACCCATATCATTTGATTAATTCAGCTCAAAAGGGAACTTATTTAGGAACAATATAGTACCCTTTCAGCTGATTTTCTTCACATAACAATGCAACCCCCGAATTATTTTTTATGCTGCATAAAGCTATAATTTATTCAATTTTATTGTGAGGCCAGTTATCTTAGAAATTGGAATTTTCTTTATCCTGTTTGATAGTGGTTATTACATGATTCAAGAAAAGTATCATGCTTCTGTTAATTTGCATATCTCAAATTCAAATTATATGCCCGACTGAAACCATTGTTTTCGCACGTATATGTGGGCTCTCAAATACTTCTTTTTCAATCCGACTTCCAACAACAGCAAGTTGTTTCAAGCAATTCATGAAATATAAATGAAGGAGCCTCATATATGTTGTTGTCCAATAAGTGATCGCCAATGATGCTATAACACAGTAATCAAATGAAACTAGTAACATGCCCGTGCTAATGCTACGGTAACATTTAAAATTATTGGCTATCAAAATCATAAATCTATAAGTAGTATTACGAGTGACATAGTATGTAAAGACATCCTTAAAAAACCGCAAAAACGGGAAATAACCTTTTATAACATAAGAAGTTCAGAAAAAAATCATATCGATATTGTGTTCAAATGCATATTAGACTTTTACAAATTTGGTCATTGTTGTACTCAACAAATCTTCTTGGAAGAAAAGCTACTCCAGTTATTCATCCTTCTCCAGTTGACCTGCAAGGGGTAAGCGTAAGTCCATAGTTTAAACCTTAAAAATATTAATTGTTTTTTCCAGCAAAAGACTGAACACTGACATCCATTAATCTCATGTAAAATGACAATAAGTGACCACAAAAGTTCTTGAAAGTTAGAAATATAAAACAATAAAAAGCAATAGTAAGTTTTATAGATAATGAGGCAGCAGTAAGTTGATATAAAACTTGTTTAGATTAATTTTTTAATGAACCAAAATTGTAATATATTGAAAATTAATATAATAAATTGGTCAACAAATATCCTATGTGCTAAATTTTATTGTTTTTGGATTTTCCTTGCATATCATATTTGCACTTGTTTATTAAAAGTGGAAAATAGAGTGTCAAATAAAAGTTGAATAAAACTTTGGAAAAGTTGGAAAACACTTTAAGTAATGTTTTGTAAAAATCTCACATGTTTTGTTTCTTAATTTTGAATATCTTATGTCAAAAGCTTTCAAAATAATTTTCAAATTCAAATAAAAAGTAAACTTCTATGAATTTTCAAAAATAACCTACATATGATAAAAATCCCAAAAATGTACCAAATGTAAATAATGTCCACATATACCTCCTGTAAAATTTTCACAAAATTTCAAGACCAGAGCACCCAAAATAAATTCAACAATGTCTCAGCCAATTTTAAAATTCCAGGGAAATTCCCTCTCTTCGTCTCCCTTTCTCTTCTCTCTGACTAGTGAGCCTAGAAGCACCCCCAACCCCACCTGCAGCCACCCATCCCTCTCGCTCATTCTCCATCTCTCTCCCTTGGGCATTTTGTCGAACACTCGGTGCGCAAGCTCGTGGCACCGTGACATGCCAAGCCGTGGACGCCGCCCAACCACGCCAATCTCCACGCCAACCCCCGCCCTAGCAAAGCCGAACCAGGCGCCTGCCTGCGCCAACCCGCTTCCTTTGCTCTGCCACGCCAGCCTGCAAAGCCGGCCTCGCCGCGCACGCGCTGCACCGTGGCGAATCGGATGCCCTGCCCTCTGCTCCACCGTGCCGACCGCGACGAGATAGGACGAGCCGACCGCCTCTGCCTCCCTCTGCCAAAAGCCGACCTCGCCAGCTTTCCCTCTGCCCGCTGCGCCGTGTCTTCTGCCGACGCCCTAGCACGAGATGACAGACGTGAGACGATGACTGCACTATGACAGCACCGCCCGAGCTCGAGCGTCTCTCCCCGCCCTCGAAAAAAGGAACCTGAGCTCGCCAGCCATCTCCTCACACCGCCCTCGTTCTCCGCCAGCCAAACCCAAAGGCCGAGCCCCTCTGCCTCGCTGAGAACGGCAACGCCACCACCGTCTCTACCCCGGACCGAAGCAAGCCGCTGCCACCACGCCGAGCACATCCTCCTCCACGGTGAGTCGTGGACCAAGCCGTCTCACCAGCGCCCTCCTAAGACTCCCATGAGCCCTTCCTCTCCACCATTTTCAGGCTGCCGCTTCCAGAGGGCCATCGCCGCCATCACCATTCGCCGCCGCCTCGGGATCCCGACGCCCCGTCGCCTCGGATAGCCTCCGCCCAAATCGACCACGGGGTAAGACTCCTACTAGTCCCAAGAGCTTCCCTAGCGTTTAATCAACACGCTGCCGTTCGTAGCTACCTAGCCGCCACCATCCTTCTGCCGTCGGCCATCCTGGTAACTGTGCCACCGCCACCGCCACAGGAAGGGACTGCCAGGACCCCCTCTAGCCTTCTCTACCCCCGCCTAAGCTTGCCGCCGCCTCCCTCGCTGCCGGCGAGCTCCACAAAGCCGCCAAGCCGCTCTCCCCTTTCCTCTCTCGCTGATGAGCAGGGCCGTGCTTGTCGGGTGATCAGGAGGAAGAAGGCAGGGACCTCTTCACGATTTGCTAAAAATCTAGGGCTCGAGTTATAAGAACCTAGTCGCTGACATGTGGCCCCCCCTGTTTTAAATTAAACGTAATCTGAAAATACACTTTTTCCTCAGAAAAGTGTATTTCCACTTTAGGGTTTCGGCCGAAAGGCCAAAATGCGCCTTCGCCCTTGGAAGGTGTATTTCTTCAGTGTGCAGCTGTTCTTTAAATAAAAGAATCCAAGAAAATGATTTCTGAGAATTATTTTTGTACAGAAAAATGCTAAAACTTTAGAAATCCATAGAAGATTCATTTTAACTCCGATTGAGTGAACCAAATTTTGTTAGATTTATAATAATTTTCTCTTTGATATTGTACACTCAAACATGGCACCTCTTGTTGGTGGCCAAAATTGGCACAAGGCCAATCTGACTGGGAAAACCGGCCTGACCTGTTTTCCAAACTGGCCTGACCGGTTTAGCTAAACCGACCTGACCTGTCTCCAAAACCGACCTGACCTGTTTGGACCCAGTCCGAGTAAAATCAAGGAATCCATATAGATCACAACTTGTAATTGGAATTCCTTGCAGGGGCAAGACCTCCCCACCCTATAAATATAAAAGGCCACGACCGATTGAGTATCTATCCAATCGATCAATCAAAATACCTTTACTTTTTATTTCCTCCAAACCCTAGCCTTTTCAACCCTCTTTGCTTCTCCTTCTTCGTCTCCACGGCGATTTGGGACGTTCTGAGTGGCCTGCCGATCTCAGAACAACCCTAGGCACATCATCCCTAACGGGGTCCCTCCCAGGGTGGTGGTTCTAGGTTTTCACGGCCAGCTTCAGGAAACCGGCCTGACCGGTTTCCCAAACCGGCCTGGCTGGTTTGCAGAGGGGCTTCTCGCGAGGTGATTTTGATGGCCGCACGTTCTAGCGCAACTCGGTGTGTTGACTCTAAACTGCGTCAACACCTCTGTTCTGGAAAGTTCACACAATTCAAATTTTGAATACTAGCTTTTCCTTATCGCATGTAAATATGTAAAATACTATAGCTCACTCATACGACATCGGATTTAGATGAATCTTTCTCCTAAATTCATCTAAAATTAACCTCTACACACTGCATATTTTCATGCCTCATGTTGCATATTTTATATTGAGTTTTATTGGATATCCATTTGAATATACATTTAAATTTAATTATTTAGAGAATGACGGTTGTTGCCGTTGACGAGAGTGTCACCGACCAGGAAATATTTGAGGAACCACCTAAGCAAGTGTCGCCAAAAAATTGGGTTGTGACAGCAAGGCAAGTCCTATTCAATCCTCCTTCGATCATGTTGAATCCTATATTTTTGCAAATGCTTTATTATTTATAAATTGCATGTGATGATTTATAAAATGTGGGTATTGGTGGAAATGTCCTAATTGCTGCATTACCTACCTTGTCAATTTGATTCCCTCACTGTTGTTAACCCTAGGTTATGGGAATGTACTTTCTAAGTACAAAATTGGGTATATTCGAGCTACTAGTATAGCTACTGCTTAGCCATGCTTAGAAAAATTACACGGGTTACAAAATAACACGATATTCACATTTTAAATCATGGATATTTGAAAATGTCGAACAGAGGGGTTGCCTCTATTATTTGTGAAAAAAATGGAAAATGAAAATGATGATTTTCAGACTTGGGTGGCAAGTGGTGTGCATATGGTGATAGTTGGACACCGATTGGAGAGTGTTCGCCCGAGTCGATTAAGGACCGAACTATGTATCGCCAACTAAGACTACAGTGCAACCACATGTGTTAGTTAAGAGATGACCTTAACTTATTAAGTTGTTTAAGGTCTGTCCTTACATTTGGGATGTGCTGTAGTAGGGATAGTGCCTAACAAGAACTGCCAATGAGGGTAGTGCCTCAGGGGTTGTTCATAGGAGCTACCCATAGGGCTATGAGGGACAAGTTGAGCGACTTGGTGATGTGATAGAAGTATAGTGTTGGTGATTTGCTAAACGATTTATGGAAATTATGGTATGGTGGGAAAATGATGATTTTGCCTAGTGTGGACTGAGGATGAAATGCTTAATTGTTGCCATGGAAGGCACAAGGATGATATTACGATTATAATTACATTATTACTATTATTTACTTATTGTTTACAAATTTCATTGCAATCTATTACTATTTACTAATGTGAATTTAAATTTTCTTTATGCTGAAAATGAGTCCACAAATATAGCCCTCCTTGATCTAACCTTGCAATAGTTCTAGGTTTCCTAAGGCTTTGGGTAGTGTCGGTGCCATGGGCCCGGGGTATCTCATGAGAAGCTATTAGGCCACTCGGACAGAGGATGGGCCTAGCCATGTAATTAGAGATATAATAGAATTTGGTAGACTTAGCCTTGTACAATAAGAAAAATACAGTCCTAGTCGGGTACGTTATATCTCTAGAAGGAGATCCCTTGGTCGTAGTCTGACTGGGACTCCTACTTTATAACCCTGTCCCCCAGTATATAAGAGGAGGCAGGGTGCCCCTTGAGGGCAAGGTTGGCAGGGTTCACAAGAATCGCCATCATACGTCCTCAAAGGAAATACACCACAACTGGATGTAAAGTATTACCTCATCTCGAGGGCCTGAACTAGTATAAACCTTTCGTGTTCCTTTGCAATCCATCAAGTTTTGGTCCGACGAGTAGCCCTATATATTTATTGCCGGTGTAAAACATCGACAGTTGGCGCGCCAGGTAGGGACTTCGTTGAGATCATCTTCATCAAGCCTGATGGATCCAATCAAAGGAGTCGATGGCATCAACTTCTTCCCTAGGCAAACAATCAGCTTCGGGAGCCTTGACTTCATCGCCGACGAATTCGGCAACCTTACCCTGTCCGACTTGGATTCGATCCGATTAGCCAGGGATCAAGCCGACTCTGCGCCGGTCGGCCTACTCAACACTACAACAATCTTCGGCGACATGCTGCGGCGATCTCTAATATGCCCGAGTCTAGGGACAACTCTTTCTTTCAATATTCGACTTGGACTCAATTTTGAGCTGGCTGAGATCGGGCTAAGAAAGGAAGAGATCGTCAATCTCCCGTTCAGACTCAGCAACGCCGCCGATATCTTCAATCAACATCCGATGCGGCAAACCCAATCCCCTGGGGTTCAACTCGGATATGGCCTAGAGCCGCTCGAGATTGGATCTAGGGAGGTCAGACTTGTCATTACCCCCTTCAACTATTCCGACTTCGACTCTTAGTCGAACTCCGATTCTAAGTCGGACAGCAGGTCGGCAAGCTTCTTTCTGCCACGTGAAGTCTTTATGATATCCAAGGGTTCAGCTCTCACTCAGGAGGCATGCTGAGGAGGAAGCCAACCAATTACGAGAACAACAGGAGGAAGAAGCAAGACGCCTGCACACCGAGCGCGACACCCACAACGACGATCTGCGCAGGGCTGGGCGGACTGCTCAACAACAAACCCTCTAAACTTGAGTCGGCGACCACGACGTCTTCGTAACGCCTCAGCAAAACATCATGGCCGCTACAACTCTACTAGACATGCTCTAATTTGGGCCTGATCACCAGGTCACCCCGACTATAGCAAGGATAAAATCCATGATCACTGTTGCTGCATGCCAGCAGCATCAACAGTCAGGCGATACACTCATATCGACTAACAAGTTGGCTTCCCCAACGGCAGTCTCATCTGCCTCGACGCGACGCCGAGCAGCCGGCTCCAGTCAGCCGCACACAGAGTCACGCCACACGTCACTCGGCAACCCCAACAACAGCTGGCGGCATCAAAACAACCGTCCGGACAACCAGGATCTCCGAGGCCGACTATGGTATGACCTTTGGCAGGATATCAATGCTCGGCGCCGTGAATGAGAGGAAGACAAGCTACGCCAACTAGAAGACGAGAACAAGCCCTTTAGCCTCCACCACGAGCGGTTTCACCGTCGCAGTCGCAGTCGGAGTCCTCACACAGATGAAGGTATACCAGCCTTCACCCACGAGCTACAACAAGTCGACTGGCCGTCAAGCTTCAAGCTGACTAGAATTGAAAAATACGACAGGAAGACCAACCCCGAGTCCTGGCTTATAGTCTACACTCTGGCGATCCGAGCAGCCGGAGGAGATCACAAAGCGATGGCAAACTACCTCCTAGTCGCTCTAGCCAACTTGGCGAGGACATGACTAATGGGACTTCCCAAGCAATCAATCGGCTCCTGGGGAGAACTCTGAGAACGCTTCATCACCAACTTCCAGGGGACTTACGAGAGGCCATCTTCCGAATACGACCTATATCAGTTGCATCAAAGGAAGAACAAGTCTTTTCGTGACTTCATCAAGAGGTTTTCTGAGAAGAAGAATTCAATCCCGAAGATCAAGGACGAGGTCATCATCGCCACCTTTCGAAAAGGGGTCAAAGACACCTCGTTCATCGCTAAATTCACTCGGATGCCTTCCAACTCTGTCAAGGCTTTATTCGACATAGCGAACAAGTACGCCGACTTGGCTGACGCTGTTGTTGAGGCCCTCGATGACAAAAAGGCACCCTGACAGAAGAAGCGGGAGGACACCGATGACGCGGCCCCGACTAAGGCTGCGAACCACAAACGCATGTCGGACAACTTCATTGTGGCAGTCGGTCACAAGCGTCTTCGATCTCCTACAACTGAAGATTATTAGAACAACAAGTGACATGCTCGGGGGCTCAAAAGCCCAAATGTAAGGATGGCATCCCCACTCCCAAATACCAAATAGCTAAGTCGCTTTCTAATAAATATTTCCTCACTCGGCCTCGCCAATGCCGCAGCCGCTTACACCTAATAGGTGTACAAGCTGCATATTTTTCTGTTTTTTCTCTTAATGATTGCAAAAGTACTCGAGTAGCATAAATTTCGATCCATCAAACTTTGCTCCATGAAAGATGAACTCAAGTCACCCAAAACGCATGTCTGGGAAAGAGCCATGAGCCAACTCCCGACGCTAGGGGGCTATGACAAGTCGGGCAGAGTGCTTAAACGTAAGGGGTCAACTACTCGGGGAAATTAATATCAGTAAGAGGAGGAACACATATTTACATATATTGTAAAATACATAAATTTCCTTCGGGTGATTGTTTTCATCATCAGATGCTACTCATCCGTATATTTATAATGTAGGGCCAGTTCTGGATATGCGTAACAGGAACTTAGGGCTACGAGTCTATCTCCTACGCTCGGGGGCTGGACCAATCTGCTAAGATACACTTGGGGTGCAATGCTTCAAGAATCACTTGGAATGCTCCACGAGAGCCATTGTCCGAGTACTCGCACTAGTCGGGACTCGTGTGTGGGGTATAAACCGACCTCCAGTGCAAGTCAGAGCTCGGGTACCACTCGGTTGGGTGAGGTATGCCCCATCAGGGTCGCCAATTGAATCCTACGCTAATGCTAGGTTTGGGTACCTTATTCGGTCACAACTCTGCTAGGTGAGGTATGCCCCATGAGGGTCGCTAGCCGAATCCTACGCTATTGTAAGGTTTGGGTACCTTATTCGGTTATAAACCGATCTCCGGCGCCAGTCGGAGCTCAGGTGCTACTCTGCTGAGTTGGGTACGCCCTATGAGGGTTGCCAGCCGAATCCTATGCTAATGTGAGGTTCAGATACCTTATTCAGCTAACATAACCGACCTCCGGTGCCAGTCGGGGCTCGTGTACTACTTGGCTAGGTAGGGTACGCCCTATGAGGGTCACCAGCTGAATCCTATGCTAATTCTAGGTTCGGGTACCTTATTTGGTCACAACTCTGCCAGGTTGGGTACGCCCTATGAGAGTCGCCAGCTGAATCATATGCTAATGCAAGGTTTGGGTACCTTATTTGGTTATAATTCTGTTGGGTAGGGTACGTCCCATGAGGGTCGCCAGTCGAATCCTATGCTAATGCAAGGTTCGGGTACCTTATTCGGTTTTGTCGAAGTCAGAGAAGACCTATATCGTCAAAGCACATCCGGAGTTTTTATGTACTGCGTCACACCTAAGGAGGGCAAGAAGATCCAGCAATATACCTACTCGAGTATCTGTGGCAACCATGCTGCATCCAGAACATAAGTTGGAAAGGCTTATGGACAAGGATCCCTCTGGCTGATTGCGGTTATCGACGCTGAAGTACTCATCCTGACATACAAGGGATGCTAATTTTATAGGGTTGCGCTGGGTACGTCGGTTTAGGCCGGCTTATTCGGTAGTAGGCTAAAGATATGAGTTTCTCTATAGCACGCTCCATTGGGTCGCTCGCTGGCTGTGTTAAAATCACAGTGTATACATTCGGGTATGCTTCAGATACTGATTAAATAATCAAATATGCTTCATGCTAAGCCTACAGCCGGGTGTATACATTCGGGTATCTTGATTATTTACCAAGTATTGAGCATATATCCTTATAAGGATCGACAACTAGTCTCTATTAAAATTGGGGATGCCGGTATCTCTCAAGTACACCTGACCACATATTGGTTTAAAGTCCATAAAGTGGTACTCGGCTTATATGCTTAGCCATTATTTGCCATGAGCAAAAATTTCTTCCAACTGACATGACGCTGAAAAGTCTAATTTCTAAGTGACATACTACTCGGGAAAGACTATAAAATATTTCCAGCTGACATAATGCTGAAGAGTCTCATATACCAGTAGTACACTACTCGGGAAAGAATACAAGGTTAAAGATCTTTGACTTTATGTTTAATTGTTTCACAATTAAGCACAAAGTCGGGAGCTATACCTAATAGGTACGCCTATTCGGTGCACACTATTTATATTTCTACATAGAGCCCTTCATAGCCTCGCTACCAGCTGACATGAAGCAGGACTCGGGAGAAGAAGCACTCAGACAAAGAGTACTCGGGAACAATGCACTCGGGAATTTTTCACCGTGGAGGATGAGCACTCGGCATCAGCTGTGACTCAACTATGAAGGTCTCAGGGGCTGCTGTCGGTGCCATGGGCCCGAGGTAC
Source organism: Oryza meyeriana var. granulata (assembly GCA_003991445.1). NCBI lineage: Eukaryota > Viridiplantae > Streptophyta > Magnoliopsida > Poales > Poaceae > Oryza > Oryza meyeriana. The sequence continues at coordinate 272,532 of RYFJ01001803.1, forward strand.
CTTATGAGAAGCTATTGGGCTATTTGGACAGAGGATGGGCCTAGCCATGTAATTAGAGATATGATAGAACTCGGCAGACTTAGCCTTGTACAATAAGGAAAATATAGTTCTAGTCGGGCATGTTATATCTCTAGAAGGAGATTCCTTGGTCGTAGTCCGATTGGGACTCCTACTTTGTAATCATGTCCCTCAGTATATAAGGGGAGGCAGGGTGCCACTTGAGGGCAAGGTTGGCAGGGTTCACAAGAATCGCCATTGTACATCCTCAAAGGAAATACACCACAACTGGACGTAGGGTATTACCTCATCTCGAGGGCCTGAACCAGTATAAACCTTTCGTGTTCCTTTGCAATCCATCAAGTTTTGGTCCGATGAGTAGCCCTATATATTTATTGCCGGTGTAAAACACCGACAGATAGGGCTTGCCAATGCCTTGTGTATTGATCCACCTCTTGTTGTTGTTTTAGACATAGATGCAGGTGACAAGATGCCTAGTGACGAGTACTTTGCACCGGGTTCCAGAAGTTTCGAGGATGGTTCTTTCTAGGGTGATTCCTAGTCGGTTGCCTGTGAGGTTTGGTAGATGGGCACACCGAAGAACTTATGTATCTTGTATCTTTTCCGCTGCGTTTAAACTCTTTTATTCGGCCAATCGGCCCTATTTATGTTGTAAGACATTGCATCCGCTAAGTTATGAGAACCAATTTATCTACTATTATGTCATATTGTTGTATGGATGTGATAACAATGTTGTGGATGCGTGTGCTAACCACTAATCATGGGGCTAGTACAGGTACGCTCCAGGTACTTGGGAATTCAATTCCCCGAGCGCTGACAGCACTTGGTATCAGAGCTATACTGACTATAGGAAGCCCTAGATAGAATGGTCGTTAGAATAAGAACTTAGTTTTGAAAATCTAGTTTATTTGATAAAAATATTTGTGGAAAATTTAGGTTATTTTCTGCTGTCCTTACCTCTTCAAAGTATATATTCTCTCCTTATCTAAAACTTATTCTTTTTTTTCAAACTCTTGTCTAGATTTTTAAATAATCATTTACAAAAAAGACTTCTGAAAATAAATGTATTAGTCTCCTCTTATCTTATTCAAAATAAGATTTAAAATGTTTGCATGACATTAGAAGGAAAATGATTGATTCTAACCTCTTACCTATTTTCAAAATTCAATAGATGAGTAGATGCAAAAACGATTAGTTGGGGGTACTAAGTGGTTTTGGAATTGCTTGTTTCTCTTTTGTTGTTGGTTAGGTTCTAATGAGGACATGCCTAGCATTCACTCATCTTCAAATGAAACTCCACTTGATATAGCTGGTCCAATTACAAGAAGTAGAGCTAAACAATTGGAGAAGGAAATTCATTCTCAGGTGAACGCTAACCTTATGTTTAATAATCAGTTTATGTTGAATGAGCCTATGCTTTTGAGTTCTTGTTCCAATGTCCTTAGGAATGATGGAGTGTATGAACCAGCATGGGATGAAGATGGATTCAAGCCTCTGGACATCTGAACCAAGAAGCCTATGGTGTGCATGAATAAAATGATGGTTCATCACCTTTGCATGGGAATGCAACCAGAAGCTAGATGACTGACACATGGTACGAATTCCAAGCATCACCGCGGACAGAATACAAGGAGTTAGACGGTGTTCTATAAGTGGATGGAAGCGTCTTCAAGTCTACTTTCCAACCCATCAAACGGCTCATTATTTGGACTTCCCAATAAAGAGTTATGCTCATTTTAGTAACTGCTGCCAGAAGCTGAAAAGATGCGTGAACCAGCCACGAAATCCACTAGTGCATGCGCATGCTGCCATTTACTCAAAGCTGAACGCCCCTATCTCTATATATATCTTGTACTAGACAATGAAAGGACAGATCTTGATTTGGCTGAATTCAGAATACACAAACTCGTGGAGTTTTGTTTATGCGTGAGTCTTGAGAGGCTTGCAACACTTGTTCTTTCGATTCCTGAGGGAGTTGTAGAACGCCGAACTGCGGTTCACCCAGTTCGTGCCTTCACGTCCATAGGGCGTGATTGCGTGGGTTGTTTCGTCGGTACGTGGAAGGGTGATTGTCTCGGTAGTTCGTCGCGTGGACAGCCTCGCGGTGCACTGCCTCTTCACCAGGTCACGCAGCGACAAGTTATCAAGTTCGCGGATCCTACGAGAAGATCGGGCCACACAACTTGCTACACGCGTTGCATAGGCGTGTGCATATCAGGTTCTGAACTAGGGTAGAAAACATGATGAACCTAGTAATCACATAATCTACATGATGTTATGACCCTTGTAGCACCCCTTTAATATAAACCTAGGATTAGTAAGTGAATAGGTGTAGTCCTTTAAATAAAATCAACATGGGTTAGATTATACTAGTTTAAATATACCCTTGCAAGATTAGATGTTATGGTGTACTGATTGTTTGATGGCTCTTATGGTTCTTTGATTGTGTGATTTTAGGATAGAAGGATCTAGCCAACTATATTTACTTAGCGTTAACGCTAAAGTTTCATGCTTGCTATCCATGTGAGAAAATAGAATGTGAAAACTAGAAAAGTATACATAATAACAAAAAGAAAAATAAGATGATTTATCCCCCTTATCTAATAGTAGAAACTCCATCTTTGCCCTTTAGTCATCAGATGACCAACACTCGACCAATGGAGGCGATCCTTTCCGCTACCGCTGCCACCAGAGGACAATAGTCCCAAGGGAATCCACCCAATCCTACTCAGCCTAATCCAATTCACTCGGATCCCAGGAGAGGCTGCTGGAAGTCAAGGAGATGAACATGAAGAGCAACGTGCTGAGCCTACCATGACCCAACTAGTAGCAATGCAAAACCGACTTTTTGAAAGGATGGTTCAGATTACTGACAACCTTAGTGCAGCATCCATCCAGAACACGGGACAAATCCAATCCAAGTTAGGAGAAGTGCAGCACACACATCCGCCGAATTTTTCCTCGGTAGCTAATCCTTTGGACGCTGATAATTGGCTCCGTGATATCGAAGGCAAGCTGAACCTTTGCCGCTGCAATGATGAAGAGAAGGCTGCCTACGTTGCCTACTACCTCCAAGGTGCAGTTGCTGCTTGGTGGGAAAGCTTGAAAGCTATACTTCTTCGTGGCGAACCTATCACTTGGAATGTCTTTAAGGATGCATTCCGCACCGCTCATATTCCAGAAGGTATCATGGAAATCAAGAGGAAGGAATTCTACAACCTGAAGCAAAACAATCTGTCCATCATGGATTTTCTACACAAATTCAATTATCTTTCTCGGTATATGGCTGATGAAGTACCAAATGAAACATGAAGGGTAACTCTTTGCCGGGAACGCTTGAACCCAGAAATGAGGCATGCACTCTCAGCTCATGACATCCTCAACATGAAGTCCTTTCTAGACAAAGCACTCAAAGTGGAAGAAAGTTCTAAGGAAGTGGTCGAGAACCGTAAACACAAATGGATGGCTCAGAAATATGTTGGCAGTAGTTCATCTCGACCCTGCACTTGGCAGCCCACTGGCACTGGTCCAATGGCGCCACCACCACCAAGGCCACAGGTGCAAGCCCCACGTCCTCAACCAGCTGCGTTTCCACCATACAACCATGTGCCACAACAGTTCGGTGTTTAGAACCGGGCAGCGAATGTCAACTGCTTCAACTGTGGTGTATTGGGCCACTACTCCAGCAATTGCCCACACCCGAAGAGGCATGACACAAGCACCTCAGCCCCATGTCATCCAGCAGACACCGCATGCCCCAGGAGGGCAGCAAGGAAGCCAAAATGGCCCCTAGCCGAACCAAGGTGTATCTCACGACCGTCTTAATCACGCAACCGTAGAAGACGCCGACAACGCACCCGATGTGGTGTTGGGTAAGTTCATTGTTCATTCAACCCTACGTTGGTTTTATTTGATTCCGAAGAATTCCATTCATTCATATCCACTAAGTTTGTTAAGCAAGAAAACATCATCCTCCATATGCTAGAGAAAGCCATGTTAATTCAATCACCCGGAACCACCATATTAACTAAGCAACTATGCAAAGGAGTAAAAATCATTATCAATGGAGTAGACTTTGAAGCCGACCTCATCCAAGTAAACCCACTGGTTTAGATGTCATCCTTAGTATGGATTGGCTATCCAAATATAAGGGAAATATCAACTGTGCAAGCATAATGATCTCTCTTGTCAATGCTGATGGAGTTCATGTTAGATTTACATCTGATAAGGTTGCAACCTCCCAGCCCTCACTTCATTCCCTTTCTGTCCCGGAATTGAACTCAGTACCAATCGTATGTGAATATCCTGATGTATTCCCTGATGAGTTGCCAGGTAAGCCACCTGATCGCGACATTGAGTTTGTGATCGACTTACTTCCTGGCACTGCTCCTATCTCCAAAAGACCCTGTCGTATGACTCCAAATGATTTGGTAGAACTCAAGAAGCAACTCAATGAGCAACTAGAAAAAGGATTCATCTGTCTTAGCTCATCTCCATGGGGTTGCCCAGTGTTGTTCATACCAAAAAAGACGGTACCACACATATGTGTGTGGATTATTGGCCTTTGAATGAAGTCGCCATCAAGAACAAATATTCTCTTCCAAGAATAGATGACCTAGTTGATCAAATGACTGGTGCCCAAATCTTTTCTAAGATTGACCTAAGACTAGGTTATTTTCAACCCAAAATCAGACCGGAGGGCATCCCAAAAACTGCTTTCACCACCCGCTATGGTTTATTCGAGTATACCATGGTTTCTTTCGGACTAACCAATGCTCCTGCCACTTTTATGAACCTCGTGAACAAGATATTCATGGAGTATTTGGACTAGTTCGGGGTGGTATTCATCGACGATATTCTCATCTACTCCAAGAATGAAGAAGAGCATGCTCAACACTTGCGCATTGTGCTTGACAAGCTTCGCGAACATCGGTTATATGCGAAGTTCTCCAAATGTGAATTTTGGTTGAAGGAAGTTGTCTTCTTGGGCCATGTTCTTTCCAAATGAGGTGTTGCCATAGATCCAAGCAATGTGAAAAATGTTCTCGCTTGGAATCAACCTCAATCTATTCTGGAGGTCCGAAGTTTCCTCGGTCTAGCCGGATATTATTGCCGGTTTATCGAGAACTTCTCCAAAATTGCTCGACCAATGACTCAGCTTCTAAAAAAGGAGCAAAAGTTTGAATGGTCAGCAGCTTGTGAAGCAAGCTATCAAGAATTGAGGAAATGGCTCACAACAACCCCAGTGCTTGTGTTGCCTAACATTCATAAAGCTTCGACGTCTATTGTGATGCATCTCACCATGGGCTTGGATGTGTGTTGATGCAAGAGAGAAAAGTTGTGGTTTATGCTTCACGACAATTACGGCCTCATGAAGTCAATTATTCAACTCATGACTTTGAATTGGCAGCTGTGGTTCATGCCCTTAAAATATGGCGTCATTATCTGATTGGTAACCAGTGCGAAATATACACTGATCACAAGAGCTTGAAGTACTTCTCCCAGCCAGATCTGAATCTTGGACAAAGTCGATGGCTTGAACTCATCAAAGATTATGATCTTCATATTCACTATCATCCTAAAAAGGCAAATGTTGTTGCCGATTCCCTCAGTCGAAAACTTCACCATATCACTGTTATTTTATCAGCCAAACAACCGGAGTTGCACGAAGAATTGCAAAGACTCAACCTGGAAATGGTTAAGGATGGTTTTGTTGCAGCCTTAGCACTGCAACCAACTCTTCGGTCCCAAATCAAAGATGCTCAGGTCACCGACAAGAGAGTGGTTGAAATTAAGTCTCAAATCGAAGAGGATTTAACTTCCAATTTCTCCAAGAATCCCTATGGAATAATCATGCATGGACAGCAACTCTATGTCCTAGATGACCACAAGATTAGAGAGCTTATTCTTAAGGAAGCCCATGAATCACCCGTATCCATCCATCCTGGTTGTTCCAAGATGCATCAAGATTTCCGTACACAATATTAGTGGCCTCGCATAAGGCAGGAATTGCCGCCAATGTTGCCATTTGTGATGTGTGTCCACACATCAAGGCAGAACACTAGTGACCCACAAGATTGCTCCAACATCTAAAAGTTCCTGAATGGAAGTTTGATGAAGTTGGAATGGACTTTATCACTGGTCTACCGAAGACTCCAAATGGACATGACTCTATATGGGTTATTGTCGACTGCTTGACTAAGGTAGCCAATTTCATTCCAATATGTGTGACATATAGTGGAGCAAAACTTGTTGAGCTCTACATGACTCACATCGTTCGTCTACATGGAGTACCAAAAGTCATTATTTCAGACGTGGCCCTCAATTCACTTCAAGATTTTGGGAGAACTTACATGACCTTCTCGGAACTAAGCTATTCTTCAGCACAACCTTTCACCCTCAAACCAGAGGCCAAACTGAATGTACAAATCAAATATTGGAGGATATGCATAGAGCTTGTGTGCTGACTTATGGCACGAACTGGGAAAAGTGCTTAGCGTTCGCTGAGTTTTCCTACAACAACGGCTATCAAGCAAGTCTCCAAATGTCTCCTTTCGAAGCCCTGTATGGAAGAAAATGTAGAACTCCTATGTTCTGGTCTGAAGTAGGCAAAAGACAATTCTTTGACCAACCATCATCAATGAAGCCCAACAGAATGTTGATCTAATTCAGAAACGACTCAAAGAAGCGTAATCACGCCAAAAGAGCTATGCTGATCGTCGTCGCGGTGAGCCAAGTTTCGAAGCGGGTGACTTCATCTATCTCAAAGTGTCACCATTGCGAGGTACCCAATGTTTTCAAGTACATGGCAAATTGGCCATTCGATATATCGGTCCCTATCGAATCCTTGCACAAAGAGGAGAAGTGGCATACCAATTGGAATTGCCACCACAACTTTTAGATGTGACATTGTATTCCATGTATCTCAACTCAAAGAAGTGTCTCAGAGTACCTACAGAACTCATCCCAGTTTAACACATCAACCTTCGACCAAATCTTTCTTACCAAGAGTATCCGATTCGTATCCTCGAAGAAGCTAAGCATCATACCCGCAATCGAACTATCAAAATGCTTAAAGTTCAGTGGAGTAACCATACCGCTGATGAGGCCACTTGGGAGCTAGAGGATTGTCTTAGAACCGACTTCTCGAGTTTCTTCACCTAGGCTTAGCGAATCGTGGACAAGATTCAATTTAAGGGGGATAGGTCTGTAATGAACCAAAATTGAAATAAATTCAAAATGAATATAATAAATTGGTCAACAAATATCCTATGTGCTAAATTTTATTGTTTTTGGATTTTCCTTGCATACCATATTTGCATTTGTTAATTAAATGTGGAACAATAGAGTGTCAAATAAATGTTGAATAAATCTTTGGAAAAGTTGAAAAGCACTTTGAGTAATGTTTTGTAAAAATCTCACAAGTTTGTTACTTAATTTTGAATATCTTATGTCAAAAACTTTCAAAATAATTTTCAACTTTAAATAAACAGTAAACTTCTCTGAATTTTCAAAAATAATCTACACATGAGAAAAATCCCAAAATTGCACCAAATGTAAATCCTGTCCACATATTCCCAAAATGCACAAAATTATAAGCACCAGCGCACGAAAAATAAATTCAACAAAGTCTCAGCCAATTTTAAAATTTCAGGGAAAATTCCCTCTCTTTCTCTCCCTTTCTCTTTTCTCTCTCTGACCAGTGGGCCCAAAAGCACCCCCAACCCCACCTGCAGCCACCCATCCTTCTCACTCATTCTCCTTCTCCCTCCCTCGGGCATTTTGTCGAACACTTGGCGCGCAACCCCGAGGCACCGCGACACGCCAAGCCATGGACGCTGCCCGACAGTGCCAATCTCCGTGCCAACCCCCGCACCTGGCAAAGCCGAACCCGCCGCCTGCCTGCACCAACTCGCCTCCTCCACTCTGCCACACTAGCCTGCAAAGCCGGCCTCGCCGTGCACGCACCACGCCGTGGTGAATCGGATGTCCTGCGCTCTGCTCCAGCGTGCCGATCGTGACGAGATGAGATGAGCCGACCGCCTCTGCCTCCCTCTACCAAAATCCGACCTCACTAGCTTTCCCTCTGCCCACTACGCCGTGTCTTCCGCCGACGCCCTGGCACGAGACGATAGACGCGAGGCGACTACCGCGCCGTGACAGAGCTGCTCGGGCTCGAGCGTCTATCCCCACTCTCTATAAAACGAACCTAAGCTCGTCAGCCATCTGCTCACACCGCCCTCGTTCTCCCCCAGCCAAACCTGAAGGCCGAGCCCCTCTGCCTCACCGAGAACGGCAACGCCGCCGCTGTCTCTGCCCCGGACCGAAGCAAGCAGCCGCCGCTGGGCCGAGCTCATCCTCCTCCATGGTGAGTCTTGGACCAAGCCGTCTCACCAGAGACCTTTACCTCCACCAATTTCAGGCCGCCGCCGCCGGAGAGAGGTCGCTGCCATCGCCATTCACCGCTACCTCGGGATCCCGATGCCCCGTCGCCTTGGACCGCCTCCGCCCAAATCGACCACGGGGTAAGACTCCTACTAGTCCCTAGAGCTTCCCCTAGCGTTTAATTGACATGCCACCGCCTGTGGCTCCCCGGCCGCCGCCATTCTGAACCGTCGCCGCCGGCCGTCCCTGCCACTGTACCACCGCCAGTGCCATGGGAAAGGACCGCTAGGACCCCCTCTAGCCTTCTCTAGCCCAGCCTGATCCCACCGCCGCCTCCCTCGCTGCCGGCGAGCTCCACAGAGCTGCCTAGCCGCTCTCCCCTTTCCTCTCTCGCTAACGAGCGGGCCTTGCTTGTCAGTTGTCAGGTGGTCAGGAGGTAGAAGACAGGGACCTCTTCATGATTTGCTAAAAACCTAGGGCTCGAGTTATAAGAACCCAGTCACTGACTTGTGGCCCCTCTGTTTTAAATTAAATGGAATCCAAAAATACATTTTTTTTTCCTCAGAAAAGCGTATTTCCTCTTTAGGGTTTTGGCCGAAAAGCCAAAATGCGCCTTCGCCCTTGGAAGACGTATTTTTGCAGTGTGCAACCGTTCTTTAAATAAAAGAATCTGAGAAAATGATTTTCGAGAATTATTTTTGTAAAAAAAAGAAAAAAAATAGAAATTCATTTTAACGCCGATTGAGGTGAACCAAATTTTTTTAGATTCATAATAATTTTCTCTTTGATATTGTACACTCAAACTTGGCACCACTATTCTGAAAAAATTCACAAAATTCAAATTTTGAATGGTAACTTTTCCTTATCACATGCAAATCTTTAAAATACTATAACTCACTCATACGACATCGGATTTAGGTGATTCTTTCTTGTAAATTCATCTAAAATTAACCTCTACGAACTGTATATTTTCATGCCTGATGTTGCATACTTTATTTTGGAGTTTTATTGGATGTTCATTTAAATATACGTTTAAATTTAATTATTTAAAGAACGACTTGGTTGTTGCCGTTGACGAGAGTGTCCCCGACTAGGAAATATTTGAGGAACCACCTGAGCAAGGCAAGTCATATTCAAGCCTCCTTTGATCATGTTGAATCTTATATTTTCGCAAATGCTTTATTATTTATAAATTGCATGTGATGATTTATAAAATGTGGGTATTAGTAGAAATGTCCTAATTGCTGCATTACATACCTTGTCAATTTTATTCCCTCACTGTTGTTCCTAGGTTATGGGACTGTACTTTCTATGTGAGAACACCATGGGACTTGTACCGTGATTTACAACTCGTCATGTCAACGCTAACTATTGGAGTGGTAGGATCTCAAATAAAACCAAATAAATACCATAACCACCACACATCAAAGCAGATTTGATATCGCGACTAACAAATACGACACAAACTCAAAGTATCGGACTCGAAACAAATAAGATACTCGACAAAATAGCCTTGCCATTCCTCCCCGAGGTATGCCCATCAACCACTCAATGGTGGCGACCAAGTGACTATATACCACAGAGGACTCGAACCCAACCGGCTATTAAGCAAACATCTCAATTGGTCCAAGCCCATACTCATGCTTAGCTAGTCCCCAGGAAAAGTGACTAGCCTTACACTTTCATCAAAGCATTTAACATCAACAATATAGGGAATACGAATAAATAAACTAGATTACAACTAATTTATTACATAGGCCCACAGGCTAGATAGGGCTCAGATTGCATGTCTACCCAACCACACAAGCGAACCGACTAGGGGTTGGCCCCTAGTTAGAACCATCATGAAAACAGCGAGTCCCGCGGAGCACTCAACCTAAGCAACACCTTACCTACAACAAGTCTAAAACAACAACATAAAAATATAGCAAGAGTCAGTATATTATTGAAATAATGTATTGGTAAGGACAAACCTAACATACTACATGCAAGCTTATATCAAAGGAGGCTTTGTGGTCTCATTTTCAGCATAAAGCAAGTTTTAATTCCCAAGGTTTTGCTATGGTACTTTGTAAAGCATTTAAAAATATGTACATAATGTAAATCATAGTAATCATCAACAAATCATAATATCTCTCTTACTCCATCATAACCATTATCATAAGCTCATATATATCATAAATAAACCATTTCACATCCCATTTTCACAAGGCACATTTAGAAAAGATAAAACTATACTCATGACACTTCATCATGCCGCTCTTGACCGTGAGCACAGCTAATCGATTAGTTTTGATTCTGCAGAATTTATATATCTTTACCCACATGATGTGAATCCTCTAGTTTGTCTTGTCCTCACGACGTAGTACCACACTCTACACATTGAGTGCGGTCTAGAGGTCACAACAAAGCCGTTACATTGCCTACTGTCTAACCTTGCACCAGCACGATATGTGTAAACCTCACACCTGGGCGCTATCGCAGTGCCGTTAGGATGGTGAGCCCCGCCATGCCTAATGCCATAGCAGGAAATAACACTAGTATCATGGCAGTCTTTTCCTCTACGATGTTGGATATACTTAGATGCCCATATCGTGGGTGAACAATTGTTTCCACATGGGTAGTTCCTATGAACCATCGCTCAGACTAGTTCTTACTACTTTGGCCTACCAGGATGCAAGGCTAGACAAATAAACAACTTAATAGGCTAAAGCGGTCCCATAACCAACACATGTGGTTTGTACTTTATACATTAGTTGGTGACATAGAGTTCGATCCTTAACTGACTCAGGCAAACACTTCCCCTATCGGTACACAACTACCACAATATGCGTACCACTTGCCGCCCGAGTCTAAAACAAGTTTTCATCATTTTATTTCACAAATAACCAGATAATACACCTTTGTCTAGAAGTATTAAAATGCCTATTTTAACAAGTATAAAGTGTCCATAACGTTTAATTGTATATTTCTAAGCATGGCTAAGCATTTGGAGGCATAATAAGAAAGTATATACCCATTTGAGCACTTGGAAAGTACTCTAATCCATTCTAAGGTTTCAAACAATAGGTAATTCAAGTTTCAAGGTGGAACATGCAGCAAATAGATCATAGCTACCATTTAACCATATTTCAATTATCGATAGATTTAAATATGCATGCAATTTGCAAACAACACATTTCATTCCCCAAAACATAGGATTCAATTTGTTCAAGGAACAGGGGAAAATACATGCCTTACTCTTGACCAACCTGTGCATCAACTATAATCACTCCTTCACCAATCATGAACTCGTTATCTAGACAGTTTAACGTACGAGCAAATAAATACCAAATAATGCGAAAAGTACAGCTGCTCTACTATGTATGCAATTCACACAGTGGATAGGTACTGATTTTATATGATTTATGGTGAAGGAATTTCTATTTTATCATTTTACATTTGGGATATATGGATTTTAGAAGTTATATACGTGATTACGGCATTTATACGTGTACTTTAATTATACTTGAAACTTGGGAGGTAGTTTTGTCAAATTGAGCTTTACAGTATATTAAGTATAGCTTAGGATGAATTGTGGTGAAAGAATTTCAATTTTATGATTTAGAATGTACAAGTTATAGGTGTTTGAAGTTTAAATACGGTAGAATACGTTATTTATACATCATGTATATTTGGAGGTATTCTCTGTGGTGATTTTGACCAAGTTTTACATAACAGTGGTAAAGAGTACAATTTGATGAGTTCAACAAATAATATTTCACTTTATTTGGAGTTAGGATGAATTTTCTATTAATTTTAGAATTTATTATACATTCTATGTACTATTCAAGGTATTTATACTTTACGCTTATTTTTAGATGTGTTCTCTGTACTGGTTGTGTCAAATTTTAATCTACAAAAACAAAGTGCATATTTTTCTAAGCCCAACAAATCTGAATTTCTTATGAATTTTACAAATTAAAGTCTATTTTGTGTTATATAAAATTTTGTGTTCTATGTTTTAGTTTGTAGAAATAAATTTCACAATTTTGTGGTTTTAACAAATTTTGTTTCATTCAACTTGGAGTTAAAGTGAATTAGTTATGCATTTTGAAGTTAAAACTATTTCTCAGTTGAATGGAAAAGCCCTTAATCATTTTTATGTATTTTTCAGAATTTTAATTTAGCCGGGCCCAAGTGTAACTAACTGCAATCTTGCGAAAAGGCCCCTCGGGTTACTAGGAATAGAACCCGCACTCCCCCCATGTGGTTAAACACAATTTCTAAGGAGTCCTCATTGTTTTCTTTATTTACGGTTTGGTTCTTGACCCACATGTCATGCACTGTGGATTTTACAATCTAGTACCTAATCTTCTGATTATTCTAAAAATGAAGTCCCCGCGCCTGGACAGAGTAAGCTATCCATGGCTAGAGCTCATTCTTGGCCTCGCCGACAGCGAACAGCGAGGAATCTCGCGATGCGGCCAAAACAAAAGTTGTAGAGAATCTCGATGCAGACCCATGGGTGCTTATTTCATGGCTGGAGGTGGCCGAGGCTAGTGGCAGCGGTGGTGTGAGCGGCAGCCGGTTTGGGTGGTCGATGCATGTCATGATATGGCTTGGATCTAACCTACCTGAAGCATGCATGCAAGTCTAAGGACTACTAGGAGGCTTACCAGGGGTGCAGCAAGGGATGGTGAGCGTGGGACAGTAACGGCCTTGGTGTCCACGGCTTGGCAGCGGCACGAACTCCGGGTGAATGGCGACAACATGTTCCGGGCAACGAAATCCCAATACAAGATGTGCATGAGATAGAACGTGGCATGAAGAGTCTTTTGGCACAAGGAAATGTGCTAGAGCTTACCAGGTAAGGAGTAACAGCGATAGCAACACCCGGTCGGAGCCGAAGATGACGGTGGCCAATCTCCACACTTGGGGCTTGGCTTGGGCTGTTTCTTAGGGCATCTTGGATCTAGTGAGGAGTCGGGCTCAGTAGCATGGTGGCTTGGCCGGAGATGGCCCGAGGCAGCCGAAACAGCAGGTCGATGCAGGCGGCGATGCCATGGCCGTGCTCCAGAGGTGGAGGTGGTGACTGTGGAGACGGCCGGCACGACCTGGGAGGGAGATGGCAAAAATGGGTCAGGCGAGGTGAGAGGATCACTTTCCAGGACATAGCTTGCTGGGAAGCTCACCAGCACAATGGCTATGGCGATCGAACACCTTCTGGCGCAGGGGAAGACGGCTCTGTTGCCCGCTATCCAGTGGCGTTTTCACCGTGGTTAGGTATGGAACATGACGAGGGAGTGAAAGAGAGGATGTTGGCGAGGTGAGGGGGTGAAAAGGGTGAAGTTTCTCTTGAGGCTGTCGGTGGGGATGAGCTGGAGTCGGCTGGGGGGGCGTTGGCGACGCGTGGAGTGGTCGTGGCAGCAGTTCCCTGCCACGGTCGGGGAGCTGGCGGTGTGCTGTCAATGACAGGTGGGGTCCACGGCTACTGGAGCCCACCAGTCAGAGAGAGAGCTAGGGAAACAAGCCTAGGAGCCAAGTCTGGAGCTATGCAATGATGCTGTCTTCTCATGCAAGATTGAGAGGTTTAAAGGGTGGAATAAATTCCAGGAAAATTAGGGTGGTTAGCCAATGTTATGCTCAAAGCATTGATCCAATTGGATTTGGCTTAGAGGTTTAGGTCAAGTTAGGGTAAATTTCCAAAGTTGGCTGATTAACAAGATTGACAGAACTAAATTGTGTGCAGGGGTTTCGCAGGGCTTTAGTTGTGAATTGGGCTTAGGGAAAATTACTGGTGACAAAGGGTACATAGGGCAACAAACTAGTGGAGTCTCACTGAATGATAGGCTATGGATTTTATTTGGTGAAATTACAAAGTTAGCTAAATTACACAGTTTCAGCACTCCAAAATTTGGTTGTCCTAATGGCTGAATTCTTTCAGTTTTGAATACTTGATCCAGTTAGGTTCCCTTGAGGTATAAATTATGGTAAAATTCCTATGAATAGAGAGATGTATGTTTTATCTCCTGTAAAATTTGCATACCTAGATTAGTAATGGTTTAATTTGGGTAAAATTGTGAAGGAGGCTTCAGAACACTGTTTTTCTGCACTAAAGTGATTAATTAGGGATTATTGTCACCACTATTTTATATGTTTAACTTTTGAATTAAATTAGGCCCAATTTACTGTGAATACCTGGATACTTTATTGACATTATGGCAGAGATACAAACCTAGAAACCTTAGGATTATTTATAGGGGATTTTGTAAATGTGGCTATTTTTCAATGTGTTCTATTAATGGTTAATATTTAGGATTCTCTTTGCATGCATCATTTCATGTGGAATTCTTGTGATCCAAGGTTGGGTAAAATTACTGTGAGTAGACCACATTAGGTATAGCATTCTTGATAGGTTTTCATGGCAAGATAATTTAGGGATTTACGGTGGTGAAAATATGAACTAGGTGACTTGTCATTACTAGTTCCCATATTAGGTTAATTTGAGTGAATTTATTAAAACACTAGACCTAGTGATAAAATTACACAAACATTATTGTGACATGTGTGTGATGCGTAGCACTTGTGAGAATTTCCTCAAGACTTTATGTTGCACTAATTATTTTTACTATTTCCCTATAGTCACTCAAATGCACATGAACCTATAGTGAAAATGCACTTAAAATCGAAAAACAATGGAAATAAATCATGCACACCCAAGGATGGTATTTTATTTATCTGCACTTCTTGTTGCTTGACTTTGAATTATATCACTTTGGGTTGGTTACACCTTTATTTTAGTAGACTAGTTGTTAGGATTTCTATTTGCCAAATTTCTAATTATAAAAGGATTTAACTTATACAAGGAAAACCTAAAACACTTCAAGACAAACAATGGCATCCAAGGTTAAGCACACATGGTTCATCACATTCACTTTTTGAGATTTCCAAACTTTTACCTTGAGTCTGTTTTACCAATTTAAGTTCTTGGAGTGGATTTAAATTGTGATTCATAGTTGGACCATTTGTTGCCATTTTAAGTTGTGCCTAATTAGTTTAACAACTTGCAACCTAAGGTTACAGAGTCATCGTTTGTATCCCATAGGGTTGTTCATATTTTGAATCCTGGGTGGCTTTGGTTTCAAGGAGAAGTAAAATATATCTTACTAGTTAAATTTTGAATTTAATGTCGTCTGAGTTAATCTTAGCAGATTGTTCTGAGGATTTTAGGAAATTTTCGATGGCTATTTTTTTTGGTGTTACAATTGATACCATCTAGCCTTGGTTCAAAATTGTTCCGATTATTTTATTTTAGCTTGTGTGTATAGAGAAATAACAAAACACGTTTTATCTTTTCTAGAAAATCTGGAATTCCCATAGTTAGATTTTTGGGTCTGTTATAGCTCTACCCTCCTTAAAATGAATCTCGTCCCCAAGATTCCATGCCTCACATAGGTGATATGGGACTTCTGGTCCGGTGTAGCTATGTTTTATTACTTCGACTTGGTTCCTATAACTTGTGAAGGAACTAAAACTAAGCTACAAGTTCTCAGGGATGGTTGCCTTGACACTCATGGAATTTTAACTAGGATGATATTAAGCTCTCACTGGACAAAGTTTATTTATGGGTACGCTATTCTAGTGGCTTGCCTAAGGTTTTGTACAAGGGGGCCACTGATTGCATTGATACTTTCTACGAGGCCAACATAGGGTTATTCTCTAATGCCTATAGCTAGGAGGGCATCTAGAGTTCCTTCTCCATAGGTGTTGGGTCATAGGTCGGCATGTGCTACAATACTTCACACCGGGATGCATATATGAATAATATGATGCGATGATGTCATGTATGAGTGCAATGAGGCGATATGCGCATGAGATGGTGCAATGATGGTATGGTGTATTGCACAAATGCCTTTAGGATGGGTTTTGTGCCATCTAAACTGTAACGTCCCGCTTTCAGCGAGACGTTAAAAGATATTTCGCTAAAATCTACCTGTGAAAATTTCGATATTGTGTGCTGTGTTATATGTTGTGCCATGGATCTCAATTTGCTTCCCCGTCCTTGATCTCGTAATCCCTCCACTCAAAATCCTCCATTCCAAAATAATTCGAATCGCCGCTATCGAACTCCTCCCCAAAACCCTAACAACGAGATCCCGATCTCCTCCTCCAGAAATCTTCATTTCGATATCCGAACCGATGTGCCAACATCTTTGATTCGATTTTCGTTCCGGAGACCCGATGTCAAAACCCCGAACATTTCCCTCTTTCGAATCCCCGTTGAATCTCCCCGAAAATCCCCTTGTTTTCTCCTCCCTTGAATGCCTGAAAAACTCCAAGTTAAATATACGGCTCGAGCGTCGAGTACCTGTTCGAACCCTCCCTCTCAACTCCATCAACCTATGTACCTGTATATAAATACCACTATATATATGTGTAAATACATATGCATATATCCACCCAAATACGTCTCGCTTACATCCAGAGTCCCATGAAAAATTCCTCCAAAAGCTCCCTAGAGCATTCCCCCAAAAATGATTCGGATTAAATATTGCAATTCAAATTTAATCCTCCCTTTGGCTCCTCCCTACAAAAAAGGAAAATCCTCGGAAAAGATTCAATTCCAAAAATGAACGAAATATCCTTGGTTTTCCATCTCCTTGTATTCCTTGAATTTATTGGAGTTCAAATACAATTTCTAAAATTCAAATCCCTGTTGGAAAGCCTCCAAAAGGCCCCAAATAAATCCTGGAGAAAAAGAAAAGGGGCTCCTGTTCATTCCTGGGCCGCATCCCCTCAATCCAGGCCCAGCTCGCCTCAGCTCTGTGGTGGCTCGCACCAGCCGATCTCTGTCGCGTGTCCCTGGTGCGCGCACCCGCCGTTGATCTCCTCTCCGTTGTGCGCATCGCGCGCAACCGGATCTCGCCACGTGCCCGTGCCCTCGCTCGACAGCCGTCCGATCTCCCTAGTGGACGTGCACGCGCCCGTACTCTGGATTCGTGCCGCGGGTCCCCTCACACCCCGTGAGCCGTCGACCCCCGGCCCTGTTCATCTTCTTTCCCGATTCCCCTCCCGGTTCACCCAATCAAGACCGAGAGCCGTTCGGCTCAATGCCGCCCCGGCCGCTGCGTCACCCCGGCCTGGCTGCGAACCGCCGCAAGATGCCAAGAGGAGGACAGACACGGTCCGCCCTCACCACCCATGCCGTTCCGCTTTTCCCCCTCCGCTTTAGCTCCTTTTTCTATCCACCCGACCGGGCCAGTCAAAAGGCGGCGCCGCTCGCATCACCGCCGCCCCCACCTTGACCACCACGGTCGTCTACGTCCACGCCCGTGCCGTTTTCCCCCTCATGAATTCCAAGCATCGCCGTCGGATAGACCGACTACCGCGCTCCGTGCAATCCCAACTGCCCAATCGAATCTGCCGCCGCTTGCAAATTTTTCGCCACGGCGCCATTTTCTCCCACTTCTCTTTCCTCCATGATTGGAGCCTGAGCTGAGCTCCTCCGCACCCTATAAATACCCCCGAGGCCCCTCTTTCCCCCTTCTCTCAGTTCTACCTCTTGGGTGACGATCCGCTGCGTCGTCTTCATTGAGATCGGCCGCCCCCGCCGCCGATCAACCACGCCAATGTGTCGCCCTCGCCGACGAGCTTCGGAAGCAGCATGGTCCCATAAGCGCAACATACCGAGAACCCCCGCACCGTGGTCTCTACCTTCCCCGGCCCCCAAATCCTCCCTCTCCTCGGCACTGAGCCGCCGCTCCCGTCTGCCACCTCAGTGAGCTCCTCCGCCGTTTTTCCCTTGTGCAACCCTCTCTGGATGTCTCCTCCGCACGCCACTCACCCCCCAGCCCTCCTTGGCTCGCCTCCGAGAGCCGCCATGGCCATCGTCGTCATCGTCTACCTTGTTATCTCTCCGCCGTCACGGCATTTTCGCCGTCGGCCGCCGTCGAGGAGCCTCTCGCGGATCCGAGCTGCTCAAGATGTTCGCCGCATTCTTCTCTTTCCGCAGGCGCAGCCATTTGCCGCCAAATGATGTCGCTTGCCGGAGTTGCTCTCCGTCGCCGTGCGCTATCGATTTCGCTTGCCATGGGTCTCTACTCGTCGCCCCTGCCCAGTGGCCCCGCCTGGACAGCTACGGCCGCACCCGAGCCGTGCACACGAACTCCCTGGCCGCTGCCGCAGTTGCTTGGGCCCTCTACCCCTCTGCCGCGGTAGACCGCGCCCATACACCGCAGTCACTGACTTGTGGGCCCATGACCTCCCGGTGCACGTACACCGCCCCCGTGCACCCTACTCCCTCTGGCTCCCTCTGCTCCGTGGGCCATGCCTGCCAGTGGGCCCCGGCGGTCAATGACTAGCTGAGACTCTAGGGAATATTCCCTTGAATATTCTCCTCTGAAAATTAATTAATTCCAATTTCTCAGTTATCCAGAAATTCTATAAACCTTCAGAAATTCATATCTTTTCATCCGTCCATCCGATTGACTCCGTTCCATTTCCAAAAATTTTCTAAAATTTAGATCTATCTAATGGCACTATTATTAACACTAAATAAGATCTTTTTACTGGTCTTTCTGTAGATTTTTGTGTGTTTACGCATAGTAATGGTCACCGGAAATTTCGTTTTGGAGCGGATTTCGCGATGATTTCTCAAAGACCAGTGAAGACTTAGAGCAAGGCAAGTCACCTTTGAACATCATGAACCCATAATTTCAGAACTAAGTATTTTATTTGCCAAATCGCATAAATTAGGTTACATTGTTATGATTTCTCGGCCATGGTCGCAAGACGACCAGCGGGCCGCCAACCCATTTGCTACATGCCTTCCTTGATTGATTGTGATTCCCTTATACCTCCTTATCACCTTCCTTGATAGATCCCGGTATCCGTGTCAACCGGCATGGTATCGGTGATCGCCTATCAAATTTAAAAAGGTCTACGATGGGTAAAACTTGGGTTTATGGAACTTTGGAAAACCCAACACCTGGGTCGGCGCCTTGAAAATAAAATGGTTTGTGAAAACCACGGTACAGGGATCGTGCCATCGGGACGAGTCTCCCGCACTGCAGCTAAGGACCGATTCCTCTGGAATTTCATCCGAACATATGGCAGTACAACCACATGGGTGATATGGGATAACTCCTGGCTGAGTAACGAGTCTCCCAGGGACGTCTTGTGTGCCATTGGACTGTGGATCATGCGGGAGGGCATCGGGGGTGCCTCCTAGGTTCCTGGCACAGCATGGTCTGAGGACCTACCCTGTTGTTGGTCTGAGGACCCCTCTAGTTGGCATGTGGTAACCTGGGAGGGTTTGAGAAATGCCTTGTCGCGAGAACCTCTACGTCACCACATCGTACCCAATGCGTGTGATCTGGTGACTAGAGTGAGTCGCGCCGTGTGGGTAAAGTGTACCCCCCCTGCAGAGGTTTAAACTGTTTGAACAGCCGTGCCCACGGTCATAGGCGGATGTGAGGTGATTCCTTTGCGTAGTTTTGTTTGACAACTGCTTGTGAAATGATGTTTACGGATTTGGAATCCGATTTTGGAAAATGTTGAGAAGTGACATGGACGGCAGGGCTGTGGGCCCAATGAGGTTGGATCAGCTGATGGCGCTAGATCCCGGAGGCCAACTCTTGAGAGTTGCGTTGATTCAAATATTGATACAACTCACTCCAATCGGGCGAGACTCACCTCGCCCTGTTTGTTGAGAAGCATACACTAGTGGATTTAAAAAGATTTAAATAAAGTAGATTGCAAAATAACCAGCCCCTCTTTGAAACTTGCAACAACCACCTAAGTTCCCATGTCTTGTTGAGTAGTAAGTACTCACCCTTGCTCTATATATATATAGTTCTCCGCCGGGAGTTGGATGCTAGAGTTGCTGTGAAGAGAAGATTAGGGTTTCGTCCTGGTTCCCAGCCGTTGCCTATGTGTTGGGACTTAGTCCGCTATTCTACTGCTGCCACTGCCTCTGTGTTGTTCGTTGCCGTCTCCGGCTTGCTCCGAAGCTGCAACGTAAGTTAAGGTATATGTCTATTATTTATTTGTTTATCTAAGGTACTGCAATGATGTATTTCTAATTACCGTGGATACCAGCGTTGTGTCCTGGGACTGGTATCTGTATCGCGGTTCCGCGGGAGGGCAATTCACGCTGTTTTTCTGTGGCATGCTCTATTTGGTGCCGTTGTACGATGCTGCCAGATTGGGGCGTGACATAAACTTGGCTACTAAAGCTCTAATTAGCTATCCTATATGTATCTCCCTTGAAATAGGGTAAATGGAAGTGCACTGTAGGTTGCTCGGATATTTCTTACAATGGAACACTATGGCTTCCTCCCAACAATTTTCAAGAGACAATAAACTTTTCCCTTTCTTATAACTGTTTTTTTTACATTAAGGTGTATTGGGTTATCACGGGGTGATATTAGTTTCAACCTAAGGCATTATAAGCTTTTTTTTATCCTTGTTTTAGTAGGGTATGATTAGCCACACGGAAACTGGTTGATGGAAAGCAACCTAAGGGTTCATGTTGGTTATTCCCTTTGTAGTAATATAACATTATCTGAATATCTATTCCAATTCAGAATTTTCGTAGAGATGGGTTTGGTTATCTTAGGTTGATAGAGGTCTAGATTGTCTGTTCTTTGTTACTTGAATCATCACAATCATCGTGTTTATGTTTCTACAAAAGATTTAGGTTTTGCACCAAATTTTAAACTCATCCCTTTTACCTATATTTTGGGTTAAGTTCGATTATTGATTAAGCAACCAAGCAGCCCAAACAACATCCTAGCAAATAACTGACCAATGGGAGCATGCAAGTACTCCTAGGTGTGTACGTGTGTGAGTGCTATTGCCCAGAGATTCTTAGGAAGGTCTATGGGCGTACTAAACCATGTGATGCGTGCTGCTACAAGGCTTTTGTCCTTTAGGCTAAAACATCTTAGTGGTGCATCGAGTGGAGTGCATGTGTCTAGTTGGCTTAATTGTCAAAGTGGCTGGGCACTTAATTCACTTACTAAAAATTTAGCTCGGCTAGGCAATTCTAGATTATGATAGCGTTATGGAATGTCACTTAGGATGGCTTTGGTTCATACTAGGAGGCAAATGAGGACACGGGTAGTTAATGGTACGAACTAAATGCAGTCTATAAGTATATAACAGGTTTAGGTGCACGGGTGTCTAGTACTTGTACTGAGCACTATTGGTCATGGTAGAGGGTGCTACGTGTGTGCAGAGTTACAAATTCTCCACATGGAACATGCTAACATGGTGTGCTACCCTCCTTAAAAAGGTTTTGGTAATTTTTGGCCAATTGGATTTGTCTAGGAAAGGTAGACATCCTAAGTGAGCAAATCTGTACTGTGCACATACCGGCTGAAAACAGAGCATAGTGACCAAGATAGAAAGGTGATTAAATTACAAAAATTTTAGATTCAAGTTCCTGATGAAATGTACTTTGTTGTCACAAAGAATTAGAATTTTAGCACTTGTGGATTTAGGTGGAGAATTCTTGCAAGTTAGGTGATTCAGTCCTGAAACAGACTATTTAGTGGCTTTGTAGAATTTTTATCTCCTATGTTACTGATCCAAAAACCCCAGAAAAACTTATGGAACTTCCTTGATAAGCTTTTAAGCTACTGACCAAAAACCATGATTTTAGCATTTATGGTTTAGGCTACACAAAATTATTAAACAGGCTACCTACAGATTCCAGAACCTGATTATGCATACTAGTTGAATTTTTATACCATGATGCACTTACTCTAAAACTCTATAAAAATTTATGATGCTTACTTGGTGACTCTACAAGCTACTGTCAAAGTTCATATCATTTGGGCAAAGCTGCACAAACCCTACAGAGTCTAAACTAATCGATTAGCCTTGCTCACAGGCATGAGTGACTTGGTGATGTGATACAAGTATATCATTGGTGATTTGCTAAACGATTTATGAAAATTATGGTATGGTGAGAAAATAATGATTTTGCTTAGTGTGGGCTGAGGATGAAATGCTTAATTATTACCATGGAAGGCAAAGGATGATATTATGATTATAATTACGTATTATTACTTATTGTTTTATAAATTCCATTGCAATCTATTATTATTTACTACTATGAATTTAAATTTGCTTTATGCTGAAAATAAGTCCATAAATATAGCCCTCCTTAATCTAAGCATGCAATAGTTATAGGTTTCCCAAGGCTTTGGGTAGGGCTTGTCAATACCTTGTATATTGACCCACCTCTTATTGTTGTTTTAGATATAGATGCAGGTGATGAGATGTCTAGTGACGAGTACTTTGTACCAGGTTTTGGAAGTTTTGAGGATAGTTCTTTCTAAGATGATTTCTAATCAGTTGTCTGTGAGATTTGGAAGATGGATACACCGCAGAACTTATAGATCCAGGCGATCGTGGTCGATGTCAGTGCCATTCAAGCGTACAGGATTGCCACTGCAAATGTTGCCTCCACCGGGGCGTGATGAACAGACCTCGAGGAGGCTCAGTGGTATTGGACGGAGACTGGGGTCGGGAAGTTCAGCAGCTATAGCTGCAATAGAGCATAACAAGAAACAAAACTTAAGAAAAATATTGGCCATGGCAACCCACAAATTGAAAACTGAAGATAGAGAGCAGTTGCTATGAAAATTATCGTGACATATAATTCTTTGGGTTGTTCTGATGGTGTAAACTTCCAACAAAAATCATTTTATACGTCCATTTTATCAAACTACATTACTCCTCAAGAAGGAAGAGCTTACTCCTCAAAAAGGAAGAGCTAAGGAGTGGTCATGTACAGATCAGTGCAAACAGAAGAGCAGATGGAGCAGCCCCATCCAATGCATAGATATGCTAAATGGTCAAGGAGTTTTTTATTTTCAAAGATCCTCACTAACTGCCACAAGGCAAGCATAATTACCACAGAATGACAAATGCATCTTAGGATCATGTGTTTCATACTTTCAGTTAACTGAAATGCCATCTTCAAATCCAGTTAATTATATTCAAATAGTTCTCATTATTATCAAATACTTCACACAACTTGAAAGACGATAAATGACTCATACAACTATTTGGTAATAGCTTGCACACAGTTTAATCTGTATAAAATTAACCATATCATGAACCTGAATTTAGACCACAAACATGTTTTTTTCTTTTACTTTAATAAAACATACTATAGCCATTTAAAATTAAATTGTTCTTTTCTACTATCGGAGCAGCTGTCCAATCAGTATAAGTTAATCAGAACCATCACCATAAGTTAAGTTCATATGTGAGTTTCAGCAAATAGCAGAGCAACAGGAACAAAAAATAATTTTCCACAAATTGAATGTTTGTTGAGTCATCTAAAAAGTTCTGGAAGTATAATTCTTGCCTATTATATGTAGACTGAAGTTCAATGCAATACATTGTAGAAATATTCTAATCATCAATTTGTGGACAGAAATGCATAGTATGATTTCTGGTTCTAGCAGAGGAGTATGGGGAAAATCGAGGAATAGTAATTGCCATGATGTAAAGAAACCAAGCTAACAGATACCATGTAAAAAAATTAAAACCGATATCAAGGAAAAGGGAGAGAGAATAATATTGTTAAAAGATATGCTCCAAGAGCAAAACACTAGAGACTGGAGCTAGCGGGAAGTCATCATGGGCGATGCTAGCATGCCATGTAAACTTGTGAAGGACTTAAGTTTACGGTGTTCGAGATCGCCGGGGGATGTGAGCATGGCCAGATTTATGCTCGATTTTTGTGAAGCAATGTTAGGGCGTAAAAACAGCACCATGCTGGCATGGATTCCTTCTCTGCAGAACTGATACAAGGACTAATTGGATTAGTACCATTGATCTAAGTGTAGT
This sequence comes from Oryza meyeriana var. granulata, assembly GCA_003991445.1. Classification (NCBI taxonomy): domain Eukaryota; kingdom Viridiplantae; phylum Streptophyta; class Magnoliopsida; order Poales; family Poaceae; genus Oryza; species Oryza meyeriana. Next base: position 296,787 of record RYFJ01001803.1, read on the forward strand.
GTATGTGTTAAGAAGGTAATTAATAGCCGTGATCGATATGCACCTCTGGCATTCATGGCTTAATTAAGGCACGATTATGGAAATTGATGTCGCAACCATTGATTAGCTTTGACTAATTAAGTAGGACTGTATGAGGAATCACTACTACAAAACAGCATATTCGTACCACTCTATTAGTATCGGTTAGAAAAAAATCCAATACTGATAGGGGTTTTCTACCCACCCACCCGATCCGCGTCCTTTCAAACTGGCACTAATATGATGGGTCTTATCAGTGCCGGTTCGTAGCTAGAACCAACACTGATGAGTGTCCCATCAGTGCCGGATTGAGCCATGAACCGGCACTGATAAGAATTTTTTGTGGCAAAATTTTCAATTTTTGGGCGAGGTCATCAGTGCCGGTTCTCATGACCTTGATCATATTAGCACCGGTTTTTCATACGAACTTGAATGGAGATAAACTTTATATGAAAATTGTAGCTATTGATGATATTTACAATTTTGTAGTTGACAAATTTTTCATTTGATGTCATTTAAATGCTTAAATATATGTTTTAAATCTCGTATATAAGAGTCAAAAAGAAAAATATCCATAGCCAAACAGAATTGATGTGTAGGTGAGATGGTAAGGATAGGAGCATAAGAGAGGGAGGTTTTAGAGTTCAAATCCAACCATGAAAAGTTTATAACCGTAAATATATGGTTAAGGATGGTAGTAATATACAAAATATATTTTTTTTGTTTTTTCTGTCCCAAATTTTGAATTTGGATCCTACTATTAGTGTCGGTTTATGTGCCGGTTCGTGATGAGGCCTCATCAGTGCTAGTTTTAAAACCAGCACTAATGACCCCTCTCATCAGTGCCCCTTTGGTAGTGCCGATTCAATAACTGGCACTAATGCTCGTTTTGAACCGGTACTAATGACGATTTTTGTTGTAGTAAATGTGGAATACACGCATCGATGACTACTTGGGTGGAATGGGAAGTAGCATGGAGATCTAGACTGGTCTAACTTAGTGACTTGGATGCAGTGGACTCGTTAGACATGCTTGATCCAATGGTCTAACCTAATTAGAGTGATGAGGCTTCACCAGAGAGTAGGAAAACATCATTAACGATAGTAAGTATGGAGAAGTACTAAAGCACACATAGCACGCTAGTTACCTTAAGTAGTGTGCCTCTGATTTCTTCCCCGTGCACCCTCCCCTTCCCGATCTCTCCTATACAGCAGTAATATTTTTACTTCAATGCCTGGCTCATATACTATGAGTATTTCTCTGGATATTCTCTTTCCGGATTCCCTCCTATACTTTTCTAGATCTGGGTACAAAATTGATATTAAGGGTTATGGGTGGCACGGTCCAGTGGAGGGGTGATGGCAAGAGGGTGGCAACATCCACCTCCTCCGCCTCCCCTCGCCGGCGTGGATGAAGCCGTACTAGTGGCCAGGGACGTCTCCACCTAGCATGTGTCTTCATCACCTCTAGACTGGATCGGCAAGAAAGGAGGCGGAGGTTCGTGGCGTCCAGGGAGAGCGCGGTGGAGCAGATCCATAGATGGCTCATCTGCCGAGCGTCCGTGCATCCTTCGAGGGCACCACCTCCTCCACTTTATCCTTGGTAAACCGCCACTTTAGCATCGAGGGTGACTAGCAGCACATCCCGAGAGGAGGTGGCAGCTGGATTAAGGGGGAGGCCATTGTCGACAATGACATCAAGAGGAAGACAGTTCTGGACAACAACGGTGACCTAGGTAAGTGGCAGCGCGTGTCGTTGGCTCCTAGGTCTGTGAGGACTGGGCCACCCGATCCAGCCAGATTTGGTGCATGGAGGCCTCCCCTCCCACTTGGTGATTTCCTCCGGTTGGCCAGACGGCCATGGAAAGGTACCACATTTGGCGCCACCTCAACCCGGCACGGCCGAATTCATCCATCCTGGCACAAGGATATCCATGAGGAGCAGATCGTCTAGAGTGACGACGTCAACCTATAGCTGTCCTAGTCATCGTCCTCGTAGCAGTGCGCCCAGCCGACGAAGGTCAGAATCGTGCCGATTTGGAGCTGCTTCATCGGTTGGCCCATCCATCACCATCCCCTAGGACTCTTCCACCCGGCCTCTGTGTTGCAGTAAGAGGAGACCCCGATGGCGCTGCGTGCCAGAGGCTAGACCTCTCCAGGGTGGTATGGGAATAGGGAGGAGGTTGGCCTCCAGTGGGAGGAACAGGGAGGATGCTGATCGCCGGCAATTTTTTCTCTTTTTAAAACAGGATGTCCTCCTGTGTAATGATTCAATGAAAATAAAACACGGAGTAAAAAAGTTACTTATCACTGTGAAAAAATAAGCAGGATAATTTTTTTTATTTTTTGTTTTTGTGATCGATGGTGCCAATTTAGCAAAGAACGGCGGGCCTGGATAAAACTTTGGCTACAGAAGAATTAGCATACAACAGGACTACAAAAGGATAACATTTTTACTCTGGCAGTCTAGCTACAGGAGGACTAGCATAGAATAGGACTACCATAGGATAAAATTTTTACTCTGACAACAGGATTGTTCAGGGAGGATACAAGTTTTACTTTGGAATCTTTTGTGACCATTGGTGGCAACTAACCATGTAAGGTACTCACATACAAGGGCTGGAGGGGAACATAATCACAGAAGACCGAGGAGTAATTTGTTTACTTGTATGGGGGGTGGGATGTTCACTGCTATACGGATAGGGCAGAGGGGATGGAACAACCAGGTTGGGAGGAAGAAAAAATGGAAAAAGAGGAGGAAGAACGGAAGAAAATAGAAGAACAGGAGGCGACACTGTGAGGCGCATTATGAATTATGTAGCGCGTAGTGTGCTATATAGCATTACCGGTAAGTCTATAGGATTATGAGGATATATATATCCTGTTGAAAAAAAATATGCACTTAGCAAAGTCTTTGATAAAATAAAGGGATCCGTACATGATATCAACTAATCTGTGCATGCCTGCTATTTCTTTGATTTAATGAATTTAGTGATATCTCATATCAGCCCGTGATCATTCATATAGCTCTGTTATTTGGAAGAGATGTATTTCGGAAGGAGGTTTACATGGAGCATAATAACACATCAGTAGTAATTAAGATTATGATGCCGTCTTCTACTTTTGTCAGCAAACCCGATGCTAGCTAGGTTGTCGTTTGCATGTCACTGTTTTGCAATTATGCAGCATGGAGCTCTGTGCTGACCACTTCGATCGGTATTCTTGTCGTTCTGACGAACAAAACAAGCTTCCATTTTCCATGCATTCAGCACATGCACTTTTCTGCCATATTCCGATAACTTTAACATTCACTTTAGTTGTGTACGTAAAACGTCCTATGCTGTGCTCCTGGAGATAAGTCAGTGAGCTGCTAGCTACCATACTCTTGTCTGGTTTCAATTGTATGCAACCAAAATGTACCGAAATCATTTCAATCAGAAATCGTTGGGATCTCTTTATATATAACACTGCAACTAGTCTTGCAGGAATACGTTGTTCTTTAAAGCATATATATGGTGCAGAGCTAAGTCACAGCAGCTGGTGTAATGTCCAATATGACAAACAAAACTATATATGTTGTTAGTCGGAATCCAAAAGATATAGCCATATGTTTCGATATTATATGCACGCAGTACTCAGAGATATTTAAGATCCCATGTCAGTTTTGTTACTTGGATTGGTCATGATGTTGAACGTATTGGAAAGGATCCCACAATAGAAAATTTGTTGGCTAGTGTACCACCCTGCCTCCAATAACTGCCTTAGTCCCTAACTCTTGTTCTCACTTCACGTAAAAGGGTTAACTTAGGGTACCATGATTGGAGAAAAAGACATATAAGCCAGCACTCACCCACCTAAACTTCCAAGGTGGCTTAAACCTACTTCCAAGACGGTTTAGGCCCAACTGGATTATAAACTATTCATTACTACACCATTTCTGGGTCACTTGGGCCTCAACCACACACACCACACCACAATAGGATTCAAACAGGTTGGGGGTACTAGTATTATAGCTTGGACACATTTCAAATATTTCTTCTAGATGGATTACTCAATAAACAATGGTGCTTTTTGAATGCAAACTAGCTGCTCATATATATGATTTTAAAAACCATGTTCTATTTGAATGAAATATAATATACTACAAACGCATTACCAATTATTGTCTTTGATCTGTGAGAGTTAAATTGTGCTATGCAAATTCATTCGACAAAGATACTTCTAAAAGATTGTGTTCGGTAAATGTGCCATTGTATCATTTTCCATATTATTAAATTACAGCCATTCACTTTATCTTGTATATAACATGTCAATGATAATTATTTTTCGTGCACTCACGGTTCTTATCTACTCATGCTATGCAACTTTATTAGGCAAAGGTATTTCTAAAAGAGCGTGTTCGATAAATGCGCCATTCAATCATTTTGTCTTATTGGTGACAAAATTATTATCATTCACTTTATCATGACACGTCAAGAATTATTCCTCATGCCCTTAGGGTTTTGGTCCACTTAGTAATGCGCATTATCTTGATCCACTACGTACACTAGTTGTGGAATTGTTGTCTTCTTTGAACGTCAATAATCATTTTTAGCTATTTTGTAAGGGTACAATTAATACTTATGCTTTACTTCTGAGATTTCCTTTAATTCTTGTTCTTCATTTTGTCCAAATACCATTACTTTCCATAGTTTCATCTTAACTTTCAAACTGAAATCATATGCTCGTATAAAAATCACTAGAGTTTATAATTGTAGGATCGAACACAAGAACCAAGCCTTTCAGAGCGGGTAAATGGTAGAAATCAAAAACCAAAATCTTTTGTGGAATAAAAGAAACCCTCAAACCTGGATGGAGTGCACTGGTCAGACCGTCTCTGTTGCACTGGTCTTACCGCCGTATGTCCGCCGGTAGAACCGCCGCCTCGCCACCGCACTCTTGTCGGATGAACCATTAGAATTTAGAAGGATACACACCGAAAATACTCTTCAAAGTAGATTAACTTTATTGCATCAAGATGTGTTTACAAAGTGCATACAAAGCACTCATCTCTCTCAAAACTAAACCCTAGTTTTTTTCTCTTTCAAAAGTTATGGCTCTAAGGCCTCAACTCCTCATCTATTTATACCTAAAACCTTATACACAAAGTAGGAGTAGAACTCCTAGCCCTATTAGGACTCCACTTCTAATCCAAGTAGGACTCAACTCCTAGTCCTACTAGGACTCCATTCCTAATCCAAATAGGACACGACTTCTAATCTTACTAGAACTCAAACTTTTCAATCTTGGACTCCTATCCAAAATAAACTCCTCTTTCCATACGCACATAATTTCTCTTGTATACCATATGGAATCTTCACTTTCACGTGTATTGATCTCTAGCCTTTAGTATCCCGCGTGATCTCCCAATCATCCGGACATCAACTTCTCCCAAGTCGACTCCCGATCCATCACCAGCAATACTTCCGAGGTCTCAAGACTCACCTACACATGCAAAAACAAAGATACCATATCCGAGCACAAGTTCTTTTCTAACTTGACTCGCATTAGCCACATACACTCACACCAATATTCACAGTTATTTTCAAACCAATCTCTTATTAAATAAATCATTTGTAAAGCCAATTGTTCATCACAAAATATTAAATAAATCAAGACAATGATTTCACAATCTCCTCCTTGATGAACACATTGGTAACATCTCCAAAATGCAAATTGATGTTTTTGAAAAATAAAAACCAAGAAGTGTCAAAACTCTTCCCCTTTTTTAAAAAAAGAATTTCTTCACTATATTTGCAATAAGCCCAACATCGACCTTTTAAGAATCGATCAACTTGTCAAAACTTTTAAACTTCCAAATTCCCCCCTTTTCTAAAATAGCTCTCCCTTTCTTTAAGCATGCATTCTGTATATTTCTCCCCATTTGACAATGATTTCATCAAGAATTTTAAAAGAAAGAATATAAACCAATAAAGCACAAATGCAATGAATATGAAATATTTATCAATTTTTCTTCTTCTGAATTTTTTCTTTTCTAGGAGCTTTGAAATATACCTAAAGCAACTCAGGGACATGTGTTGCAAGACAAGGGAGATAAATTAACCAACTAGCAAACAAGCATTTCTGGGTTATAAACTATCCGTTACTACACCATTTCTAGGCTACTTGGGCCTCAACCACACACACCACACCACAATAGGATTCAAACAGGTTGGGGGTACTAGTGTTACACCTTGGACACGTTTCAAATATTTCTTCTAGATGGATTACTCAATAAACAATGGTGCTTTTCGAATGCAAACTAGTTGTTCATATATATGATTTTAAAAACCATGTTCTATTTGGATGAAATATAATATACTACAAATGCATTACCGATTATTGTCTTTGATCTGTGAGAGTTAAATTGTGCTATGCAAATTCATTCGACAAAGATACTTCTAAAAGATTGTGTTCGGTAAATGTGCCATTGTATCATTTTCCATATTATTAAATTACAGCCATTCACTTTATCTTGTATATAACATGTCAACGATAATTATTTTTCGTGCACTTACAGTTCTTATCTTCTCATGCTATGCAACTTTATTAGGCAAAGGTATTTCTAAAAGAGCGTGCTTGGTAAATGTGCCATTCAATCATTTTGTCTTATTGGTGACAAAATTATTATCATTCACTTTATCATGACACGTCAAGAATTATTCCTCGTGCCCTCAGGGTTTTGGTCCGCTTAGTAATGCGCATTATCTTGATCCACTACGTACACTAGTTGTGGAATGGTTGTCTTCTTTGAATGTCAACAATCATTTTTTAGCTATGTTGTAAGGGTAAAATTAATACTTATGCTTTACTTCTGAGATTTCCTTTAATTCTTGTTCTTCATTTTGTCCAAATACCATTACTTTCCATAGTTTCTTCTTAACTTTCAAACTGAAATCATATGCTCGTATAAAAATCACTGGAGGTTATAACAATGATTACACACAACTAATTCAAATTAATCATAGATTGAAGCACATCTGGCCCTGTTTTTATCCTTTGGTACGAAATGGGGAGATGGGAACGAATATTATTCCATATAAGTCATCGCACAAGTTGAAAATGATATTGCTCTAGTTTTCTGATTCCATAATTTTACTCATAATTAAATACATTATGTTTAATTTTCTTGGAGAGATTCAGTAGAATGTAAGAAAAAAAAGAAAGGTTAGCGGAGACTAAAGAGCTATTGTAGTAACGTATCGTCCGGTCATGTTTCCTACCAGCTCCCTGATCAAATTGGCAGCTATCACAATATTGGTTTGCATGGTTGGGACCGTTGGGCATGTGTCTCTGTAGTAGTTCCGTTTGGTATCTTTTTATAGAGGACTTTTAACGCTGTCTAGTATTCGTGACTCGTGATGAGGATATTTTCTACATTTTTATCCTGTACAGTACAGCCAGATGAATTAATCTATGTCAAGTCAATGTAAGCAAATGCATTTAAGAATGCAGGAAGATCCAAACGTAGGCCAAAACAATTCAAATTACACAAACACACATGGCATTGTTCTGATATTATTTTTGGGCTTTTAGAACTTCCCTCCGCGATGTTACACTAATGGTGAAAACACTAGGAAAATTTTGATATTTGGCTAAATTTTTAAGACATGCTAGTTGCTCTAATTTCTGTTGCAGCCTTCTGGGGAAAGTTTAAATTAACTAATTAATTTGTTTTAACCTTCATAGGCAACTTAGGCCAACTTAACCTAGAAAGAAATACCATTATAGTGCACCAATTCCGACAGGAAAGAATTTATCCTATGAAGAATTCCTTCCATTTGCTGTAGTTATGGTCATGATCTGATGGAATCAACTTGTCATCCTGGGCATCACTTGCAATGCCAAAGTACCAAATATGATAAATGATGACAAAGGCTTTCAAATACCTAACCCGAAGAGGGGGCAAGATTATAGCGAAAGATGGATGTTATTTTCCTCCTCACTTGTGATGTTCTTTTGTTGATTTGCCCAGTACCGATGAGGATCTAGCAACTACTATAGTGGGAATTAGCACGCGCACTTTTTGACACTTGAAACATACATGCGTTGTGGGATGAAATAATGTTGTCAAAATGAAACTAATATATGAATATACATGTAGGATTAGAAAAAGGCAAACCAAAAATCTAGCATTGGAGATAATTAAGGAGCACCCACACTTTTTTTGATAGGCCCTGTGCCCTACCACAGTAAATGTGGAGTACTCCAATACTGTCCCCTATCACCCAATTGATGTCACTAACCAACATATTGCTTATACACTATACAGCTGCAGTTCTTCAGGGTCATAGGCTAATAGGCATCTGTGTTCCTCCTGACCAGCATAATTCAGAATATCAACATGTCAGTGAGCTTAGCCCTGGTGTTGAACATGAATGACGTGTATGCTGACAAATCTGTCAGTTTGTCAAATGAATAAAAGCATCTGTCTTGGATGCATTCTAGTTGCCAGCTATAGTACATATTTGTCTATTAAAGGTTCTCTACCCTCACTCCCTCCTACACATAGGGAATGACTTGATAACATGGTATGATTGCCTTGATATTTATTTAAGCCCTTGGTATCATGGGACTAAAAAATAACTTACTGATCTCTAAGAAAATCACTTTAATGCACTACTAGAGAACCCTTCATCTATAATGACTCAGCTATTTATAATAACATCATTTGTAAGTATGGGTAAATATTGTAGTATCAAATACAAGAACCAAACCTACCAGGGGGTGAATGGTAGGAACAACAAAAACCAAAATCTTTTGTGAAATAAAAAAACCCTCAAACTTGGATGGAGTGCGCTACCTTGCCGCCAGTCTGACCACCGCTCTCCCGTCGGTCTGACCGCCATGTCCTTGTCGGTTAAACCGTCGGGACCCAGAAAAACATAAACCGAAGATGCTCTTCAAAGTAGATCGACTTTATTTTATCAAGATGTGTTTACAAAGTGCATACAAAGCACTCATCTCTCACAAAACTAAACTCTAACTTTTCTCCTCCAAAGGCTGATACACCTAGAGGCTCAACCCCTAATCTATTTATACCTAAAACCTCCTATATAAAGTAAGAATAGAACTCATAATCCCACTAAAACTCAAACCCTTAATTTCCTAAACAAATATAATTTACCAAAATTCGCTTCTGCGCATGGGCCTGCAGCTCCCGAGTCGCTGCACTAAGTGGGCCTACCGCTGCATGGGCCAACGACCTGCATCAATCACTTCCTAGCCGCCTGCGTGTTGCCACATGGGCCGACAGCCCATCAATCAAGCAGCCATCACAAAGCCAGTACAGTATGCACATATGCCTGCTTGCTACGGTACACTTTGAGTACTGTAGCACCTCTTTTCTCCTCCATTTTTCTCTTCCAGTTTTCTTCGCGAACAACATTTGCTTGCACATCAACCTTGTGAAACCTGTTGCAAAAACCTCCCCACACGATGTCCATCCATCGTGTGCCACCTTATGTTCAATCTCATCACCTGGCATCCTTGACCATTTTGGACCTCAACTCCTCCTTGAGTTTTGTCCTGATCCTGCCGTTGATTGATGTTGATCCCAAGACAAATTGACCTTAGCTCCTCCGTGAGCGTAGTCCTAGTCCTCACCATTGACCAAGGTTGACCTCAAGTCACCTGCACACAATTAGACAAAACAACCGTTTCTGGGCACAGATATCGCAACCTGACCCTCATTAGTCACACGCACTGACACCAGCATGCACATATATTTGCAAACCAAATTCTATTAAATAAATCTTTTGAAAAGCCAATTGTTCATCATAAAATATTAATCATGACAATGATTTTACAATATTTCGATCGTTAAAGAAAGTAGTAGGAGCAAAAACCTATTAGTCTGTTTTCACCGAAAATCACCGGCAGCGTTGGGAACGAGCCGATGATATGGTTCGATGCACTGACACGCGAAGGCCTGGAAGATCTACTTAGCTCCAGTGCAGGTCCTAAATAGTTGAGGTTCGAGGGCGTGCTAGTCAATTTGACCCAGCAATTGACAAGGAGATGGAAAATATTAGATCACTGATCCAATCGGCCAAACATCCGATACAGACTCCTTCCAGCCGATTGCCGATGGCACTTGTATATCGGCTAGAGAACCGATAATATAAAAGATAAAAAACCAGCTGATTTCCCTCGAGCCGACTGCCTAACTGCCAACAACACTTGTGTATCGGCTAAGAAACCGATAACGATATAAATGAATAAATCTGCCGACTACCAATAGAACATGTGCATCGGCTGGAAAGCCGATGATAGTGTAGATAATCGAAATAATAATCAAGACAATGTAGTCGGCTTTATCTAGTAAAAAATAACTTATCGGCTAGGCACTCCAATAAAACATCGCATAAACACCCATCGGCTTAACAAGGATAAATCTTTCATTATCAATCTAGTAGGTCAAACTTAACTGATGCAGCACAGATTAATAATGATAAAAGAACCTCAATGAGCCGATAGATCTAATGCAATCGTGATGAACTATATGATAACTTATCGGCTATACATCCTGATAAGACGCTTGCATAAAATCTATCAACCTAGCAGGAATAACTTATCACTAGCAGTTTAGTAGGTCGGACCCAACCGATGCAGCACAAACTAACGATAAATTACACCCAGTAAGCTAATAAATCTACGCACGCATGATGTGATATATCCACTCGGCCTAAGAGATCAAACTTAACTGATACAGCCGTAGACAGAATAGATACACCGTGGTAAGCCAACTACCGTAGATAGCTAGAATATCGGACCTAACCGAGGAAGTCCTAGCCGATAAGGTAGTCGGGGTAACAAGACTTACCCTCTCGCAGGAGTTCGGACCTAACCGATGCAGCCTGGCTCGAGAAGCAAGAACTCGTCAAAAAGGGTGGCGATGCGCCGAAATTGTATTGATCTGTGAGATGATTTACAAGGTACCCGGGCATACGTATTTATACCCCGAGTTGATACAGTCCTGATCGAACACGAAACAGGAGTTTCCTAACTATAAAAGGAAAATTAACAAGCCCTGATCGGACACGAGATCAGGTTTCCTAAAAATTATTATCCCTGCCTAATTTATAGATAAAATACTAAATCGCCATGCTATGGTCTTCACGATTCCTTTCCAAATTCGGGCTCTTCTGGATTAGCTTCCATCGGCTGATATAGCCTCTTTCCTTAACTGAACATGATAACGAACCGTACCAAATTTTGGTGTTAACATAGTCATGGCAACTTATCTGTAATAGCTCTTAATATAAAGCCATTACATGCAAATGTGGTGCCGGTCATCTGCAATGTCTATTAATATAGAGCCAGTATAGATGTCAAGCCATCTATCACGGCTCTTGATGCATGAACCGTTACAAATAGCCTAAGAACATCTATAAAGCTTCTACATTTACAACTTGCTGTAGATTTCAAGTCATCCGTAATGGGTTTATTTTTGGGAACCATCATAGATTCACAAGTGACATGCCTCACGGCCAACTCGTCTCCACCTATATCCTAATCGGTCTCCCTCCTCTCACTTCTGATCTTACCATTCCAACATGGTCATCTCCTCATCCTCGTCATGAGTTGAGCACGACGCGGACATTGACAGCCCACCACCTCCATGCTCCATCTGCCACGACATGCACTCTGGCCCCAACTCCATCCTCCTCTGCCCCCCGGCAAATCAGTGAGAGGATACTAAGGTAACCGAGCCTTGACGGTGATGCAGATTTGCAAGAGCCCCTGCGGAGTTAAAGGTGGGGCGACATTGGTGGAGCACCAGCGGTGGTGGTGGCCTAGTCCCAGGAGGCAGATAGCGCAAACTGACCCCCTCTTGCGAATCGGAGATCCAGAAGGAACCAAGTCTCAACGATGGCGTGGATCTGGTGGGGTGGACTTGTAGGTGGAACCGAGCCCCTGTGTGGATTGATCTGAAGGCACTACAAGAAATCCCATAATCCATGACGGATTCTCTATGACGTATTTTGAGAATGTCATGGATATAGTATATCTGTGATGGTTATATAGTTTCCGTAACAAATCAACAATAGTGGGCTTAGCCGGCCCATACTTTATGACGAAATTCTCAAATCTGTCATAAACTCAATAGATAATCATCACAGATCAACCATATTACGGTGACGAATTGAAATTTGTCACGGTATGGTGGATAAAATAATTGGCTGCTTAAAATAAAAAAAATAGGCAGCTTAAAAAATATTGCTGACATGACATCCTGTGCATTTCATGCCATATGTGAGGTGTGCTGCCGCGGAGTAAAAAGGTTGCGCCATATGAGGATCGAACCCGTGACCTCCAGGAACACAAAAACACCAGATGACCACTAGACTAGCTGACTTTTTCTGATAAGCTTAGACTTTTATTCTTTTTGTAACTAGTTTCTGATTGAATAGATGTCAAAATTCCCCATCTGCGTGGCCATGCCCCGTTCACCCGTTGACGCATCCAGGACTTAGACGCTAGGGCTAGCGCCGCACCGCTGCCAGCGGCCTTCCGATTCACCGCCGCTCAGGCCCTACGCCCCAGCGCACCTCACCAACAGTGGCCACCGACGCCGACGCCGACCCCTGCCCGCATATGCGACGCCGCATCTCTCCGGCGCCCGGCACTACTGCGCTGCATCTCGCTGACTTCCACCACTGCCGTGCCGCATTGGGGACGGCAGCCAAAGACAAGCATCCTTGCTGCCGGCGCAGATGTGCTGAGTACCACCACTGCCGAACGCCGCCGTCACTGCCAAGGCCGAGCGCCGTGGCACCTGGTGCCATTTTCTGCACTGACTGCTCCTAGGAGTGCTCTGGTTCTCTGCCCGACATACCCCATCTTCCTCACCTCAACATTGGCCAGCAGTCAAGGTAGTCCTCTGATTTTGTTCTTCATCTTGTTAAATGTAGCTTTTTAATTAGTGCCGACTTGTTAATTTCTTTTCCTACCATGCTTATTAGATGGATAGAAGTTGGGTACATGGCAGTTTGTTTTCACCTGAACACATCAATGGTGTCAAAGAGTTTATGAGGTTTATTGAAGGAAAATTCAGTGAGGATGATGAAATTCTGTGCCCGTGTAGTCGATGCCTTAATCAGAAGTATTTACAACAAGATCTTGTGAAAAGCACATATTGATGAATGGCATGGAAAGTACATATACCCGTTGGATTCATCATGGAGAGAACTTGGATGCAAAAGTTATTGAGCATCCTATTGATGTGCATGACAGCAATGATGAAGAGACTATTGGTCTATCCAAGGATGACAACTATGGTTCTGGTCATTTTGAAGAAATTTTAGGAGACTTATACACTGCAGGAGTACAAGATAAACAAGATGGTGAAGATGAAGATGGACCTGATGATGAGTCATTTATGGACAAAGTGATGAAAGAGGCAAAGCGTCAGCTTTATCCCGGTTGCACCAAATTTTCAAAGTTCTCCTTTGTGGTAAAGCTTCTTCACATGAAGTTATTTTATAGGATTAGCAATTCTACATTTACTGCAATATTAAAGTTATTGTGCGAAGTATTCCCGAAATGCAATACAGCCCCAAAGTCATACAACGAAGCTAAGAGTCTTCTAAAGGAATTAGGTCTTGGATATGAATCGATACACGTATACTTAAATAATTGTGTCCTGTTTAGAAAGTCAAGGGCCAGCCTTGATAATTGTCCAGTTTGTGGTCTATCAAGATGGAAGGACCCTGAAAGAAAGAAAATTCCACAAAAAGTGTTGAGACATTTTCCATTGGCACCTAGGTTAAAGAGGATGTTTGTTTCCAAAGAATCAGCAAAAGAAGTGCAATGGCACAAGCTAAAGCGCGAGCCTAGGGACAAGGAGATGAGCCACCTAGCTGATGGAGAGGCATGGCAAGATTTTGACAAACAATATCCAGATTTTGCAGAGGATCCTAGAAACCTTAGACTTGGCCTTGCTACCGATGGGTTTAATCCCTTTTCAGAGAATAATTCAAGATATAGCATGTGGCCTGTAATTGTTGTGCCATACAACCTTCCACCTTGGGCTTGTATGGCCGAGTCGAATTTCATGATGGCTCTGCTTATTCCTGGACCTAAATCTCCTGGGAAGGACTTTGATGTTTTTTTAGAGCCTCTTATTGATGATTTACTTGAGCTTTGGATGGATGTGCGTACCTATGATGCTCTTAGTGGTACAATGTTTAATCTTCATGCTACAATATTGTGGTGCATTCATGATTACCCTGCATTGAGTACACTTTCAAGGCGTACCACAAAAGGCTATTATGCATGTATCCACTATGATAAGCACCCTCTTGCATATGGCCTGAGGAGCAAAATTGGTTATTTTGGTCACTTTCGTTTCCTTCCAAGAGGGCATCGTTTGCGGAGAAATAATGAATTTGTTGGAATTCATGAGAGCATTGATCCTCCTAGTAAATTCTCTACAGAAGAGTTGTTGGCTGAATTGGAGAAGGTTAAAAATGTTAGACCTGGGAACCAACAAGTAGCCAAAAAAAGGAAGCGTTCTGACATGAACGAGGATCATATCCAAATCTGGAGCCGGATGGTTAGTTTGTGGAAGTTACCATATTGGAAAAATTTGAAGTTGAGGCATAATCTTGATGTAATGCACATCGAGAAAAACATATGTGAGAACTTAATTGGGACAATTCTTAATATAGCTGGGAAGACAAAGGACACACTTAAAGCTAGGCTTGATCTGAAAGTGTAGCGCCTCCCGCCCTGGCACCACCTGCAGCGATACCAGAGGGCAAGCGCCGTGGAAGATTGGCGTGAACCAAACTCCCACGGAACCGCGATGCCGGTACCAGTCCCAGGAAACCAAGCTGGTACCCGCGGTCAACTGAGATGTACCACAGCAATTAACTAATATACGAATATATATATACTATACCTTTATAAGTTGCGACTTCGGGCAAGCCCTGAGCAGCAACCGGCAAACAGAACCACAGCAGCGGAACGACAGCGCAGCGAGAACCCAATCCACAAGCAATGGCTTGGGACTAGGAAAGAAACCCTAATCTTCACTTCAACTTCACTCTTCCTGAATGAGGGGAGAAAAGGAATGGATTGAGTACTTACGTACTCAGCAAGTCACAGGAAATGTGAGTTATGCAGGCTATCAAAGAATAGGCTGGGGTTTATTATGCAAACCATTGTAATTTGAAAACACTTTCGAAAACCTAAGTGTGAGTTGTCTCAAAGTGACTGGAAGGAGGCTCTCGCCTCGATCCTGTCCGCGAATTGCTTTTCAACAACTCAAGCGGACAAAGCAAATTTTAATTGATCTCAAGTATTCTTATACCGCTTGTCGGATCACGACAGCGGCTCAGTGGATCTGCCTACAAGCAGCCTTCCACGGTATCAACATCTATTACTTTATTTTCAATTTCGTCCTCACTAGGACGTAATCTCATCTTTCACTTTAGTCCCATCCGGGACATCATTTCATCTCATCTCATAACTCATATCGATGACTCTCCAAGCCATCCTTAATCTCAACTCAAACTGCTTCCACTCGAGGAGCCTAACTATGATGTCAATCGACATCCCGGGTCACACAGCCCCGTTTCAGACCACTCAGGTCATCCATCAGCCACAAAGGCCAATTCTGGTAACGATTCCCATACCACAAATCTCTTTCGCAAACACTTGCAAACAAATCTACGCTAGAGGAATCACCTCACATTGCCCGTAACCGTGGGCACGGCTGTTCGAACAGTTCATTGATCTTTGCAAAGATTGTACGCTTTACCCACACGACGCGAGCTTACTCCCACACTGATCAGGTGGGGAGGTTCGCGACAAAGCCTTTCCAAAGCCTTCCCAGGATAGCACGCTGCCCTATAAATGGGTGCTCACACTCAACCAAGTACCAGGAACTCACTTTCCTGTACTCAGGGACGGGGGTACATCGCCCTCTTGGCACCCAGCCAGTCCCACATTTATTAGCAACCGAAAACCATCCTGGGAGCACTAATTACTTAGCCAGGGGTGTCCCATACCACCCGTGTGGTCGCACTGTGACATGCTCAGTGCAATTCCTCAAGGAATCGGTCCTTATATGCGAATACGAAGTGCCACCACACAGGCGATCACTTTGCACCGCGGAAATTTTCGCAAATAAATTTTGTTTCGCAAACTCGCCGACATCGCATGTCGGGTTTTTAAAACCATTTGGAAACCCAAATTTTCCCAGATCGACAAACAATTGTGTTGTGAGTGGAACCATCGGAATCCAGGCTCAGAGAGCACGGTCATCGAGGTACCACGAGGTGGAGCGACAAGGGATAGGATATCAAAGTCCTACAGGGATTTATGCAACTACCGGGCAGGTCCGTCGGTTCGACACGCAAACCGAGGCCAATCAATTTATCGTGCACACTAGCAATGCAATTTTGCAAACAATACATTTTTAAATTTAGGAGCAATATGGTCAAGGAGTGACTTGCCTCAGACTTCGTCTTCAGGCTTCACGAAAATCCGACGTCCGACGAATTTCCGAAGCGTCGACTACGCGCAAAACGAGAGAAAAAACACATACAAAACCCTAGAAATAATATACTATTATTAATAACTAATAGTGCCATAAGGTAGATCTTATTTTTAGAAAAATTTAGAGACTTGAACGGGCTCAATTGGAGTTATGGTTTGGAAGATAGGCATTTTGGAAGTTTAAGGGATTTTTCTGGGAAAAAGAAAAGGATTATTTGAATTATTGGGAAAGGAATTAATTCTGGAAATTGGGCTGATAGGTGGGGCCCTGGATCAGTGGCTATGAGAGAGAAACTGAGGGTGGCCCACTTGTCATTGGGAGAGAAAGGAGAGAGAATGAGTAGTTTACAGTGTATGGCTCAGATGTCACTATGATAGAAGTTAAGGGTGTGATTACTGTGTACTGGGGTCCACATGTCAGTGACCAAGCATGGAGAGAGGATCTGACCGGGGGTCCACGGGTCAGAGGGTTGGTGGCTGGGTCCACATGCAGACACAGAGAGAGAGAGAGAGAGAGAGAGGAGGGGTGCCGGATGGGTAACTGGAGACCGGGGCAGAGAGATCGACGGCGGTCGCGCCGGGGGGCTTGCCGGCGATTGGTGGCGAGGGGAAGGAAACGGACTACGGGAATGGAACGAGGGAGTGCGGCGAAGGAGATAAACGGTTCGGATTAGGTGGTTGGTGGTCAACAGCTTCCGGCGGCGACAGACAGGAGGCGGCGCAAGGGACGGTCGTCGCCGGTGACCGAAAGAGCGGCGGAGGGCCTGGGGTCTTCGGGTTTGGTTGCGGAGAGACGAGAGGAAGAGGAAAGAGAGGGGCATTGGTTCCTACCTCGTGCGGCGGCGAGTTCCCGCAGCACGGCAATGGCGGGGCGGCGGCGCCTGATTTGGGGCTTTTCCCACGGCGGTGCTCGGGTGGAATTGAGGGTACGGCTAGGGTCGTGAGGGAACGAGGAACTCGGTGGTGGTGGCGGCTTGGATGATTGGTGCTCGGGAGCGACTGAATTGGAGGGGTACAGAGAAGCTCTAATGGCGGCGGAGAGAGAAATAGAGGGAGCTCGGCTCGGGTTGGGGCTTGTTCTTGGTGTCCGAACGAATGGGAGGCGGCTCTATTTATAGAAGAGCTCCGGCGCTAGCGGACAGAGGGCGGATGCCGGAAGGGATAAGCTTGAGCTCGATTGGCGAGGCGCATCAATGCGCGGCGCTGTGGCCTGCGTCATTCACGCGGCTGAGGGAAGAAATGGAGCGGGGAAAAGATGGGGCAGTGTGCCTGTGCGCGCATGATGCCATTGAGTGACCGGCGGTGAGAAAAGAAAAGAGGGCGATGGCAACTTTTTGACCGCGAGCTCGCAGCGGCGACGGCGGAGCGTGTTTCGCGCTGAGCGGCGGGCGGCGGGGTGGATGATGATGTCCGCGAGGTTTTGAAGAGGCCGACCGGTGATAAGGCACGGCACAGAGGGAGCACAGGGAGCGGGTTCGGGAGATTTCCAGAGAGGAGAGAGAGAGCGGTGGCTGGAGGTGGACGACGACGACGTGCCACTGGGGCTGACATGCGGGGTCGCACGGAAGAAGCCATCTCATCCGTCCGTGCGTCTGTGTCGGGCGGCCGAGGAGCGAGGCAGAGGCGAGCGGCTGACCGGCGGGCCCTGCGGGAGACGGCCGGCTCGGGAACGGGCGAGAGGATTCGAGAGAAGAGAGAGAAGAGGGAGAGGCGCGAGGTAGGGGACGGGTCCGACGTGCGGGGTCCACATGTCGGCGTTTGGGCACGGAGTGGGGCACGGACTGGAGGGGCACGGGTTGGAGGGGCACGGGCACGGGCTGGAGGGGCACGGGCTGGAGGGGCACGGGCACAGGCTGGAGGGCACGGGAACGGGCTGGAGAGGCACGGGCACGGGCTGTCGCGGGCGCGGGCGGCCTCGTGCTCGGCTGTGGTCGACGGGGTCCGGAAAGAGGCACCTGCGCGGCGTGCGCGCGGGGTGCGAGGCCGGGAGTGGCACTGCAGGCCGGGCGAGAGCGAGGCGCGGGCGAGCGGAGAGGGCGCGGGCGCGGGCGCGGGCGAGCGGGGCGGGCGCGATGCCTGGCTGGTGGGTCCCGGCTTCGGCTGGCTGCGACAGAGGCCGAGGAAGAGAGGAGGAGGGGAGGCCGGGCCGAGGAGAGAGAGAGATAGGGAGCCCAAGCGATACAGGAGGCTTTGACATTTTTCCAGAAATTTGATTTGAGGATTTGTAGGGAATTTGAAAGAGATTTTATTTTGGGATTGGATGCTTGGCTCATAAACACTTTCAGGAATTTAATCAAGAGGCTTTGAATAGAGACTCTGATACATATACATATAGATATGTATATATATTTTTAAGAAGGATTCGGAGGGAGGGTTTCAAAAGGGGTTCGGTCTCGAATTAAATTTTAATTCGAGACTATGACTCAGGGAAATTTGTGGGGACTTTGAGAGGTGTTTCTGAGATGGATTTGGGCGTATATACATATATATGGATATTTGGATATATTTGAATAAGAAAGAAGGAGATTCAAAAGGGGACTGATTTGGATTTAACTTTGGGAATTTTGTAATGGAATAGAATTGGAGTATCTTGAGGGAATATTAGAAACTTGAATTTATCTTTGGGATTTGAGGACTTTGGAAATATATAACTTTGACAAGTTGCCTGGGAAGGAGTTCTCGATAAATCTGATTTTTGAGAGAAAACAAAATGAAGAGATTTCACTGAAAGCTGCAAGGATGATTTTCGAGAGTTTTATCGGAGGCTTTCCGAATTGACAAATTCGAACCCGGTATTTTTTTGGGAGGAGTGAATAAAGCTTCTGAAGGAATTCGAAGGGGTTTAGATTTTGAATTTTTCCGAGGGGGTTTTATGAGAGAAGACAATCGAACTGCAAAATTCGAGTCTCGGAATCGGAAATAGGTTTGGGACGAGGATTTAGAGTTTCAAAGGAGCTTGGATCTGAGATTACGCACTTAGTCCTTAAGCACACACAAAGAATCCAAGTTTTTGAAATTAGGTTTACGAAAATAGTTTTAAACGGGCCCAAAACCAGGCGTTAAAAACCTACCCCCCTTAAAAAGAATCTTGTCCCCGAGATTCGAGATAAGGGGAACCACGAGGTTACGTGGGAGACAACTATGCAACCTATACTAACTATGTTCCTCGTCGGCTCTTTACATTATTCCGATCTTTCATCCTTCGGGTTCTTCGCAAAAGCTTCACACACGACATCCTGGCGAGTACGTCGTCTTGACGCTATAATCTTCCAGTCTTGTTGTAGCGATTCATTCTGCTCCGGTGGAAACCTGATCTTCTGTTCTTCGTCTAGGGTCGGGTCGAGGTTAAGGCGTCTTGTACCTCTTCTGCATTTACGTGGTTGAGGCGCGAGATCTTCTGAAAACAGGCGAAGTCTGCGAGAACACTGCTCCCGCTATTCTGTGACTGACGCTCTTGGACCACCGCTCGTGGGACTCTATTACTTCCTATATTGCGATTGCACCGGTCGGTATCGCCTTGCTTGAGGGCCATTGTCGAGAGTAAATGTTCCATCTGATGGCAACGGGAACACTCGACTTCGGCCAAGCTTCTGGTTGTACGGCTCAGGTGTCGTGGAGTTTTACTTCCTCCATATTACCATGCTGACCTGACATTTGCTGTGGGTCTTGGAGTAGATGGGCGAGGGGACGAATCCAGTCAAAGGGGGCATACTTGGTTGGCCTCTATTAAACTGTCCGATGGGTTGATTTGAAGAAAGTTCATCCTTTTGTGGAAACTAAACTGTGAGCTTTCCGTTTTTTTATGCCACTATTTCTCTATCAGCGTTCTTCTACTAATAGAGCCTGTTGATCATATGCTGAAATGCTTGGAAACTCATGTGCCACGAGTTTGAAGTCTTACATCCACCGTTCATTCCTTTCAGAAACTTCCGTATCTTCTTCTTGTCTGTATCTATTCTTCCGGGGCATATCGAGCCAACTATGGAAGGACTCAGTATTCGTTTAATAGTGCTATGCCCTTGCTTGAGGTTGTTAATCTCCTTTCATGTCCGATTCATACTCTCTAGGGACGTTGATGCTCGAAAAGCTTCCGCGAATTCCTTCCATCTCGATGTCCTGCATTTTCATGTGCGGCACAAATAATTTTCCCACCATTCCCGCGGCGGTCCTCTTAATTGATGGGACCGCTAGAGGGTTTTCAATCTATTGGGGTGCATTTGTTACCAAGTTTAGTTTCCTTCCACCGTCTTTAAGCAATTCATCGGCTTCGACTGGCTCGACGGTGTGGGAGAACTCAGGGAAGGTCTTGATCTTAGAAAGTCTATCAACTTGATCTTCCATTTTTTTGCTGAGGTGTTGAGTTGCACTTGCCACTTGTTGTAATCCGGCTAGGTTTGGCTATTCCTTGTAGGATCTGAGTTGGGCATAGCCCAGGGAGTTGTTGGAGGTTCATGTAATGTTGAATGGTGGAGGTGAGTAAACTCAGGTTGGTTCGTGTCTGCATTCTTATTGACGGGTTCATTAGCGTCTTCATGCCATTATTCTGCTACTTGTCTATTATGGTTCTGCATGATCCCGGTGGAGAGTTATGGTTGGCTGCTTGAACTGGGTCATCCTCAATATCCGAAAGCGGTTAGGACACGGACTTGACACGACGGCACGACGAGCCATTCTAACCCAGAAAAGGTCAAGGTAAGAGGGAAATTACTAGGAAAGGAGGAAAATAGAAGAGAAAAAAAGGAAATATCCCCACGAAAAATTCTTTTCGCAAACGAGAAGACCAAAAGGTGTGGCAAGTCCAGGACGGGAACACACCATGCAAGAACGAACTACCAAACATTACACACTCACACACTATGTTCGCGAAACTCCTAACGATTCCGACGATTTCTATGGTTAAAACTCTTCTTGCCTCCATCTTCATGTCCGTCTCGAGTACGGTGAATACTCCATTGTCTTCAGCGAAGGATTCCAGTCCTCAAGCTGAGAAAGGTGAAAGGGATAATCTAACTTCTATGATTGTAGATGAGGGGTGAAGGAATAGAAAATTCTTTTTTTTGTAAATTTAGAGATGAAGAGAGCAGAAAATTTTCGCAAATAGTCTTATATTTAAAATATATGTCCCTTAAGGGCATCCTAATGAGCAGAAGGGGTTTCGTATCCCACATGCCCAACAGATGCTCTGATACCACCTCTGTCTAGCTCCTCGAACCCTGGCACCCACAGCCCTGCATGCTCCTGCATCTGATACGAGCCAGAGGGCAAGCGCCGTGGAAGATTGGCGTGAACCAAAACTACCCGTACGACCGCGATGCCGGACGTGGTACCCAGTCCCAGGAAACCAAGCTGCGTACGCGGATGCTAACGTGGAGACGTTACCACAGCAATTAACTAATATACGAATATATAATACTATACCTTTATAAGTGCCACTTCGGGCAAGCCCTGGTAGCAGTTCAACCGCGGCAATCGTAACAACCGGCCAACCACAGCAGCGGAACGACAGCGCAGCGAGAACCCAAATCCACCAGGCAATGGCTTGGGACTAGGAAAAGAAACACCTAATCTTCACTTCAACTTCACTCTTCCTGAATGAGGAGAAAAAGCGAAAAGATGAGATTCTAGATGTTAGTAAATGAGAAACTTACGTACTCAGCAGTCACAGGAAAATGTAGCTCTTTAGTTATGCAGGTATCAAAGAATAGGCTGGGTTTATTATGCCAAAACCATTGTAAATTTTTGAAAACCACTTTCGAAAACCTAAGTGTGAGTTGTCTCAAAGTGACTGGAAGGAGGCTCTCAGCCTCGATCCTGTCGCGCGAATTGCTTTTCAACAACCGAAGCGGACAAAGCAAATTTTTAATTGATCTCAAGTATTCTATAACCGCTTGCTGGATCACGACAGCGGCTCAGTGGATCTGCCTACAAGCAGCCCTTTCCTACAGTATCAACATCTTTACTTATTTCAACTTTCGTCGGCACTCACGTAATCTCATCTTTCAATTTAGTCCCATTCCGAGGACTCATTTCATCTCACTCATAACTCAATACGATGACTCCTCCAAAGCCATCCTTAATCTCAACTCAAACTGCTTCCACTCGAGGAGCCTAACTATGATGTCAATCGAACATCCCGGGTCACACAGCCCGTTTCGACCAACCAGGTCATCACAGCCACAAAGGCCAATTCTGTAACGATTCCCATACCACAAATCTCTTTCCAAAACTTGCAAACAAATCTACGCTAGAGGGAATCACCTCACATTGCCCGTAACGTGGGCGTTGGCACGGCTGTTACAACAGTTCATTGATCTTTGCAAAGATTGTACGCTTTACCCACACGACGCGAGCCTTACTCCCACAACTGATCAGGTGGGGAGGTTCGCCGACAACAGCCTTCCAAAGCCTTCCCAGGGATACACGCTGCCCTATAAATGGGTGCTCAACTCAACCACTAGTACCGGAACTCACTTTCCCGTGTACTCAGGGACGGGGGTACATCGCCCTCTTGCACACCCAGCCAGTCCCACATTTATTAGCAACCGAAAACCCATCCTGGGAGCACTAATTACTATTAGCCAGGGTGTCCCATACCACCCGTTCGTCGGTCGCACTGTGACATGCTCAGTGCAATTCCTCCAAGGAATCGGTCCTTATATGACGAATACGACAAGTGCCACCACACAGGCGATCACTTTGCACACCGCGGAGAATTTTCGCAAATAAATTTCTGTTTCGCAAATCTCGCCGACATCGCATGTCGGGTTTTTTAAACCATTTGGAAACCCAAATTTTCCCAGATCGGACAAACAATTGTGTTGTGAGTGGGAACCATCGGAATCCAGGCTCAGAGAGCACGGTCATCGAGGGTACCACGAGTGGAGCGACAAGGATAGGATATCAAAGTCCTACAGGATTTATGCAACTACCGGGCAGGTCCGTCCGGTCGACACGCAAACCGAGGCCAAATCAATTTATCGTGCACACTAGCATGCAATTTGCAACAATCATTTTTAAATTTAGAGCAATATTGGTCAAGGAGTGACTTGCCTCAGACTCGTTTCAGGCTTCACGAAAAGAATTCTTTGCTACTATATATACGACGTCCGACGAATTTCGAAAGCCGTCGACTACGCGCAAAACGAGAGAAAAAGCACATACAAAACCCTAGACAATAACATATACTATTATTAATAACTTAATGAGTGCCAGAAAGGATACGGATCTTAATTTTTAGGAAATTTAGAGACTTGAACGGGCTCATGGAGTTATGTGTCCCAGTTTGGAAGAAATAGGCGATTTTGAAGTTTAAGGATTTTTCTGATTCCGGCGAAAAAGAAAAGGTTATTTGAATTATTGGGAAAGGAAATTAATCTGAAATGGGCTTGATAGGTGGGCCCCTGTATCAGTGCTATGAGAGAAAAAACTGGGGTGCCACTTGTGCATTGGAGAGAGAAAGGAGAGAGCATGCAGTAGTTTACAGTGTTATGGCCTCAAGGTCACTATGATAGAAAGTTACAGGGTGTGATTACTTGTACGGGGTCCCACCATGTCAGGACCAAGGCATGAAGAGGGATCTGACCGGGGGTCCACGGCAGAGGTTGGTGGCTGGGTCCACATGCAGACACAGAGAGAGAGAGAGAGGAGGGGGTGCCGGCCATGGGTAACTGGGAGACCGGCGAGAGGATCGACGGCGGTCGGTGGCCGGGGCTTAGCCGGCGATTGGTTGTGCGAGGGAACGGAAACGGATCACGAACTGGAACGGGGGGAGTGCGGCCGAAGGAGACCTATAAACGCGTTCGGTGTAATGGTGGTGGTGCGTCAACAGCTCCGCGGCGACAGAAGGAGGCGGCGGCAAGGGCGCGATCGTCGCGGTGACCGAGAAGAGCGGCGGAGGGGCCTGGCGGTCTTCGGTTTGAGTTGCGGAGGAGACGAGGGAGAGGAAAAGACGGGCCACTTGGGTTCCTACCGTGCAGGCGGGCGGAGTGCCCCCAGCACGGCAATGGCGGGAGGCGCGCGCCTGATTTGGGCTTTTCCCCACGGCGCGTGCTCGGGTGGAATTGAGGGTACGGCTCAGGGTCGTGAGGGAACAGGAACTCGGGTAGGTGGTGGCGGCTTTGGATATGGTGCTCGGGGCGACGAATTGGAGGGGGTTAACAGAAAGCTACTAATGCGGCGGAGAGAAAATAGAGGAGAAGCTCGGCTCGGGTTGGGTCGTTGCTGTGGGGTGTACCGAACGAAGGGGGAGGGCGGTCTGCTATTTATAGAAGAGCTCCGCGCGTAGCGGAACAGAGGCGGGAGGCCGGAAGGAAGAAGCTTTTGAGCGTCGATGGCGAGGCGCACAATGGCGCGGCGCTGTGGCCTGCGTCATTCCCGTCTGAGGGAAGAATGGCAGCGGGGAAAAAGATGACGGCAGTGTGCCTGTCGCGACATGATGCCATTGAGTGACCGGCGGTGAGAAAAGAAAAGAGGGCGATGCAACTTTTGACCGGCAGTAGTGCGCGTGCAGCAGCGACGGCGGAGCGTGTTGCGCGTGAGCGCGCGGCGGCGGCGGTGGATGATGATGTCCGCAGAGGTTTTGAAGAGGCCGCCGTGTGATAGGCACGGCACAGGCGAGCACAGGGAGCGGAGCTGGGAGATTTCCGAGAGGAGAGAGAGAGCGGCGTCTGGAGGTGGACGACGACGACGTGCCACTGGGCTGACATGCGGGGTCGCACGGAAGACAAAGCCATCTCATCCGTCCATGCGCTGTGTCGGAGCTCGGACCCAGGAGCGAGGGCAGAGTGCGAACGGTCCTGACCGGCGGCCCTGCGGGGGCAGGGCCGGCTCGGGATGTGTGACGGCACGCAGGATTCGAAGAGAAGAAGAGAAGGGACAGCGCAGATGGTACAGGGTCGGGCTCGACGATTGCGGGGTCACATGGTCGAGCGTATTGGGACGGATGGGCAGCTGCTGAGGGTGTCGATCTGTGTTGGAGGGCACGGGCCACGGCTAGGAGGGCACGGCTGGAGGGGCAACGGCACAGGCTGGAGGGCACGGGAACGGGCTGGAGAGGCACGGGCACGGCTGTCGCGGGGGGGCGGCCTCGTGCTCGGCCTACGTGGTCGACGGGTCCGGCAGAGGCACACTGCGCGGCGTGCCGCGCGCGGGTGCTGAGGGCTGGGAAGTGGACGTGCAGCAGGGCGCGGGCGAGAGCGAGGGCCGGCACTGCGAGCGCGAGAGGCCAGTGCGCGGAAGCGAGCGGGGCGCAGGGCGCGATGCCTGGCTGTGAGGTCCCCGGCTTATCGGCTGGCTGCGACACGAGGCGAGGAGAGAGGAGGAGGGGTGAGCCGGGCCGAGGGAGAGAGAGAGATAGGAGGCCCAAGCGATACAGATGCTTGACATTTTTCCAGAAATTGATTTGAGGGATTTAAGGGAATTCTGTGAAAGGAGATTTATTTTGGGATGGGATGCTTGGCTCATAAACCACTCTTCAGGAATTTAATTCAAGAGGCTATTGAATAGAGACTCTGATACATATACATATAAGATATGTATAGTATATTTTGAAGAAGGTTCGGAGGGAGCGTTTCAAAGGGTCGGTCTCGAATTAAAAATTTTTAATTCAGAGACTATGACTCAGGGGAAATTTTTGGGGGACTTTGAGAGCGATGTTTCTGAGTGCGGATGTTGCGCGTACATACATATATTGGATATTTGATATATTTGGAATAAGAAAGGAAGAGAGAATCAAACGGGACTGGATTTTGGATTTAACTTGGGAATTTTGTAAATGGAAGAGCCCCATTGGAATCTTGAGGGAATATCTATAACTTGAATTTAATTCTTGGATTGAGGACTCTTTGGAAATAATATAAATTTGACCAAGTTGCGGGAAGGGAGTTCTCGATGAAAAATCTGAATTTTTGAGAGAACCAATGAAGAGATTTCACTGAAAGGCTGCAAGGATGATTTTCGAAGAGTGTTTACGCGAGGGCTTCGAATTTGCAAACAACGGGTCGACCGGGTGGTTTTTTTTTGGGAGGGTGAATAACAGGCTGGCTG